>CM031860.1:47624084-47947884 GCA_018697195.1 Certhia americana | reverse complement strand
CCCCTTTCCCCTTTCCCCTTTCCCCTTTCCCCTTTCCCCTTTCCCCTCCCCAGAAGGATAGGGTTTTTCTGGGTTACTGATTTCAATCTATCTGTGGAAAGGTCTGACAAGTGCTGGAACTTGGTGTTTGAGGGTAGGTCAGGGCAGCTAGGGGAAGCTGGCAGGCAAGACCTGTTTGGCAGTGACAGATCAGCTCAGCTGCCTCTGAAGCCACAGTCCAACTGTGAACTGGAGCAGCTGGGATACAGGCATGTTTACTTGCCCTGACTTAGCAGAGACCTGGCAAAGGCATTTGAGACCGTGGTGTCTTAGATTGTCACAGCAAGACTTGTCAGAGTTGGTCTCCTTAAACCTTAGCGATGTCAGTTTACTTAGCTGTCATTTTGCATTACGTTCTGACTGCACTTGGGGTGAGCTTCTTATAGGTATCCTAAGCTAAACTTTGACTAAGGGTGTTAGTCTCTTGGTAAGATCTTTTAATTTTGCTTAAGACGTGTTTTTCAAGCCATTTTCCATACTGAATTCCTCTGTGTTTTTTCTGGAATTACAGTTCTTTCCTATGAGAGTTACAGGCTTGATTAGCTGCTCCTGTAATCTTTTTTGGCTTCTGTTGAAGTTGAGTTTGCTGAGGTGACCAAACAGCTTTCTGCAACCAACATGTCTCCTGCTTTATTAGTGTATTAGTGGTGTGCCAGATTGATGGACTGAGTTAGCTCCTTTTGAAGGTCTGAGTACTGCAGGCGGTGCAGGGGAAGTGAGTTGAGGAGCTTGGAGCAGGGACAGTAAGCCCCTTAGAGACAGATTAGGCCATTCTCCTTGTTTTTCTGCTCATAGGAAGCAGTTGCTGTAGCAATAAAGCTCCTTTGTTTATGAGGGTATAGTGTAAGGAAAAGGACATGGAAGAGTGATTATCCTGTTAGTTTATTAGAGCAGTGGTTAGAGATTTTGAAGCTCGCCAATGACTGTCCCCATCAAGAACCTGTTATCTCTTGAAGGGGTGTTCCAAAGAAGTACCTATTTGCCTTTATGGTTAGTGAGGTTAGTCTGGCTTTTTGAGAGTCTTCTGCCTTTGCAAATTCAATATGGCCCTTTACCACTTCCTTATAAAATAATCTACAATTTCTCCTTCTGTTATATATTTTTGGTATTACAGTGAATGGTGCTGGTTCAAAGAAAACCATGAACCTTTTGTCCTTCTTTTTATTCACTTTTTTTAAAGTTATCTTCTGCACAGAATATCAGTACTTATCTCTGAGTTAAGGATGGAAATTACATTTACAGAGGAGAAACTGTTCTTTGAACGCTGTGGACATTCAGTCACTGAAATTAAGGTTGAACAAATCCTTAGATTCTATACTATAGTGCTGGGTTCCTATATTGGCAGGAAAGAGGTTGAAAAAGTCTCTTGTATCTAATTTATGACTTTTCTCAAGTAAGTGGGCAACAGAGATAATTATCAGTACACTTAATAGTTTTTCCCTCATGTGTCTAAAAAAATTTCTTTAGACTAAATCTTATTTGTAGTTATGGGCCAATAGTAACTCTAAAGGGCACTGGTTTGGTACTCAAGAGCTCTGTTCTTACTGTGTTTAGAAATTTAATTTTTTAAAAGGTAAATGCTTGTTTTTTAAGGACTCACTTCCTTAGGAAATAAAAGTGAAGTTTGCTTGTGAAGTATGTATTCAAAGGTGATGTGCAAGGTGTGATCCTAAGGAAGATTTGCTGTCAGATGGACAAGAAGGGTTCTAATAATCATCAGCTGAGCAAAGTCATTGGCAATGAAAGCTGTGACTCTGGGATGTTTTGTGTAGAATTACAGAATGATTTTATGTTTTACCATTACTTTAATAGTCAATTTTGTGAACTACGTGCTGGTGTTTTCCTTTTTCCAAGTATCCATTCTCTTTTGGTTTGAATGGATGGAGATAAAACTAATGGGCACAATCCCTATGCAGTTACAATAGCTGTGCCAAATTATGCTGTGTTTTAGGGACTGGGATTCTGTTGGCAAGCTGATTTTTCAAGCTAATAACTCAGTCAGTTGCTAAGGTACGTGTGTCCAAGTCTGCAGTTTCCACTAAACATTTGAGCCAATGTTATTAGGCAATTAATAAAAAAGAAATAATGGCATGTGAATATAAAGGAATCATAATAAATTGAGTAGTGTTTCATTATGTTTCTTACATTCTATATCACTCCAACATTTTAATGGCTTTATCCTTTAAGTTGATAGTATCTAAGTTCTTTATTATACCTGAGATCTTTGGATTACTAGCTCCTTGCTGCAGTTACCTGCTGTTAAAAGCAAAAGCAGGGAAAACACATCACCAGGTGTTTATTTAGGCACTTCCTCATTAAACAAGCTATAATTCCTGACTTCCTTGCGTCACTTAGTGTAGTAGAGTTGTGTGAATGCTGTCTTGATTAAAATTATGTCCTGCTTGGACAAGACCTTTGACTTTTAGAGTCATATACAAGTATAGTAATTACTGCACGGAGTTTTTTCCAAGTCTAGATAGACTGCTATATAGAAGTGAATTTGCTTACTTGCTGTAAGTTGTTTAAAAGTGAGCCTGCTTACTGATACAATGCAAGCTTTATTTAAATTGCAGCTGTGGTTCTGTGATTTTATGGGGATTGGAAAAGAGAGGACAATAATGAAAGCAGTGTGGGAGGATGAAAGCAGGTCAGAAAAGGGAGAGGGAGTTTCTAATTGAACCAGTGACTTGCAGTGAGAGGGTGTGACTAAATAAAGCAGAGCTTTTTCTATTGTAATTTTGTCATTATTATTTGATACACTTCCAAAAGTGTGTACAGTGCTGTAGAGTGGAAGATCTGTTTCAAACTCATAGCATGCTCCCTGTGTTGGAGGACTTTAAGTATAGTTGGGGGCAGTAGAGAACCATGCAATACAAAGATGTGATAGTACATGGTTGGTGGCATTCACCCTGGAGCAGGTGGGTCTTTTTTTGTTGTTGTTGAAGAGGGGGAATGTTTTGTGTATTGATTAAAAACTTTCTGGTTTTGTGATTTCAGGGGCTGCTGTGCCCCCTACATCCAAAGAGTCATGGTGCAGTTGGACCACCCATCATTCAGTCTTTACAGAGGAGAAAGAGACTTTAGGAGTAGTAGGAAACCATTGTTCATGTCTGTTTGACATTCTTGATTAGTGTGGTTTTAATTAATTTTGTCTCCTTTTGTAGGATGGGTAAGAAAGAAGGTACCCTTGTGTTAATAGGGTTTCAAAGCAAGTTGGCTGAGATTGGTTCTTTGTATGCGAATATGAAAACTGTATTTATTTTTAAAAGATGGGTTAGCTCTTCATTCAACTCTAACCTTCAGGACAAAGTCTTTATAGCAATATTTGTTACAGTTTATTTGTTACAGCAGACACCCTAATGAGAATCAGGGCTGAAGCGCTGCTGGCAGGCAAAAGTGAGAGTGATGACTGCGTGTGACTGTATTAGTGTGTGTGTGTTCATCCTGCAGGATGAACCAGCCTGTGATGGGTGAGCTGGAAGCTGTCAGTCAATTTGTTGACTTCATCAGCCTCAGGATCATGCTTATGGACATAGTTGTGTCTGGAGGGAGCAACAGGGGCAGATAGGTGTCATTTCTCCAGCAGATTCTCTTCCTCAGCTGTGTGATGTTATAAAAGAACAAGATGACAGAGTATTTAGGGTGTGAGTAGTCTAAGGATTTAAAGACTTGTTACTCTATGATGCTGTGCAAATAGTTAGGACCACAGGGTATGCTGGGCCACATTAGACTGTATGGCACTAAGCTACAACAACCTACAAAAATCAGTGGAGGGCAAAACCCCAAAAAGCTTGTGGGCCATGGAGAGAGAGTTGCCTGAGAAATGTTGATCTGCTCAGAACTTTGTGAAGAATGAAGGTTGTGTGGAATTGTAGGCTGTGGAGTATAGAGTGGGTAGTAATTACTTCATCATCTGTCCTTTCTTTTGACAACATTAGCTTGTTTATTTTAGTTCTTTAGTTCATGTTTCTGGTGTGGAGGTTGTTTAGTGCTGGATGCTACTGGTATTGCAGCTGTTTCTGTTTCCCATAAGCAGACTTGTGTATGTTGAACCCATTTTTGTTATGGAGAAGATAAAATTTTCCCTCTGAAGACTTTGTTTTAGCTATTGGTTCATTTATTTAATATCTTCATCCATGGAGAAGATCAGTGTTAAACGTTCTGTTTGAGCATAGGTAATTGCTTGTGTTTACTTCCATGTTAACTGAATTCTTATACACAATTATATGTCTATTGCATTAATCTCTTAGAAATTGTCCTTGAGGTGTTTTGACTTTTTCATTATGTGTAAAACCTGCAGATCATCACTTTTGTGGGTTCTGCATTTTTAGCATTGACATATCATAACAGTGTGCTATTTTCAGATTCATTTTAAAATAAAGATCTCAGAGTGGAATAAGATGCACTTACAGAAATCAAATCCAGCAGTTGTCTCCAAGAGGAAGCATGTTTAAAGTGATGTGGATCCAACCACTACATGAAATTAAATGTGGTGGTCTTTGATCCAGCAGGAGCTGGCAGATATAAACTGCCCTTTTTTTTAGTATGTAGGAATTCTCTTTGGGTCTGTGAAACCACCAGCTGGGAAAATGTTTTGTAGTTACAGATGATCATTTCCCTTGGGAGTTGTGTTCTAAAATGTTTATAATAGACTGTGGTTGTGTAGGTGAATGCACAGAAATATTTTCAGTATTTACCTCTTGTCCTCACCGAAATCTGTGCACAAGAAAAATCTATCTACATTAACAATATCCTGTGTTTTAGAGTGTAAATCTGCTTTTGCAGTTGATGTAACATGTTATCCTAAATGTAGAAATCTGCAAAACCAAACCAAGTCTGATGTGGAGTGTCTGAGTCTTACCATGTGGGTTGCAGTATGCTGTTCTGTGGGAATGCAATTAGCTGGGCTAGATCATAGCTTGGCCCAGGTTTCCTCCAGGGAGAGAATAAAGCTGAGGCCATGTGAGGCAGGGTGCTGGGGGGATGCTGGTGGAGTCACCCCAGGGTGGATCATGTTTCCAGTTCTACCTCTCCGTTGATTCAAGACCTTCGACATACGTGGTCAGGCCCCTGTCCTGTGTACGGGTTTGGATACCTGCCCTCAGGTAACCCTGTTATTGTTCAGTTAGCCACGTCCCTGGGTCTTTGGAAGCAGCCCTTCAGACTACACGCTCCTCGTGACCACTAAAATCTATCCTCCATCATTCCCATCCCAATTTATAGTAGCCACTATCCTGGCCAGGCTGGATTTGAGATTGCAGAACCCCGCTGCGATGCTGTTCAATCCAAAGGAAGTGTTTGCAGCAAATGCCAGACTAAGGGTGATCACTCCTGAGAATTAATTGGTGTGCCCTGTACATGGGCACTGTTGCATATGTTGGCTTTGGTAATTTCAAGCATGTTAAAAGTCCATAAATACAAACTTTCCTCAGTGCTTCTTCAGTTCTTCATTAATTTGTCCATGGTAAGCAAACTGAAGCTGGAAATGGGCAGAGGATAGACAATTAACAGAAAAAGAAAATAAGGTCCCAGCCTGCTCCTTAAATCCATCTCTTGGCTTTTCTCAGATGATGTCTCTCTTAGTGTCTGAAAAGGAATACTTTTGTATTGATCCTCAAACTTTGAATGGAGACCTGAGTATTTCACTTTACTGGATCTTAGATAACCTCAGTAGGCCAAGTAAACCCTTGAGATCCCATACTGGTGAGCTTGTACTATAGTGAGTTTGTGGTAATGGATCACAGAGTAACTTGGAATTAATTCTTTGAGAAGTATTTTCATTTCACATGGTAGAAAGTAATAGAGCTGGTTACATGAGGGTCTGGTTATCTGGTGCTAAGAGCTGAACAAACATTTGACAGACTTTCTAGCTTTCCAGATACATAGCAGTTATTTTAAAGCTGAGGGAGAATGATAAACAAATACCTGTAAATTACTTCTGTTGTTTTAATTTCTCTCTTTAAAAGACTTTCATCTGACTGTTGAGTCATGAACTCTTCTTGTTCATTTGCAAGTTACATGGCATTGTCAGAGGTCTTGGAAAAGGTTGCACCTGACAGTTTTTAGAACTGGAGTTCAGTGAAGCACAGGAATTTCTTCTGCTGAGATACACTTCAGAGTAGTTGAAATGGCAGTATTTCTTCTTCCCCAATCCAATCACATGTAATGGTTTATGGGATACCAGCTATTTGGCATTAGAAACATTGGGACCTAACTTGAATCTCTCACCAGACGTCATTGTCACTTCATATCATTGGAGAGCAGAAGTTGGATTTTCTTGCATTCTTTCTTTCTCTATTGCATAATGTAGTCTGAGACATTGCCAAGGACTATATACAAATCTGGAGGGCTTTTATTAGACTCCTCCTGTTTCAAGCATTGTTTCCCTTGGATCTCCTCTGAGAGAGTAAAAACTTAATCATTCTATTCTGTATTTAATTTCTATGTTTGATACTCTGGGTCTTATACTGCCTTAAATTAGTGATTGCCATATCTTATTTATCACAATGTTGAGACGTTTGTGCTCTGGGAGATGGAACTGAAACCACTGAACTGAGCAGTGTGAGGCAAGTTCCTTCTAGGCTGGTTTCTTTGTGACACTTGTCTGGGGATTTTTTCCAATATCCTTACTGAGGTAAAGATAGTAATTTCTTGCAGCCTATTAAAGAGTTCCTCTAACACGCTCTACAGCAAATACTATGATATGTATCGTGATATAACAGGACTAATAAAGAATTGAACTTGCTGTTCAAGTATGATGTTAGGTCTTTGCTACATCAGTCAAAAGTGAGTAGGTCCAGTTGGAAATGATCTGGCAGTCAGGTGTTTGGGGGTGAATCTTTTCCAATGAACAGGCATTCTGTGCCTTTTTTAAAATCTGGCATTTGTTTCCCATGCAGTAAGCATCCATTTTTCTTTTCTTGTTGTACTGGGCCTGGCTGGGACAGAGTTAATTTCCTTCATAGCAACTGTTGCAGTGTTGGGTTCTTTGTGACCAGAATAGTGTTGATAACACACTGATATGTTAGCTCTTTCTGAACAGTGTTTGCACAGCACCAAGGCCTTCTCTCTTTTTCACTCTGCCTGGTGTCTGTTCCCCCACAATGACTGAGGGGGGTACAAGACTGGGAGGGATACAACCAGGCAGGTGACCCAAACAAACTAAAGAGATATGCCATGCCATACAATGTCATGCTCAGCAATAAACTGGAGGGGAGTGGGATTGAGAGAGGTTACCCAGCTTTTGCTTAGGAAGTGGCTTGGTATTGGTGATGGGTGGTGGTGAGTGGCCTGTTTCACTTTGTTTTTCTCTCCTTCCACTTCTGCTTTGTATGTTAAACAATAACACTATTTCAACGTACAAGTTCTTTTTCTCTTCATTCATGTTTTTCTCT
This sequence comes from Certhia americana, assembly GCA_018697195.1. Taxonomy (NCBI): domain Eukaryota; kingdom Metazoa; phylum Chordata; class Aves; order Passeriformes; family Certhiidae; genus Certhia; species Certhia americana. The sequence goes on along the minus strand of CM031860.1, from coordinate 47,940,451 downwards.
TCACCCATTTGATGGTAAGGGGGAAGTACACGCCTGAATGGTTTAGTTACCGATGGGCAACAAAGCACCACATGATCTCTTCATACTTGTGTAAGGCAAAAAGGAAATAGAGATCTCAACACATGGATATTTCTTTTGAAAGGAACCTCTAAAGGTCATGGAGTCCAAATACCCTGCAATGAGCAGGGATGTCTTCTGTCAGATCAGGTTGCTCAGTACCCTGTCCAATGAATGTTTCAAAGGATGGGGCATCTACCAGCTTTCTGAGCAGCCTGGCTTTGGATACTATGCTTTTGGATTCTTCAGGGTAAGGAAAGTATTTGCTTTTATTTTCAGTGTTGAAATTTTAAAGATACCAGGGAAACTTCTGTAACAAAAAAACTGTCACGGAAAACAGTAACAGTAATGTTTTTTTACTACACTTTGTATATTCTGGAGTTCAGTTCAAATGTTTTGCCTTGCCACAGATTTTTCTGGTGCCCTATTTCCCATAGTGGTCTCAGGTCCATGTTTTTCATTTAGCAAGTTTTAGTTTGCAGCTCATGTCTTCCCATTCCTGGTTTGCACTGTTTCTGCTGCTCCCCAATGCTGGCCTCTCCCAACACGTTTGCTTTCTGCTCAGCTGTTGTTTCTGCTGTAGTCAAATTTGACAATTCCCTCTTGCATTTTGCTTCTCTGGAGACCATTTACAGAAGGATCCATGCTATTCTGACTAGATGCCAAAAATTATATCAGTCCATAGGCCAAGTGAAGACACAATACCTAATTGCTGAAGTTGATCTCTATTTGTACATTGTGGAAATATTTTTTTAAGGCTTCTGTGCTCAGTACATAAAGGTGAATGGTCTTTCTCAGGGGCTGTTAAAATAATGTTCTTGGCTGAAGGCCAGTACCGGAAAAATTTGAAGTTCATATTCCAGGCAGGAGGATGCTAGAGCTGTTCAGTGACCATAGATCTTCAGTCAGAGTTGAAGATAGGATAGCATGTGATTTTTATAGAGATTTTTTTTTTCATAATTCTTTTAATTGCAAATGCCAGAACTGTTTTGGTTAAAGTACATTTATTTATTTTTCCATCCAAAGTTGACTTAATACAGAGCCATTGGATAAAAAAATTGAGCCAAATCATTTATGTCCAGAAAATAAGACTATATTAAAAAAAAAAAAGTTTGCCATGTTTACTAAAAGCATACAACTACTGATAGATGCTGAAAACAGTGAAAATTCATACTCCTGCAATCTGAGAAAATTATATTTGGAATTCCTAGCTCATATTGTATGTGAGCTAGGAATTCCAAATAGGATACCACATTTTGTGTTGTCTGAAAACACTTAAAACTTATTCTGTATATTGTGCCATGTGTTTACCTAACCTGAGAATATTAAAAGTTTGGGTTAAACCATCTACTGTACTGATAAGTATATAACTGAATATCTGGAATCCCAATACAGGACAGCTGGAAGAGCACTTACTTGGATAGTAAAATTTCAAAAATCAAGGAAATTAAAGAAGCTTGGTGAGCATTCAGATCTAATGATACATAACCTGTAATTAGGACTTCAAATTACATATATTTATCTTGTCTTAATAATCACTTCAAGAACAGAACTATGATGTATTTTAAGTTTCCTCTCCTGTACATTTTTGTTCTCCATAAATCTGCATATTTTCAAGATGAAAGAAAGGAGAAATAAAAATACTGAATATATAAAGAAATTCCAGAACAGGGAAATCCTGTGACAACCTACACAAGGAAAGTGTTGCAGTCTCTGTCATATGTGACAGGTAACCTTGGAATGTCTGAATTGGCTCATTTTTCAATATGCCAGTCAAATATGAAAGTTTGAAATAGCAACAATCACAGCTTGTGCAGTGAATGTAATGTAACAAAACCATATATATAATATGGGTTTTGCATTTTCATCTGTCTTAACATCAGTAAACTTAAAAAGGTTCTTAGTCTGTTGTTTGTGAACATATGGAAAAAGTAAACCAGATGAACCATTAAACAAAATACATGTGATACTTTTTTTTTTTTTTTTTTTTTTTTTAATTGTGTCTTGTTTGTATATTTGAGTTTTGTGGTGTGACTGAAAATCTTGCATCCTGGATGCAGTTGCTGCTTTGGCATATATGTGGTTCATAGGAGTATATGTACTGGTCCGTGCCTGCTAGTCATCAGTAATGGATGAATAAGGAAAGAGTATAAAAGGATAAAAAGGGTAAATGGAGACTGGTTTGGGTTTTTTAACTCATGCTGCTTTCTTTGCTGCTGGTAGAACATAGTTTAGGTTTTCCTGAGAACAGGGTTGTAAAAGAGCTTAATAGAATGCAATGGAGTTCTGTATCAGACTTCTGTTTCAACTTTTGAGCCCGCTTCTGCTTTCAGCCTTGAGAATAGTCTCTAGCAATATGTTTCATGCAAGGAAAAAATACTCTAAAATTAAATTTTTGGTATTGAATGTATTTCCCAATTTCTGGATTTGTGAGGCAGGAGGGAATAACTATCTCCTTTCCACATTTGCATATCCTTTATCAATATCTTGGGTCTTTGCATCTGTTTGTCACTTTCCTCAGTAAAGGTTGGAGTTTTAGCCAATTGCATACAAAAACTCCTGAGTATTCCTACTTACTTTCATACTAACTTTTATTACTCCAAGTTAACTTTTTTCCATCAATGCAAGTTTTCAGAACTGTAAAGGTGTGGCAGAATAATGCCATGACATGGTGATGTTTCCGTTTCCCATTTCATTCTTAATAATTTTTGAATTCTAATTTCTTTAACTATTGCTGTTGAGCTAGGGAGATGAATATTTGCAGGATATTTGAAATTATTTTGTAGTGATGCAGGAAAAGGCTGTTAATTGACACATTGGCTGTTCATTGATGGCTATGGTAGATTACCATCAGTCATCTCTCAAGACAACATTATTGAGGAAAAGTACCTGAATTTAATTTAGAAACAGTTAAAATGGAACTTAAAGTAAATATCAGGATGCAATTTCCTCCTATTCTACCTCTCTCTAATGTATATTGAAAGAATAATAAAAGGCTTACCCAGTGTACATTATTTCTTTGAAAGGTTCATGTTACTAAGGGTAGCATTTATATTTGTGCACAAGTTGATTACAGTGACATAAACAACTTCCTTTTGTGAGGAGGAGGCTGGGGAAAGCTGATATATGAGTTAGAGAGGTACTGCACTGAGCATCAGATCAGAGTTCGCCCTCTACAATTCCAGAGAGACTCAGTGCTTTTGCTCTGATTCTGAAGAATGGGGATTTTGGAACTTTTCTCCTGTGTTGTATGTTCAGGATTGGGCTAAAGGAAAAGATGGAGTTTACTTCTTTCAGTAATTTCAACTGTGTCTTGTTACTAAAACCCTTTAGTAATTAAGTGTAGGTGCAAGGGAATGAATGTATCTGCTGCGCTCAGTTCTGCAAGGGTTGTGTTACCTTAGGGTGGTGTGAGGTTTTGTCTATAAGGGGTTTTTTTGTGTTAATGCAGTTTCTAGTGTACTAGGATCCTCATCTTGCATTGGATCTATTTGCCACAGTACCAGTAGTAAGTGTTGTGTGCATAATGCCTTCTTTGCTCCAAGATAAGCATCTCATAATTTTTTTTTGGTGAATTGAAATGAAATGCAGAGGGATTGAAACAAAGTCAGTAGTTGTGCTTACAAGCTGGGAGCTAATCTATAGGGATGTTGTGTTTAGAGTATTGCTTAAAGGTAATCTGTTTAGTCAGAGAGTTACAGCCCCTCTGTCAAATAGGATGATCCTGGGTCTTCAGGAGAGAACAGCAACTGCACGGATAGTATGGGGGAGTTGGGATACACACCTGCTCACACTGTTACCCAGGAAAATCAGAGGCACAAGGTGTGCTCATGAGGCAGGTAGGCAGATCCTGAGAAGATAAGTGTTAGAAGCAGAAAGGCTTTCAGTGGAACTTTCCCGCTGCCAAACTGCAAAGCTGTTGGGGTTTTCTAGTTACCTTTTCTGCACAATAAATGTATCACTGCAGTGATGCATACCACAGAGAAAAATATAAATCAAGTTTGTGTCCAGTAGACCTCAAAATTTAAGATAACGTAAAAACAAATCTCGCAGCAAGAATTCTGGTTTCATTATTTCATTTTAAATTAAAATAAAGCCAGAAAAGTGAACAGTATACTAATGACAACAAAGTAAAACATGAAGGGAATTTATGTCTGGTTGGAAAAATAAATTATTTCATTGTTTAAGCTGAAAAGAAAATTTAGCTTCATGTCATTTATTCAGTTCCTCTATGTGAACTGCCAGTATTTTGGAAGATGTATTTCTCAAGCCTTGAAAAATAACTTTTAAATTAGCTGAATGTTGTCACTGCCCTGTCAGGAGAGGACTATTTTGCTCAACTATATAAATGATAATCGTTACATATTTGTACATTTCTAGGATTACAGAAATTAAATTGGAATGTATGAAATCATTCCACCACCAGTTGCTGTAGATCCATTGCACCAACAGGGCAATTTCTTGTCACACCCCTTAATGATCAAATTCTTGTCCTAGGGAGCCTCCAACACTCTAGTAGGACAATAGTAGGAAAAGGTTCTTTCCCTATCCAGGAAGCATAAAGGGAAAGCTATGCCCACTTATAAAATTAACTTGGCAAATCATAGAGATATTTATGAACGCTGGCAGCAAAAGCACAGTCTCTTATGTCTCTGTTTATTTTTAGGCAAAAATATGTTAAGCTAAGCCTGTCCTTTTGTTTATGTTTTGGTTTTGCATTGCGGGTTTCTTGGGTTTTTTTCCCCTGTCTTTGTCATCATTTTAGCTTGTGGTTACACTTCCTCACCAGGATTAGCAGATGTACATTGCTGGGTGCAACCTTCCTTTTTTCATATCTTTCACCTGACCATTTTGGTTTAATATGAGGATGTTTTTGGTAATGAAAATGTATCTGCCATGTGTTAATTTGTTGTCTTATGTAAATAAGGTCTTTAGTGGAAAGTCTTAGCCTAGTGTAAAGAATATTCTTTCTCTCAAGAACGGTGTTGAAGCACTAAAAGAAGTACAGCTGTCTCAAAACACTTTATGGCAAAAACGGTTGAGTGTATTGCAGGCTGTTTATGGATCAAGCTTGGCTGCATTCCATAGGAGAGATTTTTCCTGTAATTCTGTACTGGCATGTATGAAAATGTTGTCATCCTTTTTGTAAGAAGTCATGAAGGAAAAACAGATTTTTGAGAAATTGTCCTGGTGGAAAGCATTCACTGATTTGTCAACACAGATGTGTCTGTTAAGTTCAGTATGTTTACAGTAGCTATTTGTTGATGGTACTACTGGTCAATCCTACAGCAAAGATCTGCTTCTTAATATTCTTGTGATGTCTGAACTTTTCAGAAGTGATTCTGAGAGCAAATTTGGTTTCAACAAAGAAAGTTACCTAGTGTTCAAATTAAAAAACCCCTCTGCTATTGTGGTAAAAGCTGTTGCAAGAGGTGGTTAATACTTTAATAGTGATCTTATCTAGGAAATTACAAAGAGAAGACATCAAATTCTAATAAAATTTCAAAAATTGTGAAATTTGGATGCTATCTTACTGTGAAATTATGATTAAACACTTTTGTTTTAAATTAGCAACTACTTCTTTTTTCAGGAAATTTGGAGAGCGACCTCAACCGAAACGACTCACAAGGTAAGCATTAAAGAAACTCGGTATTTAAAAATTTATTGAAGTTACCATTTTCATTCTCAGAAAATAAGTTTAAAAATTGTGAGTTGCTAACCCTAGAATTTTAAATATCAAAGCTTTTCAATTATATATGCAATCAGCAGCCAGAAGTACAATTTTTAATAGAGTGGCTTATTTTTAATATGAAACTCAAAATGCATTTTTAGAAATGCTGTTGACTTCATGAATCAGTTATTGTAGATTATTCAGTAGGATGTGGATCTGCTTATTTTTAAATCATCAGGAATGAGCTGATTTGTTTCTCAAGTAAAAGTGAGGTCATGTAACACTTTTGTTGCCAGAATTGAACACAGGGCTGTCAAGGAGTGATCTTACCCAATTTTTGGTAAATCCCAAACAATCAGAGAGAATATAAAATAGAACTGTCAAATCAATCCATTCTGGAAAGTGTTTAGAGTGACTGGAGTACTGTGCTTGATTTGCTCCTGACCTGCCTGGGATGTATTTACACCAGAAACTGTTAAGTAGTCACCTTCCTTTTTTTGAACTGCTTTAACACAGTCTGTGCAAATATTTATTATTCTGTGCCACAAACTGTTCCGATTGTAATTAGCTCCTGGCTTTAAAATGTAGTGTTTGCATGAAAGCAAAAAAGGATGTGCCATTTGTTGCTCTTTCCTGAATACAAGGATGGGTATCTGGCCAGTGCCAGCCATCCTTCGAAGCAGCAGTTGGAAAACCTTTCCTGTGGTGATAGAGATTGGAAACAACCAACCTAACTTTCCTCTGAAGAGTAAAGTGCTGAAGTAGAGCAACTGTCACCCAGATTTTTGAGATTGATTTGTTTATGTAATGCTGAAAACGTATCTGTAAACCCTTAAAAGCATTTAGTTCAGTTATTGGAAAATTGCTGTGGGTTTTTTGATTACAGTGTGTCTGGTTTAACTAATAATCTGTTCATGATCATGCAAGCTTCAGCAGAACAACACTACTCTGTTCATACTATACTAATTATACTAAATTATAATAATACTACCTTCATGAAGAGTTTTAGGATTGAACAATGAAAAATGCCACATAAGATATCAGTGGGAGGGGTGGAGAGGGAACATCACTTGTTCTCATAAGAGCTTGGATTGTATAAATCTGCTGTAGAAACAGACAAGTAGAAAACACAAATTTTCTTCCTCATACAATGCTAAATAAAGATTAGTTAGCACCGAGCAGTTTTCTGTCTGGGTTGCTGGGCTGGATTAGTTTTTTAATAGTAGTCATGTCAAAAGTTTTTGACATGAACGTGACAGATGTTCTTAATTTAGTATGATAGTACTCTTAATAGAATATTTCAAATTGTAAAATTGAAAGTTTTTAAACAACTTAATTGCAGCTAATATTTATCATAATGAAATGTATAATCATTTCACAGTGAATTATGTTTTGGGGTTTAAAATATATTCTTAAAAAATGCTATAAATCAGTCTGTGGGCTTTGAAACAGTTCTTCCAGCTGTACTTTCATGGATATACTTCAGTTTTACTAATGTCAAATGTAAATAGATCAATTTAGTCCAAATTTAAAACAGCACTTCAAGTCTATTCTCTATTCTTATATCCTGCTATTTACACAGAAAATGGGCTCACTAATCACTAGACATTAATCATGTCTTACACAGGCATGACAAACACAAAAATTTGCAAAACATCATTAGCAAAGCTGAGTTGTCGTTTTCCAACCCAACCCTGGCTCAATCTGTTTGCTTTTCTCTATGCAACTGTGTGGGGATTTCTTTTGGAAAAGGTCTAGTCGATAAAATACTGCTTTCTCTCTTAATCATTTTTTCACTAGAAATGTTTCATTTTCTAGATTTGTCTTAAGGGAGTTCAATAGTTGGTGCAGTTCACAGAAAAACCCACAAAAATCCAAACAACCAAATGAAAAATCCTTCTTATGTAGGGTTTTATCTTTTCATACAAATTCCTGATAAATTCATAATTTATTTCTCTGGTAGATGACTTTGAAGATGAGTGCATTGGTGGGCATTCAACCCACAAAAGCTCCTTCAGGAACTGGTGTTCCTGTCAGCACTCCGGCACATCTGATCCCTAGGGTGTTGAATTTGGCATGCTGCTTAATGAACAGTTAGATTATTATACAGAAGAGTGGCTGGCTGTTATTGTTCTCTCGCTTCTCTCAAGGAATTGTTGTTGGTGTGTTTGAGGTAATTACAGCATTTATGTAACATCTGTAATTACAGTGATGATGAACAATAAAACATTTTTTAAGTTAAATTTTTTTACCTGATTATATGCAGGAAGTAGATCTTTTCTCCAGAAAACTTGGTGAAACAATAAGGTGAAGAATTTAATCTTTTCTTAGTATCTTCAAAACCAAAAGAAAACTTGTGTATAAAGACTGCACTGATTTGGTTAAAAGCTTAGACAATTTGTCATTATCATGAAATACTAAATTGGTCATGAAGAAAATATTTAACTAATAAAATATGTTCTAATGTGTGGCATGATGCTTAATGAAATAGGACTTTAAATATGGTGTAATTATTGGCATTGATACGATTTTACATCACAAGAATTTTATTTTCTAGAAAATGTAGTAATTGTAAATGATCACAGACCCCTTATTGCTGGTTTTGTGCAGGATAGTTACTTCTTTTTCCTGTGTAACTGTCTTAAACAGTGAGCAAACACATCTTGACCCTGTTAATGCTGGCCTTTTTGGAATTTCAGGTCCTGGGGTTTTTCCCTAAAGCTGTCTTCATTTTATTGTAAACAAAACCAAAAGAACTTTCAAAGCTTATATTGTGTTTTGATTTTTAGGGAAGCAATGCGAAATTACCTGAAGGAGCGAGGTGACCAAACAGTGCTAATACTCCATGCAAAAGTTGCGCAGAAATCATATGGAAACGAAAAAAGGTAACTTTTTATGCCATCCTGAAGCCTATCCACAGCTGGAAGCTAAGGAAACTATAGCGTGTAGTTGCGTGTACAGTGCTTTGCAGAATTCTTCCGTTTGCACTGTAGTCTGAAGAAACATAAAAAGCGTCCTCCTAAATAATTTGATTATGTAACAAATATGTTTGTTAAAATGCTGCAAACCTATAGCATTCAATGGAGTGATGCCTGTTTGTACCAAGAGGTTCCCTATCTATGGACAAAGCTTTTCTTCCATTGCCTAAAATTGTTCACATTTTAAACGTCCCATTTTAATGTTGGAGCAAATGAGATGATCCACAGTGACTACCTGTAGAGGAATTTTATCCTGAATAATTTCACATTAATAGGAAAGGGCAAGTGCTATCCTCAGTAAGATAAGGTTCTGAATCACATCTGTGATGAGTTTAAAAAAATGATAGATCAGTCATGACTGCATTTATGATAAACACTCCCTTGCAAAAATCAATACAGTACATGTTACAATTATAGGTACTTTTCTAAGGGACAGAATCTGCAGGAATACGTGAGAATGAATGCTTTTTACACAGAGGTGCTTTTTCTGCAGTCTTCTCTTGCAGTCTTCTCTGTTATGTTTTTTTTTTGCATGAGTAGAAGCAAAGAGCATGCTCCTTCATATACGGATATTATAGACCTCATATGATGTAACACAGCATTTCTTCAATTGTAAGCAGTGACGTACCTGACATTTCACTAGAATAGTGCAGTATTTGGTAATTTTTGTATTATTAATGTGTTCACCGCAAAAAGACCACATATTCAGCACATTAATGTCTTGGAAATTTTCACCTTTTACCACTGTTATATTTTCTGTTGCATCATTATGTTTTTATAGCTTTGAGATTAGAGATCTAATTTATGTATAAGACTGTTAGAAAGTATAAATGTTATCATTAAACCTGCAGACTTCTCAGTTCGTTTTTACTTGCCTCAGTCACACTTTCTGATTTATGTGAGTCAGAGATACAGACTGTATTTTGAGCTGGTTTTCAGTATTCTGTGCCTGAGTACTTGTGTTTCTAAGGTCCTTTCTTTTGGGCAGTGTCCAGGTTCTCCACGTCCATGGAGTTGTTTAATCAAAGTGCTTTTTAGGTGTTTCTGAAATTCTTGATGGGAATCAAATAGGAAGTTAGTGAAGGAGGAAGGGCACAACAGCAGACAAGTGTATTGGCTGTATAATTGTGCAGCCCTCTTTTTCTCTACCATGTTTAAATGCAAAAGGGTTACAATGCCAGGCTGTTCTAGCAGTAAAGGATAGCTGTAACCCTTTGCAGCAAACTCAACAGCCAAAAAGATTTATCATGACACCGTAGAAACCTCTGATTGTTACCTTGTCAGGTCGTATTGTCATTCAAGAGTTGCATAGTTAACTCATCACTGCAGATGAGTAAAGTATACATTACACCCCAGAAATGAGGGGTGTGCCTGCAGATAAGAAAGTGACTTTCTAAACAGTGTATCTGTAACTTTGTCCTCCTGAGGCCAGAGCAGTTCCTAAGGAACACTTTGCAAAGCTGTCCAGTGTATCATTATTCTGGAGGACAAACTGCATCAAAAGAAAGGAAAGTATAAAAGGATCAAGTATGTAATGTTGATTATTAAAAGTTCCATTACTGTTTGGAAAATTTACGGAAGTGCTCTCAGAAATCCAGGGCAAAGCTTCAAATTATTATTTGGTATGGTTTCTGAAAGCTCCTGTGTGCATTTCAGAGTATTGCCATAAAGTCCTGAATATATGTGTATACTTCATCTGGTGCTTTTACCATGGCACACACCTTACCTAAGCAGTGGTAATGTTTGGTAAACTGCTTGAAACAATTGCTAACTAGAATTAGGCATTCTTTTACCACACTTTTTGAGGTGCAGTTCAGTGTCTTAGAACAGCTGCATTTGTTCATGCAGGTTATCTCAGATTCATCTATTTAAGAATGGAAGCATGTCAAATGAGTGTAAAACACTTCAGAGCTTTATAAAAGAAGATCAGGAACGAAAATAGTTGGTTGTTGGTTATCAAATAGTACAGTGCTGAAATGATTGCTGTTGTGGGATGGGTACGAAATGAAAGTGTGGAATCAGTCACCAAATCAGTCAGGTTGGAAGGGACTGGGGGGACATCTGGTCTAACCTAGAGCACATGGCACAGGATTGCATCCAAATGATTCTTGAATGTCTCCAGTGAGGGAGACTCACAACCTCTCTGGTCAGCCTGTTCCATCTGCGGTCACCTGCACAGTAAAAAAGTGTTCTTCCTTGTGTTCAAGTGGAACTTCTGTGCGTCAGTTTCTGCCTGTTCCCTCTTATCCTTTGCTACTAAGGTTTCAATTTTTCAGTTTAAATATATTTTAGTTTTTCTTAGGCTTTAACATACCATGTGGACTAGTTCTGTTCTGCTAGTTCACAGACTGTCAGCATCACTAATTGATGCCCTTTTGTTATCAGCATAAAGGCAAGTGCCAGTTATTAAATCCTTGGATCCATGTGTGCCCTAAAGTACTTAGTAAAACTGAATGATGAGTTATTATATTCCTTTTTCTTTTTGCCTTGAGTTTTTAAATAGTTTCTGCTTTATTTATAGCAAACTATGGTGTTTGTTTCTTCATATTTCTTGAGTAAGCAAAATTGGTTAAGTTTTAATGCTGCTTTATGCAACTGGAAAATTAAGTTTTCATCATTTTTACATTCACTATCGTTTCTGAAGTGAGTTGGTCTGCATACGTCTTTATAGAAAAAATATATTTCATACCCATTTTGATCTACAAATTTCCTGTTTTCCATGGGATTTCATTATGGCAGAGATATCATCTGGTTAATTTTTGGACCTTAAAGAATAACGTCATTTGCATTACTTTTGTAATGAGGAATTCAAGTTACAAAAGGAATTATTTCTTAAATTGGACATCTCTTTCAAGTAAATATAGAACTTTAAAAAAAATCTAGACAAACTTCCACCTCTTATTTAAGTCTTACTTGTTGCGAGGTCATGGAAAATACTTGCCAATAGCAAACTGCACATCATAATTAAGAGAGATGTTAGCACAATAACTACCTTTCAGTGCTTTGATGAGGGTTACTAGATGGTGAAATACTGTGTTAAAAACTTGCTGTGGATGGCGCAGATCTCACGTAGTTTAAAGAGGCGTCACAATAACACTATTCCAGGTGCATGAATGCAGACTTTCTTGTATCAAAGAGCTGAGAGTTTTCAATACTTCTAAGTAACAGGAATGAAAGGAGTTGACTTTTTTTGAGTCCACCCTTCATATGAACCTTGCACTTGATAAAGTTAATGGTTTTTAGCTTTACAAAGAAGCCAGGAGGTAAGAAGTTCAGGTTGGGCTTTGATTGAATTTAAGACTTTGTGCCTGATGTTTCCTGTTGGACAACTATCACTTTTCAAAGGCATTCAGCTGATAGGGACTTAGGTGCTGTTTAGTCCTGATGAGTGTGGGTATTTGGCTGACACTTCTTGTATTGTTTTCCATATTTACCATTCATTGAGACTCCTCTCTTCAAAGTCTGAACAGAGTGAACATTCAGCAGTTTAGAGGACTGAAGTGTTTTGGATTGCAAGGCACAGTTCATCTAAAGACTGTGAGCCAGATTGATGTTCTGATTGTGCTGTTCAGAGTTAAACATGACCACTGCTGATTAGCATAAGGACGCTGTAGCTGCATCTTGTTTTACAGCTGTTAGTGAAGGAGCTCCTACAATTTCTGATCAAATACTTCCTTTCACTGAACTAAGTATGCCTGTCCTCTGGATAAAATTTGGATAAAATATTGACAGCATAGCTTTTTCCAGGCTTACCCCATGGCTCCACTGCTTTGTCCTTAGCAATGTAGTACCTAATGATATTTCATTTGTTTGTCTTCACATTGAGTTCTTTCATGGATGTTGTTATTTCTTTGACCTCCTATGAAGAAAGATTACTGAGCAGTTTCATTCTCAGAACAATATGGGTAATTGGAATTGACCAACAGATACGAAGGAGAAACTTCCCTTCTAAAGTCACTCTGGATACGAAATAGCTAGCTAGTAGAAGGATCTGAATTCTCATGAAGGCAAAGACTTCTATAAGATCGGATGACTTGAATGATTTGGAAAAAGCAAGCCTTGGTGACAGAAGCCTGTGGTTTGAGGAGAGCACTGAGTGCATCCAAACCAGGTAGAAATGACACAAGCGGATCTTATTTCCTTTTCAGCCCTTGCTTCCTGGCAAGTTCACTAGAGTAGCTTCTCTACTTGAAGTACCACATTTTCTCTGTATTTGATTTGCTTAAATTGACTGAAGGAATATTGTTCACTCCTTTGATGATTGTCTGATTGTTTCCAAAGTGTTTCCAAAGTCCAAACTTTGGAAAACAAAGTGTTTCAAAGTTTGCTTTTTCTGTATTGGATAGAGTATTTATAACTAATTTCTTCTGTACATGAGTTCACGGAACTGTTAATAGGAAGTTAAAAAGGCCCAAGACAGTATGGGCCTTTGTCTATGCCTGAAGGCTGAGAAAGAGGTAGATACATGAGAAAGAAAACACATTCAAATTGTGAGTATCCAGACTCTTTCTTCATGTTTGTAGTTTTAAATGAACTTAAAATTTTATCAGCTTTAAAATTTTCTTTTTTTGTTCAGTAAGTTTACAGAGATTTTTCTCTACATTCTAATTTTCAGAGTGCTTTAATTGTTGAGGTTTGTTTTATCTTCATCGATGGGTTCTACCATGTTTCTTACAGGTCTTCATTGCCATCTAGTGGCTGTAGTCATTCAAAGGAATTGGTTCAGAATAAAGCTGAAGTGATAAAGGGTATGAAAAAAAAAAGTAGGGACTTTTTTTCTTGTGTTCTAACCAGTAAGACAAATACAAAAGAGTACATGAGGAAAGAAGGTAAATGTTTCATGTGTTTTATGGTGTAATATTTTTTGGAATAGAAGAGATTTGTTGGATTTTTGTTTTGGTTTTGTTTGGTCAGGGTTTTTTTTAACAAAACATTGCTCTGTTAATGAAGGTTGACACTAATTTTTAATTTGTGTATAACTTCTTCATCAGGAATAGCTCATAGCTGATGACCATGATACTTTTGAAAGAGGCTCATAGATATTTCAGCTGTGTACATATTGGTATAACACCTGCTTTGCTGTGTTCTAAGTAGAACAAATGTAAGGGAAAAATTTTGACTGCAGATTTATAGTCAAGAAAGAAAGTTTGAGGAGTTTTTTGCCTGCAGGCAGTAATTTTTTTAGTTCATTTTCACAACTGCTAAGACATTTTAAATAGCAGTAAGAATTAAAATTTGGTCATTTGTTTCTTCAACAGAGAAAATACATTATTTGTGTCCATTAACCAAAAATGCTACAAATACTTGCATTTATTTATATGTATTCTTAATATATACGTATTTAATTAAGGTATTATTAACAGCACTTTGGTTTCATCTATTAAGAATTCTGTAACCTAGAAAAACTTGTTAAATAAATATGATCATGCTGAAAAATAATAATGCTGAATAGGTGAGATAAATAGGAGTTGTACACTGGATTTTCATACTAACGCTACATTAATGGTATTTAATAGAAATAAGAATCATTTAGGATGTAAAAGACCTTTCAGATCATCAAGTCCAACTGATTACCTGGCACTGACCTCTCTTGCCCAGGACTCCCACAGACACTTCAGAAACTGAATATTTTTGTCCTTTGATCATTTTCCATGACTTGGAGCCCACAGCTGAGTTCACCCCCCTGCCCACCACCACAGCAGCCTGCAGGCAGCACAACTGGCTGCTGCCCCAGAGTGGAGCCTGCTCCCCCTGCCCTGAATTCAGTTGTCCCAAGCCCAATTAAGAAAAAAAAAAAAAAAAAGCCAGAAAACCCTCACCTGTAAGGTAGGAGTCATTGTTGTGTTGCAGAAGTGCCAAGTTACAGCACTACTCTCCAGATTGAAGTATATAAAATAATTGGAAACTTTCATGTTCCCTTCCTTTACGTGCCTCGTTAGCTACCATAGAACTGGAGGTACTCATTCCACTTTGTCTTTGATCATAGTGAAATGATGATAAAAACGCAGCATCTTGTTTGCTAACTAATACCAAACCTTTTCAGGATTTAGGCTTTAACAATCTGCAGAAACTTCAAGACCAATGCATTGTGTTGTAACGCTGAATTTAATTTTGAACATATGCTACATAAGTAGCATCTAGACTGATTACAGTCAGTGCTGCTTAAAACTAGGCCTTATTTTTTACACATACTAATGAAGATATAAAATTATCAATTCCATTTAAAAACTGGGGAGAGATTTATGTGTGGACAGAGTCAACTCCCTCCTTGCTTGTGACAAAACTCTAAACGTTTAGGAATTGTAGTCAGCAGTTGTCCATTAAATTAGTTTGTGGAACTGTTCTGTGTGTTTTAATTGCTCAGTCATGTTAAGCACCTGCAAAAGACTATAATAACTTCTGAGGCCTTTTTTCCTTTCTTTCAGAATCTCATTTTAGTGTTTTACAGAGATGGAGACTGTTACCTGACATATATAGAACTGGAAAGATTCTCAGTGGCAGTGCATCTACAGCTGGTTTTCCTTGCTTTTGCCCTTTTTTGTTTGTTTGTATTTGTTGTTTGTTTGGCTGGTTTTTGTTTAATTTGCATTTTAGAAAATCTTCAAGACAAATGAAGGGCATGCCTGTATAAGCTCAAGTGGAAAGCATGAATGTGAAAGAAGGCATTTGGTACACATGAGTTTGTTTATCTGGAAAACTGTAGTTCCATAATGTATTCTTCATTTTCAGGTTCTTTTGCCCTCCTCCTTGTGTGTACCTCATGGGCAGTGGATGGAAGAAAAAAAAAGAGCAAATGGAGCGGGATGGTTGCACTGAGCAGGAGTCACAACCTTGCGCCTTTATTGGGATAGGAAACAGTGACCAAGAAATGCAGCAGCTGAACTTGGAAGGAAAGGTAGAAAAACTGTAACGAACCACTAAGATAACTAGCTGCAAAGGATGTTATAGCTACATGGTGCATATTTCAAGGAATGCTCTTCCTTATTTTGGATCATTTTCTTAGACTCTAGATATCACATAATGGTTTGAAAAAAAATCCCTCAAAATATTTAGGACAATTAACAGTTGGTTTTGGTTCATTAGGTCATAGCACAGTACTAACCTTTAATTTGTAGGTTGTTGATGCAGACTCAGTAAACTGTTAGGTTATTTGGTAGGCATCAGTGGCTAACTAAAATATGATTTCTGGCCCTAACTCTGTCCCACTCCCTGGCTTCCATGAGTGTATAATGTTATCAAGGAAGTATCAAAATGTCTGCTGCTGAAAGTAGGTAAAAATACAATTGAATTGATGCTAAAAATACGATTGAAGTAACATCTTAAAAATTTAGTAGGTTATTTTACAGTGCTGTAAATTGCTTCCAAGATTTTTTTAAAGGCAGTTAAAGGTATTTGTGATGACTTAAACAGTTGAAATAGTACCAGCAGCAAAAGTGTTCATTTTACCTGGGTGTTTTATTAAGCAGTATTTTATAGCTACCTGGTATTGCCAGCACAGTCTACTAGAAATATTTCATATATGCTAAATAGGAAAAGAATAATTGGAAGTTCTTTTGAGTTTTTTTTTTTTTTTTTAATTCTGGTGTCACCTAGCATAAATATTCAGCTGAAAGTAACTTCTTTGTGTTTCAAATCATTTCCCATCCTTTCAAGAAAAGTTTAGCAGTCCCTTGTGCATTCCCAGTGTAGGGTCTGTACAACCCTAGTCAAATGTAATTTTTAGTAGTGCTCTTCACCCCTCACAGGGGCTTTGACACAGTTACGGTCTCCAGTCATGTCTTCTAGTCCTGGTAGGGGTCTTTAGAATGATCATAGAGTAATGAGGTTGGGTGCAACACTTCACAAAGCTAAACAGTAGTCATAAAAGAAATGTATACAGAAGGGATGGGGGAAAAAAAGGTTCTCATCTGTTTTAGAAACCATTGCATCAGTTTTCCTATTTTATTCATAATTAAATATGCATAATTTCTTGAACTGGGTTGACTTGAAAGAGTAAACCACAGTATGTTTTCACCTACAGAATTATTGCACTGCCAAAACATTATACATATCAGACTCAGACAAGAGAAAGCACTTCATGTTATCGGTAAAAATGTTCTATGGCAATAGTGATGACATCGGTGTGTTCCTCAGTAAACGGATCAAAGTCATCTCCAAACCTTCTAAAAAGAAACAGTCACTGAAAAATGCAGACTGTAAGTATTACACTGTTTTTTCTTTATTTAACAAGTAATTTTGTTTCATACTAATTTTTTGTTATGTATTCTAAGGTCTGACTACAAGGGAAATACAATGAAATTTGCAACCTCTGTTTTTTTGCTGTATTTCAGAACTGTACACATCAGTATATTTTTAAATATTCCAATATAGATAGGTTACCCTGTTGAGTTTTATGCAGTCATGGTTAATTATTTAGTAAATATAAAAGGCCCACCCAAACCCCCATGTATTCTGAGGAATGAATTCACATAGAGAAGTGTATAAAGAATGTTCTACCTCAGCTTTCTAAGCTTTTGGATCTCTTTAACTGCCATGATCTGGTGCTTGGAATGTTTTGATCAGTATCAAAGAGATTGCTTTCGAATTGTGATAAATGAGTAGCATCATGTTATCCAAACTGCACTTTGTCACATCACAGCCACCTTCTTACTGTCTCATGCCATTTTCATGTTGTTCTTATTTTTGTTTTGCATGGTTCCTTTTAAGTAATTGTTTAAGAAATCTGTATGGTGATATTTCACCCAGATTTATTTGCTTACTGTGTTTTTCAACTAACGATATCTCTGGTGCTTATGTATAATTGGGAACGTTTTTGCTTTTCCTCCAACGTTTTTTGCCTGCATACCACTGGAGCACCTCAAGAGATACCCTTTTTTTTTGTTTGTTTTTCTCTCTCTCTTCACTAGTGCTTTAAAAGGCTCTTCCATCTGTGTTGGGCTGGAACCCATTCACCTATGGAATGTGGATCTCGGGGCCGCTAGCTTGGCACATGACTAAAGGCAATCTGTTGCTGTGCAGTTCACACCCGTGGGCTCAGAGTATGCACTGTTGAATTTGTATTCAGACAGATAGTTTTGATGGACAGTGAATATAAACCAAGCATTCTTCAATAGTAAATATGAACCAAGTAGAACAACATGCCTGTGCTGATGGCAGAATTTTAGTTCCTGGGTTTTTTTTAGGGGAGCAAACTTTTACATTTCTCTTTTGAATGATAAGTAAGTTCAGATCTGAGAACATTACAAGCTGCATGGTTATAATTTGACATAGTTACACCTGTCTTCCTTTCAATTGCTTGTGATTTGTAAGAATACTTTGTCTTTATATTTCAAATATTCTTCAAATGATTGCTGGAAGTTGTCTTAAGTACTTCACAAGGGCAAGCTAAAGCTTCTGCTTAAATAATCAGTTGCTGGAGAACTACGAACAGAAGGAGTTTTCAGCTGGCAAGCACTGGCCCATTTGGCTAAGTGGCAAATTCTTTGAGCTAGCATGCCTTTGGAGAGCAGCCACTATTTGTGTTATTGCACTCATAATTTTATGACTGTTTTTGGTCTGTCACAAATATAAATATTTTCTAAATTAACCAATATTTGATAATTAGGTCTTGATTTTAATTATTCTTCAGTCTACTTTGTTATTTGTGACTTTTTGATACTCTCTGTGTAAAAATGAAGTAATTTTTTAATCTCAAGTCTGTATGTGTTCCTTGCAGTATGTATTGCATCAGGGACAAAAGTGGCACTATTTAATAGACTTCGATCCCAAACAGTTAGCACCAGATATTTGCACGTAGAAGGTGGTAATTTCCATGCCAGTTCACAACAGTGGGGAGCGTTTTACATTCACCTCTGTAAGTAAAAGCAAATCTGTGTATTTGTTTTCTCTTTCTTTCCTTCATCCTCACAAAAAAAAAAAAAAAAAAAAAAAAAAATATCCTGCATTTTTTCCTCTGTATTAATTGCCCATGTGCAGGCTTGTTTTGTTACTGAGTGTATATTTGATGTAATTTTGTGATGTTAAATGTTTCTCATATCAAGAAAAACAGTGATTAAAACAAGTAATTCTGAACATTCCTGTTTCATGCAGTGGATGATGATGAATCAGAAGGAGAAGAATTCACAGTGAGAGATGGCTACATTCATTATGGGCAGACTGTCAAACTTGTATGCTCAGTTACTGGCATGGCACTCCCGAGACTGGTACAGTTTCATTTCTCCAATGCTGTAATTTTATAGATGGCAAGTTAATGTAATTCCATAGTTGGGTTTACAGTTTTTAGCCTTGTGTGTTGCCTTTGGGTAATACATGTTTTATGGAAAATGGCAGTTATTTTAATTAAAGTATATTTTTGTATCTGCAGATTATTTCTGTAAACAAAGAGCAACTTGTAAAATAAGAGAGGGAATTTTTCAGAATTTAAGCCTGCCAAAATAGGTTAATCTGTTGAAAAAAAGTAGATTTCTCTCTTTCAAAACACGTCAAATATTGATATTGAATAGATGAGTGAAATATTTTCAGCCAGTAGGACTCTTCATGTGTTGAGTTCCAGCACAGTTTTAAAAATGCTCAACTGATTTGAATCTAAAAGCACTTCTGAGTACTCCTGAGGATATATTATACCGTTAGCAACTTGCAAAAACCATTTTTTCATATTTATTAATACTATCTGTTTACATCTGAAACATGGGAATTGCCTTTGGAATAACCAGCTAAGGTTTGTGGGGGGAAAAAAAAATAAAATTCTGGATACCCAGTACTGGGATTTGTAAGTAAGGTTAGATTTTTTTTTTTCCTGTTTTATGCATTTAATGCCAGCCTGAGTGGAGTTTTATGTGATTAATAATCATCAGTGCTTCATATGGGATCTTCAGTGAAGTTGTGGTTTGTCAGTCTATTATGAGTTTCATATATGGCTCTGCTACCTAAAATTTCAGTTTAGGTAGCAGCAATCTTCAGAATGCACCAATATAAAAACAGACTTCCTGTGGTCAGGCTTTTGTTCCCCTTTCCAGACTAATTTTGCTAGGACTGTAATGTGAAATTCTCTCCCAATACCAAACCTAGGTAAAAGAAAAAGATAATAGCCTGCTCAGTGTAAATAGTACAAAATGAAAATTTTGTTTGACAGTAAAATCAGTTTGACTGGTTATGCTACAGATATGGTTCAAGCACAGGAAATTCAGGAAGAGGATGTCACTTTTTTTATGGGCTTCATGTTAATACTTCTTTATTGCTGAGAGGAGATGCCATCATTTATTATTCCAGAAACCTTATTTGTAAGTAGAAACAGATTAAAACAAATTAGGCTAAAGGTTGCTGTTTTGTTTGCCATGGGGAACATTTGTCATACTCCCTTACAGGGCTGATGGAGGTGATGCAATTAAAAGATAACTTGCAGATATTTTATAAGCAAATGCAAAGAATTTAGCAGAAAAAACTTAGCCTTTAGATTTATATTGCTAATGATACTCTTTATTTTAATTAGATACTGTAGAGGACAGTTGGGTTTCTGATTGTCAGCATAGAAATATTCGGGGACTTTGGCTGTTGCATTTAGTAGTGTTGCACAAAGCATTGCACTTCTTCCTAGAAGTTGAGTTAAAATTATGAGCTACAGATTTTACTCTCTAGGAGAATAGCTTCTGATTTTTAGAAATAAATTGGTAAAACAGATCTGAATTAAGTCAGCAGATATTTTTTCACTGAACTGCCAAATGTAAGGAACAATTAATTGTTCTTTGCAATTGCCTTTATACTTAATGACCAGCTACTGCTAAGATGTTTTATGATTGTTGTTTCCAAAACTGTATTTGAGGACATCCCAATACCTTTAGTCAATCCTTATTTTAATTATTCTCCTTCAGCAACCAGTTTGCTACAGAATATCGTTGATCCTGTCAGTGGTGAAAGCTTCTGTAGAATCATATTAATTACTAAGAATAGTAATTAATAATAATTGAAGATAACAATATAATTAATTTGCTCTTTTAAACCAGCAAATGAAACAAAAATAGATTTTGCTGAAGCTTCAATTTTTTTTCCCCACTCCTTCAGCAGAAATAGATAAAATATATATGCATGCAGCACATTGCAGTAGTACTGAAGAGTATCGCCTCCATGTTGTATTCTTGTTTCAAAAGCATTAAGAATTATGAATCTGGCATTGATATCAAAATAGGAGGCATGGAAATGTTATAAAAAATTACTTTTCACTTCCTTTACTGACTGTATATGTGTAATAAAGTATAGAAATTGTTCTAATAATATATGTACAAATTTCATTCACAGATAATTCGAAAAGTAGATAAACAAACGGCATTATTGGATGCAGATGATCCAGTATCACAGCTCCATAAATGTGCATTTTACCTTAAAGACACTGAGAGAATGTATTTGTGCCTTTCCCAGGAGAGAATAATCCAATTTCAAGTAAGTTGTTTGAAGCTATTTCGATATATGAGAAGCGTAGTTGCAAAGTTTGCCCAAATACCCCCAAAATATGTATGAATGCCATCATTGCATTTGAATGTGAATCTAATACTTCATTTTGAAAAGAGATGATGGAAAGCAAAAAATTGTTATCTGTGCCTTTCCAAATCTGTTTTTCTTTCTTCATAATCTTCTTCCATGTCTATCTGGAAAATGAATTCTGGTTTCTCCAGTGGAGAAGGAAACACACTAGAAGCTTGTGCATGTGATCATGATACTGTGGCTCAACATGTTGATACATGCCAGTGGAGCTGCACCACTTAGTTGTGGTGCAGCAAATAGAAAATGATAAAGTTGATAATAGTCTCGTTTCATGATGGACTCAGCAGAGCTGCTATGTGTTGCTCTTGGCTGAAAGTGTAAACATAGTTGTGGCAGTTTCCCACAGTAACTTGAAAAGCCAGAGAAATTTGATTTGTCTGTAAAGACTATAACTGTCTCAGAAATATTTTTTGTCCAGCAGGTGGAGAAAAACATCGGGTTTTGGTCTCTTGTATGTTAGCATGCTTGTAGAACTTTCACATGGTAATTCCTACCAGACCAACAAGGACCCTGAGATTGGCTCAGCTGGTCAGAGCATGGTGCTGAAAACAAGGGGGAAATGCCTGAACATGCTCAGGCTTTACTTGACTTGGACTTGATATCCCTTGTGGGTCACTTCCAACTCAGAGTATTCTGTGACTCTGAAGACTTTGACCAAATTCAGGACTACCTAAATATTGCAATTTTCTTTAAATATTTTGAGAGCAGCTCATATAACAGGGTGTTGAGAGATAATGCTGTGCTCCAGGAAGATTGCCATGCTTGGGAAAGATTCAGGACTTCCTTAGAACAGCTGTACCTTCTTGGGTAAGACAAGTAGAGGTAGGAAATTAGAAGTTAACATTTAAGGGAAGGGACAGGAAGGTTTGGTAAAGAATCAGTTCAATTCTGTCCTGAACTGAGGCAACGGAAAGAGAATATGAGAAGCTTAGTTCCGATTTCAGTAAACATATTCATGACCTGTGGTTCAGAAGGGACTAGATTTATTGTTTCTACTCACAGCACACAGCAGAAATACATATCTGTCAATATATATTCTTGTAAAGGAGAATGGACTATCATTAAGGAGAGAGAGCTGTGAAATGTGAACTGCAGTAACTCAGGATCACCCTGCTATTTAATCATTCTTAAAGTACTGTATGGAAAGCACTGAATGAAGAAACTCCTGCTTCTCTGACAGCTGCCTTAGTTCAACATCCTGGAATTGCCTGTGGGACCATCAGGATGTCCTACCCCTCTTCAGTTTCAGCAGCAGTCATGGAGCCCAGTCTGATAAGAGCTCTGAACTTCCTGCTTGAGTAGGAGCTAGATAAAAGGGCACTCCCTATCCTGAATTCTTTTAGTGGAGTTGGGTACATGCTGCTTATACTTGTTGAATAAAATCTGGTAACTTGCACATCAGACTGTTACCATGCTTTGGTAGGTGAAATCTTAATGGAAGAAAAACTCTGCCAGTGTGAGGAGAGAAATCCTGTTTTATCTGTGTTTTTTATTCTGAATCAGAAGTCAAAACCTGGGGAAACAGAATGTGTATACTGTTCCTATAGTAGGAAACTAGGCAAACTGTGGTCACTGTTGAAAAAAACAAAACAACCCCAAAATAACCAAAACAACAGTAACCCCCCAAAATCCTGAAACTTAAGGATTACAGGTCTCTCTTGGGTGAATGGGAAATAACTCTCTATAGAGACCATAGAGGCTTGAGGCAAGGAGGCTGTAAAAAGTCTGCAGGGGAGCATGAGCCTTGAAATGCAGTTGCTGAAGCACCAGCTAGATCTCTCTTTCAAGACATGCATATGTTCTGGAGCATGGAGAAAGGATATAGATCGTGCCTTACTGGATCAGAGCATGTCTGTGACATGTCTGTGTCTGGTCTACCAGCAGTAGCAGGAGCTGGTGCTTCCAGGAAGCATGTGGATCTGGTTGTGTTTCACAGTCCAGTGTGGTTGTACTCTGCCAGCATCCACACTTCTTGTACCAAGTGTTGTTAAAGGCTGCATTCCTGACTCTTGTCTTTAATGTCATTTTGTAAATGTGTACATTGGTTTGATTACCTTAGAATGGGCAGATGTTCCTTCTCTTCAGTAATGTATGGCAGAAAGTTCAAGAGGTTTCCTGTTCCCTGTGTAGTAAATGTTTGCTGTATTTGTTTTGAATGATGTAACAATTTCTGTGAGTGATTCCTACTTAGAGTTTTGCAGTATTTAGTAACAGTTCTGTATTCACTTAGCTATCAACATCTGAATTTCTTATCTCCTGACTGGAAAAGCAGACTTCTCCATTTCTTTGCATAAGTTCAGCACTCCTTGGTGATTTTTAGTTGCCCTTTCTGGCCCTTCTCTTGTTTTTCCTTCATGAGTTTTTTAGACAGGGAGACCACAACTACTCCTGCACCCAGTATTACAGAATTAGGTGAACAAGGGATTTACTCTGGCAAAATAATATCAGATAGCTTGTTCTCAGCACTTTCATCTGATGGCGTCCAGCATTTTGTTGTCACTCACTGCTGCCTCCGTACATCATGGTTGTGATTTCAGAAGACTCAGTGGCAACCCTAGGACCCCAAGTCGTGACTTCTGTCTCCAGTTGAGGCCAGACAGTACAGGAGTACTAAGCATGATGTTAATGCATTTTAATCTTCCAGTGCCACCTGTTGAGAAAATTTAGTTTAAAAAGGAAAGGAAAGAAAGGGTGAGAAATGTCCCTGGAGCCCTATATCGAAGTGACAAGGAAGAATGCTTCTCTAGAAGAGGAATTGAAACCTTTTAAAGATTTCTGTAACAGACAGAGTAATGTGTTACTGAAATAATCCTTTATGTAACAGGATTTTGAGCACAAATTCTGTGGTATTTGCCTTCAACATCATGGACTTAGAAAATGTGAAAAAAGTCAGTCAAGGATCATGAATGAACAGGATTGTTCATTTTTTCATATCCATGGTTTTATTTGTCATGACTCAAAGTATATCATTCCATGGCAACAAGAATTGCAGTCAGCCTGTAGAAAAGGTGTCATGCTTCAAAATAATATACAACAGTTTCTATAGAACAGCTCGTTTCTTGAAGTTAGGCTGGTAATTCAGAAGCTGCATATGTTTCTGATGGAAGTTTCATTTGGGCATCTTGAGTTTGGAAAGATCTGTAGTTACTATCCATGTCACACACTTCCCTTGATAGCTTTTTTCAGTGCCTTTTAAATGATCGTTCTGGAACAGAGTTCATACGAAAATGCAACTTCGTTTTTGTCCTATTTTGTTCTGTTTAACCTATGCACTATTTTCTTATGGGTTGCTAGGCGGTGACATTGTTCAGAGATGCTTCTGTTGCCATGAAAAAAAATTGTCTGTGTATTTGCTATGTATCTAACTGTCTATGTATACTAATTTAGTAATATTTAGAGGGAGACACTACATGACCTTTGAGATCCCTTCCAATGCAAGCCATTCTGTGATTCCATTATTCTAATTAGTAAGGCTGTCATTTCTGCTTCTGTGTCTTTGCATAAACACTGAAATCTAAGCTTGTGCTTTCATCATTTTGTGGAGGGTGAAGAACTCTAAAAAGAAGAAAAAAATCTTGAGCACATAAAAATCATAACTAATGAAAAATGTTCCACTTCAGTCTATAGCTGTTTTAGATGTTTTGCCTTAATAAAACATCTGTTTTAAAGCAGCTGCTTCTAGTTGCTGTAGTTTTTTTGTTAATGCCTGTTGTATAATATTAAAACTTTGAAAGTTGTACTAAAATAAACACAAACATAAGGTTGGAGAGGTGACAATGTTCTAGGTGAGTGTTACGGTATTCTCACAAGTACTAATTTTCTAGTAATTTCTCTGAAATGTGAAGAGGGCTTCTCTAGGTCATTTTTTAGAGGAAAACATAAGGAAACATGTTTTTGAAATTACAGGCATTTTTACTGGCTGGGTTGATTTTTAGGTCTGTGACTTAACAAACATGTCTACAGATCAGATTTTAAACTGTTTCTTTCTCTCTAAGGCCACTCCATGCCCAAAAGAACCAAATAAAGAAATGATTAATGATGGAGCTTCTTGGACAATCATTAGCACAGACAAAGCAGAATATACGTTTTATGAGGGGATGGGTCCAGTCCATGCTCCAGTGACACCTGTGCCTGTTGTGGAAAGTCTTCAAGTAAGTTGATAGTTTGTTTTAATAAACTGTCTTATTGAGATAATTTTTGTCATACTCATTTAAACTTCATGGTAGCCTTTTGAAACACTGTAGGAAAACAGTCTTAACAGCTTTGTAAATAATAAAATTACTTTGTTGTAATAATTTTTCTTACTTACATTTCAGAATGCATGAGTATATCCCTCATAGGCTATATTGTTACAGCCTACAGCCTATGTTAACAACCAATACTGCTGTGTACAACTAGAATTTTATTTCTGAAAGTACCATGGTAGTGATATCCTTAGGACTTCAGTTTATTTAGAAATTGGTTTTGACTCTTGCCAATTACAGATCAAGAGTAACCTTACTAAAAAATCCCCCAGCATTTGGCAGAGGAAAAGCTTAATGGTCCCCTAACACGTTCTCTGAGAGATTTTGTTCTCTGTTTTCAAAGCCTTGTTGACATCTTATTCTACGTGGCCATTATGAAAAGTTGGAAGTTCCTTCATAGTATCAAATTAATTGTCAGTGTCTTTTAGATGTGCTACTTCTTTATACTTCAGTTGTATAGACTTCGGTGTTTGTGTTTTAGTTTTGTCCAGCTGATACAAACAGCCCTATTTAAAGTTCTTATCTGCATGTAAAGGTTTTGTTTGTGACTTTTTGTGGTTGTTTTTTTTGTTGGGGTGTTTCATTTGTTTGGTTTTTTCCAAGGGAGAGTATTTATTCTTAATAATACATATTTGGGGGGGATTTTCTTCTTTTTCTATTTGCTGCGTTTTCAGTTGAATGGTGGTGGGGATGTAGCAATGTTGGAACTTACAGGACAGAACTTCACTCCAAATTTACGTGTCTGGTTTGGGGATGTGGAAGCTGAAACCATGTACAGGTACAATATTTTCTATTACTTTTAATGGTGTTTGTTTTACTGGATGCTTTCAAGAGTGTATACTTGTGTACACACTAAGTGTACACTTTTATGCACTGCAGGAAGGGGTCTAGGAGTGCTAGTGGCCAGAGGCTCAGGATGAGTTAGCAGTGTGCCCTGGCAGCAGGGAGGCCAGACTGCATCCAGCTGGATGAGGGATGTCACTGCAGTCAGCACTGGTGTAGCCTCACCGTGAGCACTGCATGCAGTTCTGGGCTCCCCAGTTTAAGAGGGATGTTCAGGTACTAGAACATGTCTAGAGAAGGGCTGGAAAGCCCTTGAGTTGCAGCTGAGGGCTTTGGGCTTGTCTGGTTTAGAGAAAAGGAGGCTGAGAGGACCTCATTGCTCTCTGCAGCTTCCTGAGGAGGGGAAGTAGAGAGGGAGGTGCTGAGCTCTGCTTCCTGCTGTCATGTGCCAGGACATGGGAATAGTTCAAAGCTGCACCAGGGAAGATTTTGACTGGACATTGTACAATATTTCTTTACTGAGAAGGTGGTCAGACACTAGAACAGGCTTCCTAGAAAGGTGGTGCCCCGCACCTCTCTGTGTTTAACCAAATAAAGGTCATTGGGCCTTAATAATATGATTATAACTTGATCAGCCCTGAAGTGGTTGGTTTGTGCACTAGCTGAATATTGTAGGTCCCTTCCAACAGAACTGTTCTGTTCTACTGAATTCTTTCAAATTAAGTACATTGTACTCAGTTGACTCTCCTGTTTTTCAGATGTGCAGAGAGCATGCTTTGTGTTGTTCCAGACATTTCTGCATTTCGAGAGGGTTGGAGGTGGGTCCGACAGCCAGTCCAGGTTCCAGTAACTTTGGTCCGTAACGATGGCATAATTTACTCCACCAGCCTTACCTTTACATACACACCGGAACCAGGGCCACGGCCACACTGCAGTGCTGCTGGAGCAATCCTCAGAGCCAACTCAAGCCTCATGGCTTCCAGTGAAACAAACACAAACAGTGAGGGAAGTTACACAAGTGTCAGCACAAACCCCACCAATGTCACATCATCTACGGCAACTGTAGTTTCCTAACTACTGTTGTTTGTCTGGACTTTAATTGACTTTTCGTGCTACGTTCAAGAGAACTGAACAATTTTTGTGGTTTCGTGGGAAAACACTTTTCCATTTTAGGTGATATGATTTGAACCTTGTTACCTGCAAGTGCTGATCTTAAAAACAGAAGCCACAATAAAAAAAAAGAAAAAAACCAACATCTGAAACATAAGAACTTTATTGAAAATCTATTTTTCAGCTGTGTTTTTTTTAGTGGGCAAGAAACAAAAATGTGGCTGGGATACATGTTGAGCAAACTAGAAAACATGAACACAACATAGTTTTTATGGACCAAGGAACTTGTATAAGCTTTAGTATAAAAGGTACATTTTCACCATACCTTTTTTGTATCACAACATATAGTACACTTTTGTTACCAAATAGTTTATATTTTTTTTTCCTCTGAGCTTTTGCTCTGAAGTATATTCAGGTTCCAAGCCTGACCATGCTTGTATAATCTAATTACCATACTCTTCCAGTTTTAAAAAAAAAAAAAATATATATTTTTGGTCTGTGGCTGGAACTGTTCCTTTTTTTAAACTGAAGTCTTGTGACTTTTTATGAACTGAAATTGTTTTTATTTCAGCAAGTAGAACCTTGTAAAGGCCAGCATATTTTTTTTAAGATTATATGAAGTCTGTGCAAAAGCTTTAAAAAATGCCTCTGCCTTGCCTGCAATACATGCAATGTATGTTAACTTTAGTGCTCTGTTTTCAGTCATTGTTAATAGTTATTTCTGTTTTTCTTTTTAAAATATGTATTTATAGTGATAATTCATGAGGTTCTAACATTACATGAGTTTTTTTCCTAAAAGTGGCATCTCAAGCAGTCATATTAATGATTGTTCATGTCACAGGCATATGTTGGTGTTTTTGAAGGGTTGTTACTGGGTTACTCCCCCTCTTCCTTTCTCAGTCATATTACATCTGAAAATGTTTCAGGATCTGTTCAGGTTTTTCTAATCTTGTACATAATTTGTATTAAGTGTAAGTTAAATGTTTTATTTCAAAAGTGGAATGTTCCAAATAACTTCATTTGGCAGCATGTCTTCTGTCTTGTTGGCATGTAACTAAAGTACCATGAGAAGTATGTGCTACAAATGGGATTGGTAGGTGATGCCCTTCATCACTTGAGAATCACAACAAGCATGTTTTTCTTCATACTATTCAGTAAATTAGGCCAGACTTTTGTGTAACACTTGTATTGCGAACGTGCTTTCATTGTGAAGTGATCATACAGTAATAACTAGAAGTAAATTTTATTACTTAGAAATGGGCAAATAGAAAATCAGAAAAGCACTATGAAGATGTCAACTCCTCCCATCCTTGTTTCCTGTGGGTTTCCCTTTCCCTGCCAACAGCTTGTGCAACATTCAAGTCTTCTCTCCAGCATAAATTCAAGGCTCATTTGCACTTTGACTTTGTTGGTTGTTGCATTTGTTTTTCATTTTGACTTTCCCATATTTTGTCCCTCCTTGTAGACCTGCCTGCTTCATTTGTATTTGAAAATATTCCCCAGTAGCTCATTTGTAGTCACAGAGCTAGGCATAGACTTGTAGGACAAGTTCTGACAGTGTGATCTTCCTCTTTAAAAGCCAAAATTTCATGGTGTGTTCAGTCTTTTCTATACCCTGAAGCAAAAGTCACAACTGCTGTGTAAATGTGAACCTGTGGTTTCCTACAGTGCATTGCTTACAAGCTTACCTGTTGACCATTTTCATAGGGTTTTTATTTCTGACCACTTATTCCAGTTTCAACACCCACCACCATTTTGAGGCATTGTCTCCGCACCATATTTGTGTACTCTTACGCTCCATTCTACTTGTTTGCTTTAGTGCTCTGTTGTATGTGTGAGAAAACAGTGTGTTTAAAGGGAGAAATTGGTTATAAAGCATATTTAGCAAATAGTAAAACCAGTGCCACTATCCTCCTGAAATGTGCTTGTATTCTGCCACAGGCCTTCATACTCGTTACTCTGTATTACGAAACGTGTTCCCGTGAAGTAGTCGCGATGCTGGTTCCTAGCACTAGTGAATACTGCCTCACCTCATCTCCATTTCAGTGACCAAGGGCAGGATTCATTGTGGCCTTATCTCTGTTTTAAACTGTTTACTGGCATTTACTTGCAAATCTGTTTACCTTTGTATGTGCTGTAAAATTTTGGTTTATTGTGTTATGGCAGGAATCGTTTCACAGTGTTTTTGTTAGAAGCACATAAATATCTTAGAGTACAGCTTAGTTCAAGAGCCACAGATTTTCATCACTAATTAGACTGAGAATTAAAATAAGCAAGATACATATATCAGATTTAGAGGGTATTCAAGAAACCATGATAGGCACACAGCAGGCAAACCATAACAAGCCTTTTAACCTTCAAAGACTATTTAAAATAGCTTTTCAGAACTTGACACATGCTTTTATACTCATTATTTTAATTTTTTTACATATAAATGCAATACTTTTTATATTCAGTTTCTTTACGTGTGGTAATTTTGCCCAATTGATGTAATATCCCTTGACTTGTAAAGATTTAGCCTAATATCTGCTGTTCTACACACTACAGCCAAGTGGGTGAAAAAAGAGCCTATTCTGCTTACAAGACCATTTTAAATGACATTTTTTTCATTTGGCTTGTGGCTCTCTTGTTGCCAGTAGTTATTCTGTAGTACAGAAATGGTCTTCCAGGTCCTTACTGTTGTTAATACGTCCAGTTGTTCAGATATATTATCTTCCTGAACTTTTTTTCTGTGGGGTGATATTGTTACATATATTGGCCTTGTGAACTGTTAACAATTTTCATGATATTAACAATATCTCAAGATTTTGATAAAACTACTTATAGAATGTTTCAGTATGAAACTCTTATAACTGTTCAAGTCTAGCTGTTAAGTCTGCTGTTAATTCTGTATACATAGAAATTGAGTCTGTGTTCAGAATGTTGTTATAGTTCCAACTATAGGAAGAAGAAGCAAAGTGAGTGCTCTAATTTAGCTATGCCTTTTCTTGTTTTCTGTTGTTTGGAACTGCGTTTCAGAATTCAACACTAGTGTAGTCTTTAATCTGCTGCTGATGTTTTTCCTAATTATTTGCCCTGAGGGCACCCCACATTAACAACAACTGTGTTGTTAATGGTATTCTGTACTTGTTTTCATTGCACAGACTTATAAAATCAGAATGGTTACCTGAAAAGACATTAACTCAAGACATAAATTGTTGAATTCCCCATATAGAAAATATTAATGGCTAGTGAATCAAATTAACTATTGGAAGTAAGCTACCCACTTGTGGATTAAATGACTCCATAGAGTTGTCCATCTTGAAACTAAGATGCTCTTCAATTATTAACCGTATTATTTACTTTCTTTCAAAAGCAGCTGTGTTTATGAGTACTGAACAAATGTGTATACTTTCCTGTGCCAGACTTTGGACTTTGTTTTCAAGCACTGTACTGTGGGATTGAGTGGCAGCTTTGTTAGAAAAAGAAGTATATTAGGGTTTCTCCTTAACCCTTTTAGGACTGAACAATTTCTTCCCTTTAGAAGCTGTAAAATAAATAGCAGTTCTAACTTCGTAAACATTCTGTCTGTGTTCAGCACTGCATTTGCCCCATCTGGAGGTGCTATGCTAATGTCATTTTTTAAAATCCTGTAGCATGTGTTACATTCAGTCTTAAAAGGGTTATTTTTACAAACTGTGCACCTGTAAAGTTTCTTAGCAATAAAGGTAGAAAAACGAGCAAGTTTTTACCATAATTTTGTAGAATGAATTGCTCAGTTCCATATTTCATCAAGAAAACCCCTGCAATATGGGCAGTTTTGAGGATTAAATAAAAGTGAAATGTAAACCACATAAAAGTGTTCTTGTCAAGTGTACTCTGTGTGTGTATGTGCATAAACTATCGGGTATCATTTTTTTCTACAAGGCTAAAGATAAAATGCCATGTTACTGTTGCTATGACAAACGTTAATTGAACATCTGTATGATGATACAAAAGTACTTATGGTTTGAACAGGTGTTGAAACTTGCCAAATTTTGTTGGGTTTTTTTCAATGTTGACCAAGGAATATGGGTTTGTTTGTTTTGTTTGTTTTGGTTTATTTTTCCCCCCCAAATGAACAGTAAGGTCATCTATGGAACCAGAACAACACAAAAGAAGACCAGCCCTGGGAGTGACAAGTCATCAGTACTTGTGAGGCTGTGCGCACTGGACTCCACTTAAATGGAATATGGAATGTCCACCCAAAAATCTAAATCGGTTTCATTCTTGCTTGTATTATTGCTGAAGTTAGATAAGAAACTGTTTTTTAATAATGTGTAAAAAAAGTTTCACTTTTTTATATAATTTATTAAATAAGAAAAAACGAACTGTGTTTAATTGTTTAAATTTAGCAACTTCATTTTTGCAACTAGTGCACCTGACTCCTTTTAATCTTATTCTTAGTTGCAGAATGCCTGACATTTCATTCAGTTGGTTGATAAATAGAATCAGAAATTCTTCAAATTAGCTTATTTCTTGTTTTGACAGAATAGTAGGGCTTTAAGGAGCTGCTAGAAATTATGCCCTCTCAGTTTACAAGCACAAGTGACAGTCACTTGAAGAGAGTTTTTGAGATGTGAAGTGGACATGGCAGAGGGAGCATATCGTATAGCAGGAGCCTGCCAATACTAACTAGTGTCCTATTAAACTGCCTGAAGAACTACAAGCTTATCTAAGAGTGTGTAGGTGCTAAAAGTGGTTCTTAAGTAGGAGAGGCAAGAACAACAACAAGAAAAATCACTGGGTGTAAAGAAGGATTACAGATTTTTTTATTGAAACACCTGCAAGGTTAAGACATTAAGACACAATAGTCAGAAACTCAACAGTTGCAGAACTTCTGTTTTTTGAAATAGGGATGGTTATGGACATTATGTCTCAAAATTATTTCCAAGACCCTTCAGTCATTTTCTGAAATGATAAATTGATTCTTCTGGAAGAGAGTTCTGAGAAATCAGTTCTGAGGTTTTTGCAAAGAGAATGGTCGCTTGCTAGGATTCAGTATTGGGGTTATTGGAAGAAACTGCATGGGATGGTGCTGGTCTTAGATGAAGAACTATGGATAGAGAAAAATCTCTTCAGCTAAGCCTTGACAATTAGCTATGTAAGTAGTCTCAATAATAAATCCTAGTAGGACCCAGAGAAGAAGATTAAAAGGAGAGTGGTGTGAAATAACTGGGCTAGAGGAAAGGATTCATTTAGCGTTTACATGTAATATGTACCATTTCAGAACACTCAGTCAAGTAGTTGGCCTTTATGGTGCCCTGTTCAGGCTGGAGTTGCATGCTCCTGAGCAGGGTGGAGCAAACTGAGTGCTTGGTGTCTGTAAAAGATATTTATTTCTGGTATCCAGTAGCACAAGCTTAGTGCTAGATCAAAATCATGAGGAGTTATAGCCCATATTACTTAAAAATACTTCTGTATTGAATATAGACTTTAATAATGTATGCTAAAGTGAGAAAAGTTGAGAAAGTCTTGAGTCTTTGTAGAAGCAAACTTGAAAGTTACTACTATCTGAAAAAGGTCTGATAAAATCTTTTTTATTTGACATCTTTCAGATTCTGCATCTCCGAGTATGGAATGGAATGGTTAAAAGTTGGATATTGTCTGTTCTGTGTGCTATTGCTTTTGTATTCTAGTCTCAGTTCTCTATTTTTCATGTGTACTTTTCCAGATCCTTAATTACATTTCAGCTTTTCTCAGAATGCAAATTTTGCTGCATAATTTAGGGGAGGAGTTGGTTTTAAGTAAGGTGAACTCCAACTTTTGAGACTCCATGCTGCCATCTCTTGGTGCTAGTTTTACTGCTGGACTCTGGGGTGGAGAGAAAGAAATGTTACTTTTGGTTTTAAGGTGCTTGTAGGTACATGGAGTGAAAGGGTGTACACACCTGGCCCTAAATATCTACATGATGATAGTTTGGGGGGGTACAATTTAGAATCGTGTAAAGTTGTAAATTCTTTGAATTTAGAAACCCTTTGCTTTTTATTTCTCTTAATTATATTTTCTGCCCCCTCATCTGTGTTCATTTAAACCTTCAGTCTTTGTTGTTCTGTTTGCTGATTTGTTCACTGGGAAAAGTTGTCTGTTTCCCCCACCATGAATCCCGATGGGTGCATTCACATGCAGGATGGGGCCTTGTGATATTGGAGCTACTTCTGTGCCCTACTTCCGTCTCATCTTTCTGCTTTAGCTTCTCTGAGGGGCTTGACTTTGAAGCCTTTGGCATTTACAATTAATAGCAACTGCATTCATCTGTTCATTGCTATACCAGTACATTTCAACATTTAAATAAATTGCTATCTATTGGCTGTCCTTTAGAGAAGGAAGGATTTTGATACAGACGCCACAGCCTTGCAGAGCATACTATCAGAATACTTCCAAGAGCTTCATAGTTCTATTTGGACAATAACTTCAACAATTGTATAAAAGATAGAAGCACAGATCTATACATACTATGTTTTCTGTCTTGGAATTCTGTTTTAATAGCCAGCTGGTGACAAATACAGAATTAGTTCTTACAATCTCCAAGTGAGTTTAGGGGACTTTTTTTGTAATAAATGAGATAGTTTGTTCTAGTGTTTCTTCTTGATTTTGATAAATCTAATAAAATTGTACATGATCTGTTTAAATCCAGCCAAGGTATCTGCTGTGAAAAGGGATGTGATCCTAAGACCCACATTGGTGGTGTCATTACACATGTAAAATCTGACAGAAAGCAGTGCCTTCTGATTTCATTGGTCTCTGTCCAAGGACTGTATGTGCAGTGTAGTTGCAGAGTTTAGTTCAGGGCTAACTATAAATCCTTCTTTATCTGCATAAGCATGTCTTGTGCAACCCCATGTAGATGTACTCACAAAAAACCCAGACACAAATGGTTGGTTGTCAATATCTTGTCAATTGCAATTTCTTTGTTGCTGTTTGTTCTCTGTTAGGTGTGCTTCAAATTCCATTTTAGTTCTTTCACTGCCAACAGTTTTTCTTTGTGGAAATTGGGAAAGGCAGTGGAGGATTCATAGTGAT
Organism: Certhia americana; assembly: GCA_018697195.1. Lineage (NCBI taxonomy): Eukaryota > Metazoa > Chordata > Aves > Passeriformes > Certhiidae > Certhia > Certhia americana. The sequence continues at coordinate 47,906,033 of CM031860.1, read as the reverse complement.
TGAATTTACTGCCTTAAAAAATGTAATTGGAAATTCTCCAAAAATGCGAGAGACTTAGATTTTAACATGAAAGAAATCATTAGGTTAGAAAGTAGCATATCTGATTTTTAGTGTCCTCATCTTAGTCCTAAGGCAAAGTGTTTCTATGCTTTTCCTGTGAAAGAAAGAATCCTAAGTTTCTCACACTGTTTAGTGTAGCTCTGTGCACTTCTTTGTTTGCCGGATTCAGAGAAGGAGCACTTCAGTGTACAGACAGAGCAACTGCAGAGTTGCATCTTGATGTCAGTGCTGTTTCTAACTCAGCACCTGCTGCTTTTAGGAGAGGAAGTGAAGTGGTCCCATTGTCTCTTTACCACTGCTTTTTTGTAGTAGCTGTAGCCTGGTCTTTTCCAGCATTGTGGTGAGATGTACTTGCCAAGGTGGCACAGGCTGGCAGTCTGCAGGAATGCAAAGCAGGATGCCTTATGAAACCATGAAAAGAAAGGTGTTAAATCTTGTATTGACCAAATAGATGACCAACACAACGTTCTCAGCAAAAGAGTTGGGATTTTTTTTGTTCCACATAAAAATGTCTTGTGGCTGTGCTATGGAGATTACTCACCTGTTACTACAAATTTCAGAAGAGAGATCCAAGAAAATTAAACTATTCTTGAAGGATCTGACATGGACTAATCTTTTTTTGGGGGCTGTGTCTCTGCCTTGACAGCCCTGCTGCTGCTTCATAGTGATTTTTACAGCATTCCAAGGAGCTTAAGGAGCCATCCAGGTTTCAGACTGTGCTTGATGTGGTAACCCCAGGTGTGAGACTGATGTTATGTCATCTTCCCAGTTTCACACATGCAGAAAGCTTTGGACTTCAAAATCAATTTTTTTGGTAAACAGTTTTACCCTGGAGATTTAATAGATGTGCAGATGAAACTGTGGCCTGAAAAAAATTATTCTTCATTTAATTTAGAAATAATGTTGGTAAGGAAAATTCCTTATTTTGGGAGGATGCAATTGGTGAGTGTTTAGACTTTCAAATACAACTCCACTTTTGACCAAGTGGTTAATTTTTCAGGTTAATAATTTTGTGATATCAAAAAAAAAAAAAAATCCCTAATCAGATTTTTGTTTTTCTATATTTCTGCCTTCAGATACCTTGGCTCCTGAGCTGTCATGAGCCAAGTGTGTTTCATTCTAAAACTTATGATCTGGGTATCTTTATATCCTGGATGTCTTCCAAATCTAGAGCTTGAAATAATAAATTTTTATAAAATTCTATTTTTGCACAACTTTTTACTATCAACTTACAGGTAAACTTGTAGAAAATAGATACTAGCTACCAGGATAAATATGTTAAATTAGAAAACAAAGAATTTCATCTCCTCTCACTGGATTTTATGATGGTGAAAAAGTAAACTAGGCTTACTACCTACATGGGGTTGTCTTCACATCAAGGAGAAAAGTGAAATATGTCATGCAGTCATAGCTTTTAAAAATGATACAAAGATCTCTGCAGCATCTTTTTTCTGCCACCTTGAGGGATACAGGTATGAAATATGATAGAGTTTTGCCATTCATCTGCTGAAATCTGAAAAGTCTCTATTAATCAGTTGCACATTATATACATTATATTAAAAGCTAACTTCTTTCTCTCACCTGTACTTGCATTTAGTTGTTTTAACAAATTCTTTGCAGCTGGTCATATTAGAGTGGACACTAACAATGTTAATATTTACCTTGTCTTTCAGTTTAGTCAGTATATGTGACTGAAAGTTTTTCCAGTTTTATAGGCATACATATATAGAGAGAGTAAGTCAAATAGGACAAGAGGATGGGCTGTTAAAAAACCATACATGAAACCCTCTGTTGACTACCAGATGCCTTGATGGCCAGAACTTGGGAATCATTTTGTTCTAAAACCTGGTGATGTGAAATGGGAAAAATTAAATAACAGATTAATGATGATTACAATTCCATGTACTGCTGGACTGTACCAGAACTGAGTTAAAAATTATTATTCTCTAGCGAGTCGTTGTGCTTGGTAAACTGTCAAGACTCAGATATAAAATATAAAATCATATACAAAATAATCTACTAAAAAAACTCAGACATGTACCCCATCCAAGTTGAAATCATCTTGAATTTACCTAATCTTAACCAACTTGGTGTGTTTTGCCAGTGTCAGAGAGAGCAAGTCTAAAAATAAATTTTTTGAAAAGGGAGAAAATGGTAAAGAAAAAAGTCTGGTCAAGATCCTAGCCTTGGATGCAAAATTGGGGTGCATCTCACTGAAATAATATTTCTCTAGAGATTTATGTTTTCCTTGTTTTTTCAATACAGAATAGTTCATAGATGTTGATAAAGCATCAGACCAGAGAGGCTGTAAAGGCTGTCTTCCATCTTACTCATTTAGTGAGTCCTTGCCTAGAATGGGGTAAACGGAGGTTTAAATCCCTTTTCTGAGGCAGAAACAACTAAAATCTGATTCTCTCTCACTTTAAATCAGAATTTCTCTCTTGGGGAATAAGAGCTTTCTTCCTGGAGAAAAAAAAACCAAAAAAACCCGAAACTGACTGGCTTTTCTCCATCAAAAATTCTTCTATTAGGTAGTTTAATAGGAAAGCTCCTGAAGAACTCTCACTTCACCTAATTTCCAGGCTGGAGTTGAACTGTAAAGTTCTTCAAGGACTGATCTCCATTGCTGAGATGGAGAAATATGAATTACTTGGTGTGCACAAATGAAAAGTCGTGTTAGCTGAGGATGCTAAAGAACCATTACCTTTAGCACTTTCAGGTCCTCAATAAGGATCTGGATGTGGCAGACCTTAATCAAAAATGCAAGGGTAAGAGTGCATTTCTGTGTAAGGGAAAATGGGGACTACTGAACTTCAAGCTGTAGCTGCTGCCTAGAAAATCCCTGCCCTGGCAATTGTTGGATGAGGAATATGCCAGTGATATGCTGGGTTTCTACCTTGGAAACACCTAAGAAAGTCTGGTAATCAGCTGAGCTTTTCAATGGAGAGCTGCAGGAATCTCAGCGTGGAGACAGAGCTGAAAGCTCATTAGAGAAGTGAAAGAACTGTTTTCTTGTAAATGATACAAACACTCCAGTGTATTACTACAGCACTAAACCTATTCTACCTGCTTGAAATGATATGAAAAATAATAATAAATGAAGCCTTAACTTTGTTCCAATGGACTCTCAGCTTCTGTGGCCTTCCAAACCCCACCCTCACCACAGATGGGTGTTTGGGGTCAGCATTAACTCCTGATGGGCGCACCCAGAGTAGGAATCTGGGCAGATGTATTTGTGACTAATGCAAACAAAAGCCTGAAAACAAATCCCTCTTCTTGGATACTCTGAGAAAAGGGGAGTTGTACTTTATGGATGAAGTAGTTTACACCTGCAATAGAATCCACAAATGTAAGCCCAAGATTGTTTTCATAACTGCTGTTTGGGAATGAGCAGGGTTACGTGGCACTGACCTAGACTGAGTTTGAAGTAGAACTAGCTTGGAAGTGTGTACAAGGTTTCCAGATCATCATCAGCACCTCAGTTATTGTGCACCTTTATTTACACCATTTCTTGCAAGATAGAGCTATTCCTTTCTGAACATTTCTGCTGCAGATGTAAACTACCTCACCCGCTCACCCATGCCTAAAGACTTTAAATGTCTTTATTTTAGGATAATTTCCTCTCCAACATAGATGCAATCTATGTACTCAGTGGCCTTCCGCTTCACCAGGTGTGAAAAACTTTAATCTCCTTTTGCCTTGCTGCCCAAACCTTCACTCTCCTTAACAATACATACCTATGTGCTGTCACTCCTTCCTTGCAGTGTAAGTGAAATCTAGCAAATGTATCTCTGTCTCCCCTGGGATGCTCCTAACAGGTAATGAGTCATCACATCTAATTTCACCCCACCGATAGAGCTAAAGGACCCAAATGCAAGAAACTGAAATGAGCAAGATGGCCCAACTATTGTAAATGGTAATTTGTCAGGGCAGACATGGAAGTCCTGAAATATTAATAAAATTAACCTTTTAAATTTGATGAAGCTGAACACAGTGCATCAGGAGAAGCAATCAAAAATTGCTTTAGTTTCCTGGATACAAAAAAACAGTAGTTTTGTTGGTGACCTGTGTGTGAGATATTCCCCACGGAAAAGGGGAATTGCTGGAATTAGAGATCAGTCATAGGAGGTGAAAGAGGAAGATCCATGTTAAAGCTATGAAACAAAGTAGAGGGACCTCAAGCCAGATGTGAAATTTTTCAGTATTAAAAAATGGGGGGGGAAAAAAAAAAAAAAGAGTGGGTGTGAATTTCCTTGGTGGTGTAACTGAAAAGCAGGTGCTCCCAGGTGTCCCTCCTTCAAAGCCCTCCACCTGATACCTACGATAACTGATCCCACAGGTGGAGAGACTCTCACAGACACAGCAAAATGCTCAAAAGCACTTGCACAAATAATGTTCCTCCAGAGAGGACCAAGGACAAATGTAAGTAAATAACAATTCTTGGCACACAAGTAGAGCCTGAAGTTGCACAGATGGCTACATTTCAGCCCACAGGCGCGTGGAAATAATATCAAAGTTCTTCAGTTTGTTTTATGTGTTAGTAGATTAGAAAACATTATTTAAACTACATTTGGAAGAAGCACAGACACAACATGAATCAGTTATAAAATTGCATTTTGGTAAGTTTATATTAATTTAGAAATGTTACTTTTGGTAGAGTTAGGAGAATAATTGAACCCTCAAGGCATTGCTGCTTAAGCAGACACATAGGTTTGAAAACTATTATCTAGGGAAGCCAGGTGGTGGAAGCACTGAGATGTACCACAGACTGCTGCTGTCAGTCCTCAAAATGAGGACTCAGGAGCTCTGTGGTGAAAAAGCTTTAGAACAGTCAGCTGGTGGTGTGGCAGGAGAGACAATACCTGTTTTCTTCTAGCAGAGTACTTTTAAACTTCATTTACAGGATGCTAGTGAAGAATAGCCTGTTTCAGTTACTGGTAACTATTAAATGCAAACACTGCAGTTTGGGGAGGGGTTTGGTTGTGGGGTTTTTTGGTTTCTTTTTTAAATAATCCCTTGCTTCATTAGATAGTTGTTTTTCTACTTACCTGATTGCAACTATTTTTTATGGTTTGTGAAGCCGTTGTCACTCCTACTCTGATGGAGTATTGTCCCTGGAGGCTGCCTCCCAACCTGGCAGTGGTGGCAGAGGTGATTTCTGTGTTGGCTGGTGGACAAGAAGTGGAGAAGCAGCTCCCAGCAGGTCCCATGGACATGCAGGGTGATGGGCACTGGGCTTAGGGACAGAGGAACACAGGCTGGTCACCAGGAACACATGCCTGGTGACGTGAAATGGGAAAAATTAAATAACAGATTAATGATGATTACAATTCAATGTACTGCTGGACTGTACCAGAACTGAGTTAAAAATTATTATTATTCTCTAGCGAGTCATTGTCCTTGGTAAAAGGTGATGACACCTTGGCAGTGCAGTTTGAACTCCTCAGGTAAGAGAAGCCCAGCTTGTGCTGCTGCCAGCAGGTCTGTGCTGCAGCTTCTCTGTGGCCCAGGAGCTCTTCTCCCTCTGGTTCCTGTGCTTGGGGCACAAGGCTGAGACCCTCAGCTCTGCCTGCCTGGTCTGTCCTGCTGACAGAATCCCTTCAGCTGCAAAACCCTGTACAAGGCTTGTAGAAAAGAAATTAATTCCAGTGTAGTTATTATCTCTTCAAATCTTCACTTTCCACCTTGCCTAAAATGAGTGCTTCTCTGCCAAGAATGAAGTTTAATTTTCTTTCCATTTTGCTGCCTGGAGAAAACTTTCACTGCCCCCTCTGCCACTACATACCTCCTTCCTATACAGGGCACATCTGCCTTTTCTTTTACTTTCAGAAGGACAATCCCAAATTAAAAAGTGTTTGCAATGATCTTCTCTCTCCACAGACCAAGACCGTGTTCTTTCATCCTCACTATGACTTTTTGTCCCCTGCCACTCTACAATGCCAAAATGTTTCCTGTTCAGCTTCCCTTCCACTCCTGCCCCAGCCCTGAGTTTGGGCCCTGCAGAGCCATGTTTCAGCTGCAAGTGCGTCAGATTCAGCTTTGACTTCAATCACTGTCTTCCTAAACACTCTTCTACCAGTCTTATTAATCTCTTACAGATCTCACAAAACCAGGATCAGACAAAGCTGTGCACCTGCAGCTTGCTTGCTCCCCCATTCAATCTCTACGCAGCCTCTGTCATTGGAGACGTCTTAGTCTTGACCTCACTGTGTAGCAAAGGAAGTCTGTCCTGGTTTTAATAAATATTTGACAAATCAGTGCAGTAGAGGAGTCATGCTGGATGTGGAAAACCCTGCCTTTCAGTAAAAATAATTTGAATTTCCATCAGCTTTTACTTTTCCCTCCTTAAAAAAATAAAAATAAAAAAAATACAAAAGGAAAAAGATACTGGAAAAATATCAGGGAATACAGAACTATGCCTGACAGGCTTTCCTGGACTGTATTGTTTTGCCTCAGTCAGCTGACAGTATTTAAACAGATTTCCTATTTAATAAACACAAGGGCCTGAAATATGTTTTCTGGATGTTTCTCCTAGATCTGCAATCTCAGTGAAGTAAAGGCTTTGATACTAGCAGAACTTTCTTGTTAAAAATGTGCAAACCTGTCTGTTAGCTTTAGTCTTATTTGCTGTGGTCACCACTGATTTTTTTTGCAACATGTAACATGAGCACTGACCACATCTGGATGGCAAATAAAAGGCTCTTTGTCTTAAAGACACAGCCTCTTCCTAATCCTGTGATAACCTCTATGGTTAGAGGCACACTAAATCAGTTATAGCGCCCTGGGAAGTTGGAAGGGACCTGAGGTTGGTTCCTCAAAGAAGCAACAGCTCTGCCCTTGCTGATACAATGAATTAATTTCAGTGCCATATCTGTAGTGTTCTTTCTCCTACTTGTATGTGGCAGGACCATCTTTTGGGATGCCAATAGAAAAAGCAACTCCAAAGACAGAGTGTCTTGGTTGACATTGCTGTCCTCACGTTCCTTTGCAATAACAGCAAGCCAGTCACAGCAACACTGCCAAATATCCCCACAGGGATATGGGCTGAGATTTCAGCCAGCTGCAGAGCAAGGAGCATCTCTGGTTGCTCCACACCTACCTTCAGTTTAGCTAGGAAGTCCTGATGATCTCAGGTGCTAGAAGGACCATAGCAGGTCTGTAGGAGTCAATGCAAAGTTCCCAGCTGATTGGAAAGTTCTCTCTTGGGCAGTGTTATCTGTTTAGCACAGTTGCTCCTGTGGTTTCACCTCTGTGTGTCATTCTCCACTTGGTCAGGAGTGAGGCCTCTTAGCAGTTGCTAAATATTCTCAGAACAAGGCCCTGAGCCAATGTCCATACAAAAATAATTTTTAAAAAAATTGTCTCTGACAGCAAGCAAAGAGCATGAGTTGCCCCTTCCTGTGAATTTAGGTTCTGTACGTGTGGCTTTTCTTCATTCCTATTTTGCAACTCTGGTGTTTGTATGACTTTCACAGGACCTATGCAGTGACTTTTGTCTACTGTTTTTAATCAGAATTTGTATATAAGTTACATTTCTTCATTCTATCAGGAAATACTTTTTTTAATTTTAATAACTGTCAAAATAGTAGGACATCAATTAACTGGTGTTTACCCCATGGGGGATGATTCCTACTTGATGTTTACTACCAACTGATGCTAATGAATATGTTTTGTTCTTGTCTCACCGTACAGTGGAACAACTGACATCTTGCTAGCTCAAAATTAGCTTTTTGGACACAACTGGGAGTGGAAGCCAAGAAAACTCTTCATGAAATAGTTATCTGTGGAGATGCAGACAAATAGCTCCTAGCAGGGATGAATTGCCATTAGCCAAGCAAAACAGGAGCTTTACAATTCATGAACATTTCCTTTGCATTTTTTCTTTAGGAGGTACCAAAGATAGCCTAACAAGTATTGCAGAAGGAAAAAATAAAAAAAGGTAATTCAATTCTAGAAGCTGAGGTTTTTATACATGCTGAGAGAGAAATTCTGGCATGTGAAAAACATGCATTACTATGCTGTACATAACCCCTGAGAAAAGAGCTGGGTGCATGCTGGATGGGTTGTGCATAAAAAGCTGAAGCTGTTTAACTGAAATTAATAATGCATATAGAAAAATTAGAAAACTGTGGCCAGAGGTGAGCAAACTGCTGACCTGCACATCTGAGTGAAGTGGTATTTGGTTGGTCCATGTTATATTTGAAGTGGTAGAGCAAAATATTTTACAAACAAATAAAAACCATCCTAAGGCCTAAACTTTTATTTTGTGCTCTCTACTACTCTGATGCTGTAATAAAAAGGCTACAGCCTCTGCTCTCACAAAATCCTTTCTCAAACTAAAACCCATTAGGGTTTATCTTTCTATACTTTCCTTTTGAGAATAGGCATCTCTCGCCAGCCTCAGTTTAGCTCAGTGTCCATTTCAGTATTGACTGATCCTTAATTCATCTATTCCAGGCCAGAAAAGCATTGTGCTGAACCATGGTGGCTGTACTGGGGTTGCACCATCCTTGGGCTCAGAGGCAGGAGGAACAGGAGGGGATGCAGGAGCAGGTGGGATCACAGGCTTCCCACCTTGCCAGGAAGGGCTTGGTGGTATTGGAAAAGAGGCCATGACTTGTGTAAGGGGGTGTAAACCTTTAGTGGCTGGAGTTCCAAGTCCACACACAGCTTTCCATTAAGAGCATTAAGGTATTTTGTCTTGGCAGTAGTGAAACACCTTTACTTTGACCTCTCACCATGCCCTGTATTTAGCAGTATTGTAAAGCAGCAGTATTAAAGCATGCCCTAATAATAGATGTTGTGGTATAGTGACAAAATAGGTAATAGTGACAGAAGTACCAAAGGGGGATCTGGGTGTTATTTAGTGCTCCACTTTTGTTTTCTGAACTAGTGCATCCTGCTTGTTTGAGAGCTGGTGTTGAAGAGCTGCTGTGTGAGCTCAGATGTGGGACTGTAAGCAGGGATTGCAGAGCTGCTGTGTTGTGGGCAGGATGTATTGCTTGGAGAAATGTGCTCCAGGAGTCTGTCAGCTGGAGATGATGGGGGGAAATGAAGATGAGAGTGCTTTCTGGGATAGTAAATCTGGGAAGGAAAATAAACCTGTCAAAGAGAAAGAAATCATCTAGGTGGTGGTGGGAAAGTAACCTAGAGACTGAGAAGCATGTAGGACAAAAATCAGATGGTGTCATGCAGCTGAAAGAGATAAGAGAAAGAGGGAGGGGGAAAAATCCGCAGGAGTTAGGAGAAAGGGAAAGAAGATTAAAAACTTCCAAGATTTATGGACATTGTGCACCTGAAATTCATTGGCTTGCCATTAGTCTGCCACATCTGGAAAACAGTTTGCTTTTAGGGACTGCTTGTAGTAGGATAGGATTTTTTCTCCACAACCCCTGTAAACTACTGCTAAAATGAGAAGATTTCATAGGCTGGAGTTTTTTTGGTATGTTTATTCCACCCATATTTATTGCTGAAAATACCTTTTCAGTGACATCAGCATCTGAATTAGAGGTACTGGGAGGATGCTGTGATTCCTTAACAACGAAAGGGCAACATTTGGACTCAGGAATGACTTCTGCTCTGCACAGATCAGGAAAAATGGCATTAAGATGCAGAAAGGCTGAAATTTCCTGTGCTAGGAGACCAGGGCAGAAGAATACAAAATGACTGGGTTGTGATATTGCATGTTAAAAGCTTAATTCCTACTTCTTGCTGGAATTTGGCGTAAGGCTTGTGGTTTAGGGAGCTTGATCAAAAGGAATATTGTGTTGGTATAACAAGAAAATAGGTGCAGAGGGGGCAATAGAGGGGATGAGTGACGCACACACAGATGGGCCTTGGAGAAATGGCACATTTCAACCCTTCCCTGATTGTCGCCCAGCCACCGCTCCATCAGGATCTTCTCCTGCCTTCCTCATTTCATCACCTCCAAATTGTGCTCCCTGACAGTTAGGAGAAGGGAATCAATCAAAAACTCTGCTCCTTTCAGCCGCAGCTACTGGAGGCCGCGGGGGGCTGAGATCTGATTAAGGCATTGTTGAAAATAGCTTTTGGCTTTCATCTGAAACCACTATGCTCAGACTCCATCAGTGAGAGCAGGTGAACTGTGCATGTCCTCTTATGTCACTCTACAGGTACATTTACAAAAAGGAACTTGCTTTTGAAAGAGCACTCAGAGCTGTGGCATGGGCTGTCCTGCAACACAGCACAGAGACAGCAATAGTCACATCCAGTATATTATTAAAATGTGGAAGGTTTTCTTCCTTAAACAATAATTTTTAAACTATTATCTATAATTGATCCTGGCTTTCAAATGGTACAAAATACTTCTCAAATATGTTTTCTGCTGTCACTGTTCCACATAAATTCCAAAGCAGCTAAGTCTGTTCCTTCAGTTTCAACACACAGGGCAGGTTTGTAGAGGGTCTCAACATGTATCGGTAAGTGAAGTAAAATTTTCATTTTTTTGCTATGAATTAAATCCCATAATTTAATTTGCTGGGTATTTGCAAAAGGTCAGATCGATGTCAGTAGTCGCAGCACTGTTCCAGGAGCAGTGTTACTTTATTAACTAGGCAGGCAAAACATTGTTACTATGGATTGTGCCTAAATAGTGTTTAGAATTTTTTTTTTTAATTTCCTGTCTGCGGACAAGCTGGATGAATAAAAAATAATAGCCAAAGTTGTGTCCTAAGTTGTTAGGGTAAACCATTTCAGGCAATAACTGAGTGGAGAACATGGATCTGGGTGCTGGAACTCACAGTATATTTCTAATTTAAAATCATTCTGTAAAGAGATCAGATTTTCCTGATTAAACACCTTGAGAGTGTTTATATTTAATATCCACATCTACATTCCACGCTGTGCTCAAATTTAATCTCTATCTAATAATAAGAGTTTATAATGTTATTGATTCAGCAAGAAGATAGAAACATCTCCAACAGGATATTTTCACAAACCAAAATAAGTTATGTAACTTCTTCATCTGAGTTCCACATAGCAAAGGACAAGATACCCACACTCACCTGTGTGTTGCACAGGAAAGAAACTGGATTCCTTGCTCAACAAAGCACCAGTAATTACATCATTCAAAGATGGTTTACTCTGTGTTGAATCTGTTTACAAGTATGTGTGGTTGGAGAAAATAGCTGCTCCAAAGTTTGGAAAAACTGTTTCCTGACAAAGCCTTTCAGCCTTTGCTTGTTGTATCTGCCCTCTCTGCCATTTTGCACCCATTGCCTTTATTTCCATGTTGGCAGTGATGTGCCTGACGTGACGGTGAAACTATTTGTGAAATGTGACTGCCACGGGCACTAGCCTGTGTCATCAGTCCTGCATCTTCTGTAAAATACCTCTTTGCTTTATCCCAAGCTTTTATCCCTGTGCTTTCCAGTGTGGAAATTTCCACATGAGCATTTGTGGCTTATCTTAGACCCCACCACTTGCATATATGGGTGCTTTCAGCTACACAGAAGAAAGCCATTTCTTTATCCTTGTTCTGTGGGGTTTGTATAAGTGAAAAATACATTAAATTATGTTAACTTGTGCTATTGCGTGAATAAAGCATTCCGCCCACAAAGCCAACAATATTTATTTTCATTTTATTTTTAAAAAAAGAAATTATTTTACTTAAAAGCATTAATTTCACATGGACAAGCCCATTCTCGACACCCCAGAATTCCCGTGAGACTGACACAAAAATTTACTCAACATACAGTAGCTCAGCTGAAATATTGTGAAAAGGTACTGCAAATAGAAAGATTTTTGCTTATGAGACATAGCTAGTGAAGTGAAGACTGCATTACATATATTCGTGTTTGAGGAGAATCTATTTGCATCTTGGAAATTTTAAGAGACACTCAGAACTGCATCTGAAAACCAAGCGAAGCCATTGATGTAGAGGACACCAATTTTTGCAGTAGAATTCATGACAAATAGAGCAACTTCTAAGGCTTTTCATAAAGTCCTTTATCTTCAGAGCTCTCTTCCTCCTTTGTACTTTTGAAGGGAAAGTGATGTAACACTCAGACAGTGATAGCATCAATTTCCCATAAAATTCTTGCTGTGTTTACTGTCAGCTGAAGTGTTTCATTAACTCAGAACTAAATTGCGTCCAGCTGCTGCCACAGTCACTTCCCAAGACCAGACAATTCACCGCTCATTGCCTCCCCTGGTGCAGCTCAGGGGGGTGCAGATGCAGACATGTGTGTGTAAGAACATTTGGAGAGGGAAGCCCTTGTCGTTTTCCCCTCCTCTTCATCAGCAGCCTCTCCCCGTACTGCAGGGGGTTTTTGCTTGGCACAGCAGGTGAACGTGGCCAGGAATGCTGTGCGGAAGCGCTTGTTCATGAAGCAGTAAATGATGGGGTTCACACAGGCAGACGTGTAGGACAGCAGGTGGATGAAGGAGATGGGAGCCCCCGAGAGGCGCCGGTCTGCGGAAGCCGTGTCGAAGGCTCGCCAGGCATTGACACTGAAGATGGGAGTCCAGCAAATGAAAAACAAAACCACTATCACCATCAGCATACGGATGACAAGTTTCTTGGCCATTAAGTTGGCAGAAGAGTTGTTGCTTCTCACTCTCTCTATTTTATTGTGGCTCATAGCAGAGAGCTGTTGCAGTGGCATTTTCCTTTTTCTTTTGGTTTTGTTGAGGTAACATCCATCTCCATCCTCATATTTGGCGCTGCAGGTACTCATTCTTCTTTCTGTACATATAAAGTGCTGTTTAAATAGTTGGCAAAATATCTCTGAATAATGAGCCAAATAAAAAAATTAAGAATGCAGTCTAAATCTAAATAAACAACATAATTCATAACTGAGCAACTGTTGCAAAGGAAGCACTGGCCTGCTTCAAAGTCAGTGGTGTTATCAGCTACTCTGAATCCACTGTCTCCCCATAGTCTCACATCTTACCTCTGTACAAACTGATGCAAAAGGTGTAAGAATGTTGCTAAATCCAGTATGGACAGAAGATAGTTTTCAAGATTATATGCTTCTATTTTAATTTGACAATTTTAATTGTGACATATATTGACAAAAGTGGTCCTCATCCATGGCCAGAAAAACCCCTTGGTGTTTATATAATAAGCAAATTTGAAATTTAATGTATTCTGCCCCAAATCTTTGCAAACAAGCCATAGGTGAGGTTTATTTGCTAACAGCAGAGTAACTGTAATCAAGAAATGCAGCTGGCAAGTTCATGGTTCACATAACTGACCATAATATCACTTCTGCAAGTAGAAAGCTTTCCTTTTACTAGCCTCAAAATGACTGCTCATATCTTCAGCTGTAACTTAAAAAACCCACCCCAAACCAAAATGTATTGTTACCTCGTGAAGATTTTCTCTGGCTGGCATCAAATTTTATTCCTCTGTAGAGTTCCAAAGAAATTAGACCATACGCAACCATCATTATAATCCCAGGAATAAGAAAGAGTGTGAGTAGCAGAAAAGTGTACCTAAGGAATCAAAAGACACACAGAGAACAGGGAATGGCACAAAACCAGAAAACCTCCTTTTTATACAACTGAGAATTGGGGATGACAGGATTTCAAGATTTTTTGAATTTTTTTCATGCCAATACAAAATATCACTTTGACACCTCAGAAATTTGAAGCTTCCTACTTCTTCTCCTGCTTCCCCCAGAAAGGCACAGCAGGAAAATGACTATAATGGTTGAAAACCATCTTTCACTCCACCTATGTAGCCCAGAGGAGATGGGCACTCCCACAGTGGTTAAAGGGGGCAGAAGCTCTCTGTGCCCGAGCAGGACTCCCTGCTGTAACCAGATGAGCATTGTATGCCCTGTAGCTTTGGACAATGTAAAAACTGCCTTGCAGGAGCTACATGAGCACCAGCTGATTCTTAAAGGGGTCCTTGGTACATTAAAATATTTTAATGGTTGGATTCAATGATCTCAGACATCTTTTCCAATGTAAATTATTCTATCAATATGCTTCAGAGAGATATGACTTCCTAAGGGCCGTGGCACCATGGGCAAAGACAGAGCAGCCACAACCTGGGTTTTCACCCCTGTAGCCATGCAGAGCTCCTGAGAAGGGATCCCAGGACTGGTAATCTCTTTCGTAAAGGAAGCAGCTTTTACTTGGTTTCACATTGGCTACTCTCCTAGTCAGCTTCTCTGGTGTGAGGGCAAGTTGGGGAAATAATGATGTTTAAATGCATCCATGAGCCTGTGTCTCTCCTGATCCCTGTGACTTTGGTGCAAACTCAGTAACACACCTGGGAATCTGTAAGGAGACCACAGAGAAGAGAATTTTGTCCGGTACTGTTCCTCCTCATGCCACCAAGAGACTACTACTGAAAGCATTAACACGAGGTTTCTCTCTTTGCAGATATACCCATACCAAAATGGTGCAAGCTTTTATCTTGTTCCCAGTTCCAACTGACCTTGAGTATCTAATAAAATTTTACACTTTCTCATTGCCAGTCAGTGTTTAGTCAACGTGCAAGGACATCATGTCTAAGTACTATTGCTGTTTGATAGTGCTGCTGTTTACCCTGCCTGGATGTATAGGACTGGGAGCATGTCTCTCCCCACTTCTCTCTGCCCCTTTTCTCCATAAGCAACCAAAAGAATTCTCGAATAAGACATTTGCAGCCTCATATTCTACTTCTCTGCTACAGAGAGCCTTATTAACAGGCAAGGCAGCACACAGAGGGGTGTTTGTAAGTGTCTGCATTTCTCAAAGATTAATCAAGGATTTCTCTGAGAATGTTGAAGTTCATGTGTAAATGAGTGAAAGCAGTATTCCTACCACAAGTGACAGATGCTTTCTTTACAGTGACAGTTGGGGCTTGGCAGACAGTGGTGTGAGAATCATTGCCATGTTGGGCAGTCTTTCCTATGACAAGGGAAAAGTCATTCAAATGTCAAAATGTAAGCAGCTTAAAAATGTTGGGGTTTTTCTACATTTTAACTAAGAATGATAGAGTGTAAAACTTTGCTGAAGGCTAGAATGATAGAGTGTAAAACTTTGCTGAAGGCTAATGCTTGTTTTTCCATAGGTTTATTGCTGCTATGAAATCCCGTTTTCCAGCAGATAATTATACATTTGCTAACAGCCAGTTCTGTCTTACCAAGACTGTTGAATGACATCGCTTGGCCAAAGGAGCCGACACATATTTGCTGTGGTGTTGTTGTACTTGGTGAAAGGTACCAGTTTGCTGTAGATGGGGTATGGTGACATGATAGTAAAGGAGACACACCAGGTCGCAGCAATCACTCTCAGGGCATGAGATTTTGTCTGCCAGACCCTGGACTGCAGTGGTTTGCAAATGGCGCTGTACCTCTCCAAAGATATGGCAACCAGGTTGAATGTAGAGACACTTACAGAGACACCTGTATATATAAAATAAAGAAAAAGGTTATTCTCTTGTTTTAAAGGTTCAAATGGTCTTGCTAGCTTGCTTTATGAATACAAAAATTTTAAAATATAGCAAACTATTTATAAGCAAAAATATTTCTAAACACCACATTGATTAAGTCAGTGGAGAATGTGAGGGCTGGGTCTCCAGACTGCTCCAGACTGATACTCCTGCTCTGCGCTTCTCTTACTCCAAAAGTCCAAGAAGAAATACACACTCTGTCAAACATTAAAATTCTGGTAACAGGGAAAGAAGACAATTTTACTCCTAATTATTTGCTTCGCTATTGTGGTTTATTCACTGAATAAACTGTGGTTCAATTGCACTGAAATTCAAACAAAGCATTTGAAATCAGTTAATCACTTTCTTAACACAGATGTTCACAATCCCTTTTCTATTGTTTTAATTTTTCTGAGTGTCCTGCTTGACTTGTGATCTGATTTTCTCATTCAAGAGCGCTAAATCTATTACAACTTTTTAATTAGATGCTAATGGAGTTACAAACAAGGAGAAATGAAGTCATGAAGCAGAATCTTTGTCCTTCGAGTATCTTTAATTTCTTCTGTTCATGTTTTATAAAATAGAGTGTGGTTGTCTGCGTTTCTGTCATTGAGGTGCCCAAGTTCACCACTGTAAAATTATAAATATTTTTTCTTAACTTTGCCACAAATTTTTCTTTCTGTGAATGAGCTTTTATTTGTCTTTGTGAATGTGGGTCAGTATATAAAATGCTAATATTGTTACAGTTTGCTTTACAGAAATCATCTGGAAAAAATTGAATTGAAACTGAAATCAAATTGAAAATTTGTCATTCTACATCTTAAAATGAAAAATTGAGCATGGTTGATGCAATGGTTGTCAGTCTGTTTGTCAGGTGATGCTTCTGTTACCTGAACCTTTAGTGGGAAATCTTCACATTCTGACTCTTAAAGCTTCATAATGAGAAACTTTATGTTGGTCTATTTCACTGGATTTTTTATAAAGTAATTTACCCTGTGTGCAGTAAGAGGAAGATGACAATGCTTCAGTAATGTTTCATGGTATTTTTGCCAGCAATTCATTATAGTTGTTTAAACATGGCCTTTAGTTTTATTGGTTTTATCTACAAAAAGATGTTGATTTCCCATTCGCACACTTAGGTGTGTACTTTCACATTACATCAAAGTTCTCAAGGGCATGGGTTGAAAGGGGACCGGAGGTTTCTGTAATCAACTAAGGGTCTCCCAAAGCAGCAACAACTTTACACAATGTTCTCCTTCTTTTTCTTTTTCTTTTTCTTTTTCTTTTTCTTTTTCTTTTTCTTGATTGGTTTGGTGGGTATTTTTGTTTGTTTGGGTTAGTTTGGTTAAGAAACAAGCAAATGCAGAGGAAATATTAAAGTGAGACAAAAATCACTTACATGCACAACCCAAACATTTTGAGACTCCTAGCTCCTGGCTCCACAACCAAAAGGAGTAGGGCAAGGCATACAAAAGTGATGCTTCTTAAAGTCATCCTCTAAGATCTATCTATGTGTTTTATGGTCTTCTGGTGAGCTCTGATCACACCTGGTCTGCCTGCAAAGAGTACTTGCTCCAACATCCAGCTCTGCAAATTGCATCTGCTTTGGCCTCTTTTCTTTTCTTTTTTACATATCATTGCTGCCAAAAATCCATGGGTAAAATCTGCCCTTACTGAGAGTGTACAAGTCCATCACTTCTAGTGGGTCATCTGAACACTGATAATCTTGTCAGTGATGGGTAAGCAAGTGCATGTGCTGGGTTCCTCATTAAAGTTTGATCATGCAACATCTTCACATCCAGCAAAACACTTCTGTATGTCATTAAAGTTAAGTGTGTGCCTCTGTGTCTTGCTGAATCAGACCAAGGACACCAGAACCATAAAGATTTGCACTACAAAGTTGTTTCTTCATAATACTGGTAACTTCAATGGTGGATGGAAACAATCAGTCTTTTATAGATCTTTAAATACCTTCTCACCTATCTCATTAGTCAGTCTTCAAAATTGCTATAAACTTCCCAGACTTACCCATGAAATAAGTGGCAGTTTTGCAAACAGCACTTCCAAAAATAAAATCTTTTAGCAGGTTGGGAATGAGGGTGAAAGGCATGCAGAAAAGGCAGAGCATCAGGTCGCTGACTGCTAATGACAGCAGAAATGTGTTGGTGACTGTTCTCATCCGTTTGTTTCTTATCAGCACCGTAATCACCAGAACGTTCCCCAAAACGCTGAGCAGAAATATCAAGCAATACAGCAGAATCCGTATTATCTGATGCAAATCTGAAAATGGTCACAAGAAAAGATCAGTGACACAGTATTCAACTCAGATTAATATTATATATTTCAACCTTTAATCAAAAGGTAAAAGCCTTTCTGTATTCAATTTTATGAAGGTTCATGTATTTTTACCAATGCAAAATCAGTGAAAGTGCTGGATTCTTAAATGTATTCTGATCCACCTAAATTGCATAGCATTAAACTACAATATAAGCAATACAATATACATTTGGGGAGTCAAATACAACTTCTTAAAGCATGTGCTTCTCATGCTACTTACTGTGTACCACTTACTCACCATGGGAGATTCTATTTTATGCAAAAGTAAGGAAAGATCAAGCATCAAAAGACATTTTAATATATTTTTTTTTTTCAGCTTCAGAGTACTATAATTTCATATTAAATCACTTTCATACATGGTATCAGATCTGATCACTCCATTGTTATTGAATTGAGTAAAAATCATCTATCTCCAAGTCTTTAGCAGAGATGTTTGCATTTTATGCTCCAAAGTGCTGCTGTTTTCATTTTCTATTATTTCCTAATTTTGTACTGTTTCAATTTTGAACTTGGAAAACCAGCACAAAATAAATTTTTGCTGCCTGTTTCTCATACTAACTTAAAAGCAAGCAGTTGATTTTGCACTCTCAGAGAAAATGCCTTGCATAGCTCTTTCTTTCTATAGCATTTCTACATCCTGCTAGAACTAAAACTGCCTGGAAAAAATCAATTTCACATACATACCTTTAGAAGGATAAGGTGCATCAACCTCGCAGAAAAAAGTGTCATTTTCCAAGATGATATTGCAGAGGAAATCAGTAATGTTGGTACTATTCCCAAGGAAGCTACTAGCATCAACTATTTCCATTCTTCAGTATCCACAGGTTAGCTTTGATGGAGAAGGTGGGTTTGTAACTATCTGCCCATGCTTTCAGTAAACAAATGCATTTCTGAATGAAGTCTTCAGAAGAAATACAAGAGAGGCAGCTGTGGAAGGAAGCTGTTCTGACTCTCCGGCAGGAGCAACCAGCACACAGAGTCCTGTTCTGGCTGAACAAGATTTATTCCAGGGGCACACACGGCAGTTCAGAAAAGCAAAGTGTGTGTGTACATACGCATTCACACATATCCATGCACACACACACACACACACACACACATATCCCCTCTGCTACTTTTCAGATCCACCCTCTTCCGTTACTGTACTACTGTTGGGATTATAAACAGGCTAGAAAAAGATTACAGCATTAACCCTTTGCAAGATTGCTTCTGCTCATGTCTCTGCAATATTTCTCACAGCCAGTCTGTTATGTCACAGCCTACAAATGAGACCCAGTGAGTGAGAAGAGTGATGAATCTATCTCTCAACTAAATCTAAAATGGTAAAGAGTCGCTTAATAAAAGGGCAGAGGAGAGAAAAATATAGTGAAGATTTTGCATTCCTTACGAGAAAATGATTCTTGTCATCATATTTTTCAGAGTGAACTGAAGATAGTAGACTCAGAAAAATAAAAGCAGCTCCGTGTCTCTCATTTGGTGAAGTGCTAGTTTCATACAGAAGTGCTGTACGTGCCTGATCCAAACTCCAGCAAGTCAACAGAAAAACTCACTGATGTGAGTGGATCAAATCTTAGGAAAGTATATTAGAATTGTCAGTTAGTATAAGCAGAAGCCTCTTCATTTCCTCTGTGCAAGAACTTGTATATGACTTGACAAACTTGATAAAACTGATAAATTGTGGCACATTAGTTACACTAATTACCAGTGGAAAACACAAAGATCTTGATGGTTTAAAAGTTCTTCTTTTTTAATACATAAAGATCATCCTCACTGGTGTCTTTACTTCCCAGTATATAGCTTGTTTATGGACAGAAATCCAAATTAATATTAGAAAATAATCTCTACTATAACCAAATGAAAAATTAATTTCACATTCAAATTCCATTTTACTTAAAAGCAGAGCAGTGACAGGTTCCTTAGAACAAGTCCTGACCCCTCAAAGCCGATGTACACAGACTGGAAAGCCTGGTTTTATTTTCCAGTCTTTCTTGCCAGCTTTGCTTTATAGTACGAATAATGGGAATAGGTATGTAGGAAAGTAAATTGAAATGTTACGTTCAAAGCTTTAATTTCTCAATTACCCTTTTTACCCCTGGGAGTCCTGGGTGCAGCTGGCCATCAGTGGCTCATACCACTGCATGGTCCCAATGACCACCTGGCTCTCAGGGTGTGAGAGGCTGGCCAGGGCTACAGGGCAGGGATTAACACTGTAAAGCCAGCACAGGTCTCTCGTATCAGCTTCAAACATATGTGGGACATAAAAAACTTGTGGAATATTCCTTCAGCGTTACAAAGATGCATTTCCTTGTATGTGAACTGAAGAACTTCAGTTCCTATATTCTTGCTGTAAAATTGACACCAACATAGTATAGTGCTGTTTACACTTGCTTCCTCACTTCTAGTTTATGTTCTGGTTCTCTACCGATTACTGTTTTTCCACACAAATATAAAGTCTTTCCACACATCTTGCACGGACCTTGGTCGCTCAGTAGCCCAATATATTTTTAGTAAAAACATACATAATTACATACTTACAGTCTGTTAATACTGAGTATGAGCAAATAAAAAATTGCCCGATGCTTCAGGAGGAATATCCTGGTTGAGGAGTCACCTCCCAGTTTCTCGACCAACTTCCCCATGACAGCAGGAGCTCCTCACTGAGCCCCAGCCCAGGGGATGGGCCCAATTCAGTGTCAAGACATGCTTGCTAAGTGCATGCAAGATGGGTGAAGCCAAAGAGGCAGCAGCCACGGCTGGAGGCTTCACGGAGTTGGCAAAAAGGCAAACTGAAGCAGGCTGTGCTGGCCACAGCTCACCTTGTGTGCTGTGCAGAAAGCAAACAAGCCAAGAACACCGTGGTAGGAGACAGCACATGCAGTACAGGCTTGAAGAGTTGAGGGATAACTACGGAGCCATGAGTAACTCCAGAAGGTACTAATTTCAACCAAAAGCAAGAGCAGAATGTGTGAGGGAATGATATTCTGTGCAAATCCCAGCAGCTGTGGAGATACTGTTTAAAACAAACTGGATCACCTTGTTCACATGCTCAGGACTCTGAATGTGTAAGGTGCAGCTTTCCTCTACAGATTTGTCCAGAGATTTTTATCTGTTACTAGAGTGCTCATCCATTTTCCTTCTCTGAATGCCAGGCTTACATACTGGCTCACAATTCTAAAGGTTTAGCTCCCCTGGAGTCCTTTTTAAACATTGTCATCATATTTACACAATTTTTTCCCCTGGCAACAACACAGCTCTAAATAATAGATTGCACATCATAGTTAATAATTTTACTATTTCCTTTAGAAGTTCTGGATGAATACCGTCTGGTCCTGGGCTGAGCTTGATTCAGCATCTGCTAGTTAAATTTCCAGAGTAAATGAGGAAGAATATGCTATGAACTCTTGACTCCCCTTCTGGAGTGGATTTCTGCATGAAACATATCCAGATCAAAGAGTTTTGGTTTTCTAGGCTTTTGTTTTGCATAGATTTACTCAAATGTACAGCCGATAGTCCTCATGTTTGGACAGTCCTGAGTTGCCTTTATAATGTCATTTCTCTCCACTACTTTTAGCTAACTGCTTGAGAGATCACTCTCCATACAGATCAGTATCATCTCATCGTCTCTGCAAGTTTCAAGAGAGAGAAAAAAGGAGGTTTTAATGAAATGTTGGCTCATTGCAGATGTAATTTTATCATTTACAAGAAACAAAAACCTGAGTGTCTGTCTGCTTGTACTTAATCACGCATTATTTGGGATGCTGAAAGTTTTAGGCAAGAACTTCTCTTGAGCTGGCTGTTTTATTAGCAACACTGATTTATTAATAAAAGTGTTCTTTAATTAAGAGATAATTTAGGTATTTAATATGACTGCTTTGATAGTTTGGACAAAAGCATACAAAAATATTTTTCCCTATATTTGAAGGAGGCTTGCTAATCCATGATAACAGAAGAATCTGCTTTTTTTTTTTTTTCTTTTAATTCTAGTCTTAATCCTTTTCTCTGCTGTAATGTCATATACTGAAAACACTCTGTCCTTGCAGCCAAAACAGTTGCTGTGCTCTGTCATTTCCTGTTATGTATATGTATCTTTTCTCATCCAAAACTAAACCACATCAATTTACAGTTACCACATTCTTTTTTCCTGAAGCATACTCTGTTCTGTTTTTTCATTAATTTTACAAAGGTATTTACTTAATTTAAATGGAAAGTACATTTGTAAAATTATGAACTTGGAAAAGCATATCTTTATCTGGTGTCAAATTTACAAATAGGTTTAGGTTTGTTGCCAGGTTTTTTTTGTCCTGAAAAGTGAAATTAAATAAAACAATTAGAAAAAACATATATGGGAAGTCATGGTCTGGTTCTGTTCTCACTTGCCAGATTTATGCTGGCATTAGACCTCTGATTCAGTGGAGTTACTCTCACACGTACAAACTACCAGGAGATCAGAACTAGACCACACTTTTGGAGAATGCACAAAATTCTCATGAACACATTTATTGTAAACTTTTTCAAGGCAGTCTGAATCTGAGTCCTATCAGTGTCTCACAGTAACTACCTTTAAACTATTTATTTCATACTGATTTGAACCAAACAACATAAGGATGAAATTTACTTCTGTGCACCTTGTCGTACTGTCAGTGATTTCTAAAATACCATTCAGCAACTATAGACAGGATCAAAGGCCAACAAGGTAGTCCTGCTGCCCCTGCTGTGCTTCTGCAAAGGTCACCTATTACATGGCATGTTGCTTAATAAATCTCTGGAAGACTCCACAGTTCGTCAATGACGAAATTCTTGTACTTAGGTAACATTATTATTGAGACACATCTCAAGGTATTATTTAAATTGTTTGGGAGTGACCACTTTTCATTCTTTTGAAGTGTTATTTCATGGTGTTTGAACTTCCTGGATATCTGCAGTACCATCTACCTGACCTGCCTGTGAGATACAACACAGAAGCTGGTCTGTGCCCTCAGGGGCATCCAGGCAACCTGTCCTACCACCTTCCTCAGAAGAGAGGAAATGAGACCTCCCTCCCAGGTGACAACTGTGAGTTCTGTATAGTGCTCAAGGCTCTCTGATGAAACAGGATGAATAAAGCATATTGTCTCTGCAAATCCTCAGGTACAATTTCATAATCATGCTAAAGTTTCTATGGGTTTCCTGGGTGAAAAATGGATTTCTGCTCCAGAAATTTCTGTGCAAGTTCTGTATACAATTTAGGGAAACTGCTTCAAAGAAATTAGGCCATACCAGGACATTGTGTAACTCACTTGTCCAGTGTAATGTAAGTTATTATAACATATATATATAAAATATAATGTGATATTACTGAAGTCTGGGATGAATCATTATAGAGTCGTTCCACCCAAATGGTTTGCCATTTGTCAGCACTTCTCAGACTGTCACTGAGCTCAGCTGCATCTCCTCTCCCCACATATCTGGCCCTCTAACCATTAAAAATTGAGGGCAGAAGTTGCATCAATGCTCTCTGAACAACTGAAGCTGATCCTTTTCCTTTTTGTGTCTTACTATAACAGAGACATAAGTGCTATGAGGAATGAATACACACCCATGGAAGAGGAACATGGAAGGAAGATATTTTTAAAAGGTGCTCGTTTCTTTTGCAGGTTATATGTGATGTTGTACAACTCTTTTTGTCCCTTCACCCTGTGGATATTAATTTTCTAGAAAAACAAGTTCAGGATTTAAGCAAGAGATGCAAGCAAATAGCCCTGCATACCCTTATACTGTGGGTATATTATGGGCTAGAACCCCATGCCAAGTAACCTACATCAGCACATGGCCCAGGAGATCACTTTTTAAAATTATATTGACACCATCAAGTGTTGGTACTGATGCCTAGAAAGGCTGACCTGGAACAGAGACTAGACAGAGCAAAAGGAATAAAATAGGTATTTATTGAAAGGTCCAAAAGGACACACCCTGGGCAGCCTGGTTGGGCTACACCCAGGTTGAATCCAAGATGGATTCCACTCACAAGTTTTCACACTTTTACAAGTTTTGATTCATCTATTGGGATCAATTGTCCAACTACAGCTTCAGGTTATGAAGTGTCAACCCTCTGGCCTGCCCCCTTCCCTTTGCCAGCGTTTATTTTTTTGGGGAAGGGTTGTCCTTGATTCTGTAGCTGTGAAGGGATTATATGGTCTGACTACCCTGTCAAGAGAAATCACCAACATCTAACATGAAGTTCCAGAGTTACACACCAAGCAGCAGAGAATCTGAAAAATATAAAAACTAAAGCCCAAGGCATCAGTACCATTAATGTTCTCCTTTGAGCGCATCTTAGCATACTAGACCAACATCAGTCAAAGTCAAAATCCACCACATGTTCTAAGATGCTGGTCATCTGAGACTTTTCTAAGGTACAGTCATGGCATGATTTGTAAAAAAAAAAAAAAAAGAGAAAAGGTCAGGGATTGCCACCAGAAACAACCCCAATAGCTTATAATGTCAGCAACAAAATGCAACAACTCTTCTTGACAGTACTCAACTCCTTAACAAAGCTCAAAACAGCAACAGGCTGCTAAATAAAGCCCCACCTGTAAGGACTGAAAACCGTAGTCTTTTTTTAGGATTCCAGTTAGGCACATAGCAAATAATCACAACTACATTACCACTAGAGGTATTCATTAGCATCTATCACAGAGGTATATTAATGAAATTAGTTATGTTAACTACAGCTGCTATGAGTTTCAATTGAAAGAAGAAAAAACAAAGCAAAGTATTTGGCACAGGTCACTCAGTGGGAGAGCAGAAGAATTGGGAAAACCAAGGAAGTCTTTTCAGAATGCTGCTGTCTGATACTCTGCTCTCAAAAGAAGCCATGCTATTCTCATGATGTTAAGATCAAATGGATTTCCACATTTCCACAGAATTAGATAAAGAGATGTTAGTTTCACAACACCAACTAAGTAATTTAGAGACTGGCTGTGCAATTAGCAAGGAGGAAATGGAGAAGGTCAGCTGATATATTATTGGGTGAATTGGTACCAGCATGTCTGAAGACAGGGCTTTAATTTAAGATTCCAAAGTTGTGCATCTTACTGTATACAGAGGGAAATTACTTTTTGTTCCATAACATCTCATCTAACAACAAGATTTTTAGAGGATTATTAGTGTCTGTTGATGATAAATTCCCTTCAGGTAATACTACTGAACTTTGTTCACTGACATCTGAGTTCCCAAGAGTCATCTAACCCTTGCTTTAAGGGAACCCAAGATGTGGGAATCAAGTGAGACATTGTCTCTAGTAGAAAAACACTGAAAATTACACTTAAATAGAATGAATAAATTTTATCAGCAATAGTCATTCTTAAAAGTTTCACTTTTGTATAGGAAACGTAAACTTCCTATGAGCAGTAATTTGATTTGACATAAATTCTTACAAGGCTGCACAAAGAAATAGAACATACAATTTATTATGTTTTGATGAATTCTCTGTTATTCAGTACTGAAGAGGGGCACATAGCCTCAGATTTTAAAGGGTAACTAACTGGCTAAACCTCTTCTCAATAACTGATATGTGAGTATGAATTTTAGTCACTTGAAATAATTCAAACCATGAAATGAGGGTGAAGAACAAAAATTTTGGAAGATGTTGCAAAATGTCTCTCCATTGGAAGACCTACTCTATTGTTAGAAGACCTGTACTACTGGTACAACAAAGACAGCTTCTGTACTTTATAAACCCCTGCCAACAAAGCCCACAAGGAAACAACACTCCTTGAAAGTATGTAACCAAAGTAGGATTTTGATCTAATAAATACAAAAGCAAAAGTCTATGGGATGTCTAGAATTTGGTTTCACATTGTCATGTTTTTGCATGGAAGTGTACTCAGACAGTGAGACAACAGCTTGTCCCCTTCAAATTGTGGCTTTATATAATGAAAGTAAGATTTTAAATTAGTCTCATGGCCTGCATTTTGTTGTACACAATTAAGTATTTTATTGTTTGACTCTTGTTCTCTTACTGTGACAATCTCCAGGCCAGTTTTTTCAGTTAAATGGAACTCTGCTAGTTGGCACTTTGGACTAATTATTGAGCACAGTAGGAAGAGGTACAGGGGGACCTTCAGGAGCAAAGATAATTTACTCCAGCTGAAGTTCTCTTCCAGGTCTTAATTTCTGGGATGTTTAGCTTTATTTGTAAATTAACTAAATGCTCTTTGCATTTTGGACTTCTTTGATAGGTATAACACTGTCCAATAACTGTATGTAGAAAGTTGTCAGTTATAATCTTCTGAGAATCTGGGGGAGGCTGATCAAGTCTATAGTGACAAAAAATACTCTAACTTTTTTGAGTTATTGTGCTAAGCTGTCCTGGAAGTATTTGATAGCGATTTCAAAACATTATTAAAATACTAAAACACTGAAAAGAATACTCTCCAGAGTTTCAGCACAGATGGGCTGTTAAATGATGGTACTGTTGGCCTTACTTGCCATGCTTTTGTCTATATAATCCTTACAAAAACATATTCTGAGGAACAATTGCTGTAGTTAGTTTGGACTATTTGCTCATGTTTATACAGTATTACATAGTGCAGGGAGTTAATGTGACTGAAAGTATGTGAGTTTTAAATTAATTTTCATTGTTTAATCTTTGCTTACATTACAAAAATGTTTTAAATCTGCCAAGAAGTCTCAACTCTCAAAAGAAGGGAGAAACAAAACTCCAAGGACAAACTCTGCTCTGAATTCGCTACTCACTTTTTGGCAGTCAGATTCAGTCAGGCTGCTGTGGTGTGTCCAGACATTCAGGGTTTGTAAATTAATCAGAATATCAGAAAGTTGAATCTCTTGGATGTAATCCTTGTATATAGAAAAGTTACGCACCACACTCTTGATTTTGCTTGAAAAAACATTTGAAAATTTGCAGTATATTAACTGCAATTAACTGGGTGCTTTTTTCTAATATTTTTGTGTGTGTGCCTGAAGTCATTATCTCATATTTGCAATTTCATGCCTCTCTGGTTTGGCCCTTTCCAGAACCAACTGCGCTGGTGCTAAGTGTGCTTTGTACAGAAAAAGCAGTGCAAAACAGTCACCGATAATACACACATTCTGGCTACTGCTTCTTGGATACCTTACCTCTTCACATTGTTCTCCTTTGATTCCAATGCATTCATTTTGCTACAATGTGGGGAAAATAAATAAATTGAAGGTATTTCTGATGAGATAATGACAAAAGATCAGTAACACTTAAACTGTTTTGGTTTTACAGGCTTTGCTGACTGAAGTTCCTGGAGCAAGTAAAGGGTTTTTAAAATATTCTATGCAATATGCTAGTGAAATATTCCCAGATTATACTGTCACCCACTCTAGTTTTAAACTCAGCAGTACTTAAAATATAATCTTGCTCAAACCACAATGTAACAGTGATCTTATCTCTTTAATTTCAATTTACTTTTCCATTAGAAAGTCAGAATTGTCCGCTGCAATTTTATACTTTTGTAGAGACAGAACTCCCCAAAGTCTTCACTCAATCCTCAGTGACTGCTCATTAAAGTTATTAGGAGTCAAATGGGAATGCTCTGGGGGAAAAAAAAAAAAATTAAATCTCTATTTCATTAGCTGTTAAACTGAGCCATTTCATACCAGAATATCTTTTTCGTAAGACCTTATAAAGAGAAGGCTGGAAATTTAAAATTGGATTCTGTGAGAAATATTCAAATAAATTCTAAAAAATCAGATCATGATATAAATTGGTAAATAAGTTTTCATCTTCTGTTTCAAGAGGAGTAGATGGTAGGTCATACACAATATTATCCAACCTAAAATAATAGGAAACTTTTATTTCTGTAGTCTGACATGTTACTAAATGGCCAAGGCCTTACACATTGAATATTGTTTGAGAAGAAACTGGCAGTACAAATTGAGAGTTCTTGATGAAATCCAGCTTACTTATCAAGAAGGCAGTAAATTTCATTTCCCTTAATAGTACAGGGGAATGAGAAAATTTTTTTCTTGCTTACACCTTTCCCATCACCTTGACATGGTGGCTCATTTAGTTAGTGACATGATAACAACTTCTGTTCCTCTGTTCCTTCTTCAGTTCTGTTCCTCTGTTCCTCCTTCAGCATCCTCATGAGTGCTTCTTTACCTGTTGCTCATCCTATTTGCGCATAATTTTCTCCTCCTTTAGGCCATCTTAACCAAAGTTCTAAATTTGAGTATGGCACCTTAAGTCTAGAGTGTTCATCCCTTTGGCAACCCAGCTGAGCTAGGTTCAGTACTTCCAACAGTGGTGTTATTTCCCATTCTAAGGAGGAAATAAATGGTTAAGTCTCAAAGACTTGTGGCTCTTGGATAAGATTTTGAAAATTAGTTGTATCTATTTTAAATATTTTTCCCATCCATATTCTTGCTGCAAACCTCACAGGTATATCTAGAAACAGAAAAACAACCCTATGTTTTAGAAGCAGCTTCCTTAAAAGAGTCAGTGTCATGAAGCTGTGTCAGGGGAACTTTAAGTTGGGTACCAGGAAAAGGTTCTTCACTCAGGGGGTGTTTGGAACTGGAACAGGCTCCCCAGGGAAGTGGTCACAGTACCAAGCCTGACAGAGTTCAAGAAGGATTTGGACGACAGTCCCAGTCACATGGTGTGGCTCTTGGGGATGGTGCTGTACAGGGCCAGGAGCTGGAGTTGATGATCCTGAGGTCCCTTTCAACTCAGGATATTCTATGATTCTATGATGACCTCATGCTGTTATTTCCCTGTATGCCAATATATATGTGGGGGGCAGAGCTTACATATCACATTTCTGATCTAAAATTTCATTATGCTTCTTTCGTTATTAACCTAATTTAGCCAAAATGAAAAGCACTTCTGCTATTGAACAACTACAATGGTATTTTAATACTATAAGGTATTAATTATGTTACTTATATATTAATTATATTATGTATTATTTTATATATTAATTATTAATTATAATATTAATGATATTGATTATATTTTAATTATATTAGGTATTTTAATTCTATATTTTAGGTTGATGCTATACATTATGCAGCAGGAGTTCACTCTGCTCTACTCTCTATGAGTGCAAGCCACAATTCAGTTTCAGACAAAGACCAGGAAATTTTATCCACACTAGCTACTAGAGTATATACATGTATTTATTCAAGCCCAGAGCACATTCTATCCCATCTGCTCTGGAAAATGTGATATACAGCAAGCAGGAATGTTGGCCACAGGGGTCCTTCCTACAAAGAACAAAAGTGATCAATGATAAATTGCATTGCTGTATGACTGCTTGCTCATATTAATGACTGATAGTATCAGCTAGGCTGTAGAGTTTTTGGTTTACCAGTATCATACTTTGTCTCTTTACTTTTTTTTGCAATAAATACAATTTATTTCAACCCCTCCTGAGCCCTTTAGCACATTCACTTTTGTGAATGTTTTCTAATTTTCCTTTCTGGTCTTTCTGGGAACATGCTGCAATATAGATTGTAAGATTCAAGCCTGTATCCTGTAATTAACAAAATAATACAATTTTTTTGGTACTACCTCTGTCCTTTTTTTGATTTAGCAAATTTGTTGTGCATTTGAAAGATTTCTTTACAGACCTCTAAACAGTGATGCAAAACAGAAAACCTAACTGCAGTTTTATATTTAAAATTTTTTATTTCAATGTGCAGAGCTTCATCTGAAATCAAATCATTTGGGTTTGTTTGTACTCCCTAGAGCTGTGTATAATATTTTGGTGTCATTTTTCCTTTAAGCATTAATTTGTATGTTTTGGGTTAGTGAAAGCAGGGTAGTCTGGCTCTGAATCCAGGCTTCAGAGCTGTGCTTCACATATGTGTGCTCTTCTATCCCACTGTTCCACTCTTTTTTGGATGAATTTTTGAGCATGTTGTTATAATGAACTTATTTCCACATTAAAAGTTTGATCATCTAGTTATGCTTCATATATGCACAATTCCTGTAAGAGGCAGTATTACCAATCAATGTTTCAGATAACTTTCTACAATAATGTATTCCTGAATATAAACAGACAAACAGTAGAAATTAAGAAACGAGGGCTCAGTTTTGTATTTTGACTCTTCTCTTTTGAACTAATACAGGACAACTGCAAGTATTTCCATGCAGGATTCTTTAGGCCCCCACTATGGCCCGAGATGTGTCAGAGAAGATTCTATTCCATAGTTGGTGATGATATTTAATCAGTGCCCGGCACTCCGTTTCATTGATACATGAAATTTGTCCATACAGGGAAAGGAAAGCATAACAAGAGACAAAAGTATGAGAAACTTATGAAGGTTCACTTGCTATCTTCTTTCATTCAGCATTTCCTTTTTATTGCACTTCCAGCTGTCTTTCCAACAGAGCAGACATCAAGTTAAGGAGGTGGAAATCAAGGCAAAGGATATGTGAAAAAGCCTTGTAATGGAAGTAAAGATCTCCGTGACCAAAACTAGATTGTTTCTTTGAACAGTTACAGTAGCTGGTGAATCATAACCATTACAAAAACCCCTCAAGAGTTTCTAGTTCCTTTTGGTTTATTCTTCACTTTTGAATCTTCTGTTTGAAAATTTATCAAACAAGGAAATGAAACAATGGAATAATCCTTCACATGGGAAAAAAAAAGAGAGAAAAGAGAAAGGATTAATCAACTTTGTCATCAAAATCTTAATCAGAAGAATAAAAAGTACCCAAGTAGAGATCCTTCGGTTCTGCCATTGAAGTTTATAGTTCTACCTCTTAATGATTAAGGAGAAGGCAGCTATGATCTAGACACTGAATAATGTATCCAAGGTGGTCTGCTGGTTGTTGAAGACTTGCAACACACACTGATATGACTGTATAGTAAATTGTATATATTCCAGGCAGTGAACAAAAGTATAACAGACTACCTTAACACATTTATTACATCTTCCACAGAAGACGGAATTCCCCTACTGCAGTAAGTAGGATATAGCATCAAGAAGCTATTTCAGTGGAGTAATGCTCAATATTGTGTAACAAATATACAGAAAATGAGAGGGTTTGATATTTTTCAAAAGGAGATATAAAACATCACCATGCATATGTTTTTAGATATTTTCATAGCATCATAGAAAGTCTTGGGTTGGAAGGAACCTTAAAGATCATCTAGCTCCAATTCCCCGCTCCAAGGGCAGGGATGTCACCCACTAGGTCAGATTGTTCCTATTTTTAAAAAGAGCATACTTCTTGTGATAGACAGGACCCAAGTCCTGCTTGCATTTAGATCACATAGACTCACTGGAATAAAAAGATTTGAAAAGAACACAGAATTTCACCCTAGCACACCCACACACCCATAAACTCTGACAAGGAGATGTTAACTAAGAATCCACTGAGGCAGTTCTTTTTAGTGCTTTTCTTCCGTACAGACCAATTGGTTAAATTGTGTAAAAACATTAAAAGAAATAGCTAAAGTAAGCTGCTATGTGTGATCTGAGAAAAAGCTTGTTCACGAGTGCTGAATCAGGTCTTTTAAAAGGTTTGGCTAAGTACAATAGTTGTGTAAATTTCCCAACATACTGGCTCTCAGGTGAATATACAATTTAAAGAAACAAAATATATATGCCATGTGTGAAGTACATAAACTACTCAGTGTATTAACTGTATTTGTGATTCAGCATGTGTTTCTCTTCAGTGTGTATCTAGATCAAAAGACTCCATTTCTGATTGAAGTCTGAGAAATCCTACATCAGCACAATTATATCTTCATGTACAGCAACTGCACACATGGGATTTTACCAGTCAGGAGATATAGAATATTACTGCTAAAACCTGTGTGACTAATAAGAGAACACATAAAAATGGAGTAAATCTAATAACACTAGAAAAACTAGGGACTTTGTGCATGTTAGTTTTGTTACATGTCTGATAACTCACAGTTCTTGCTATGACTCACTAACAGATATTGTGACCTGAAATACGTGGCCCTTTTTAGGTAGGCTTACATTATCTAAAGCCAAGGTTTGGTAGGAAATTACCTAAAATCAAGAACTGAAGCAATGTGAAACTCCTCAAACTAGACTGATAATCCTTGACATCACTGGTAGTCAAAATCTAGCTCTCAAGTTCAGCCACATATTAGAGGAAAAATATTACTTCTCACGAATAACATTCTGCAATAAGAGATGTTTTCTGCTCTGATAAGTGAAGATACATCATCTTAACTTGCTACATTCTTCAGATTGCATCAGTGGTATTGGGGCAAAAAAAAAAAAAAAATCTCATTACTCCACAAGAACTGATTATTTTGAAGCATTGAAACTTGTCAAAATACACATTGTCACTTTTTGGTAATTTGAATAAAGTTTGAAAGTCAGGAGGGTGAGTCATTGACAGGTCTTTCTTCTTTTGTCATACATCTGTTATCAGCTCTAAACAATATATCATGATTCAGACTGCACAAGGAAACCAGTGGATATTATAAAGAGGAGCCTGCAGGACTGGCCCATAACAGAGATTAAAGTTTAATATACATTTGTCTAATAAAAAGAGCACACTGAATAAAAGACTGAATATGATGTTCTCTGAAAGTACCTGCTTGGATGAGAAATCTGTTGGAACCTGACATTTTAGTTCACAGGTGACGTTCTGATAATGACTTGAAATGGAGGACTAGGTTAACAGATTTTAAGCCCCCATGGATTAAAATGGTTCCAAGTGGAGAACAAAGAAATGAAGTTTGGACAGGAGTAGCTCTTTAGAAGAAAAAACCACTAACCAACTACATAAAAAATCCTAGTTTATCTGAGCGGGTATAAAAGCACCCTGTCTGAAGAAAGGCAGATTTGGAGGTTTGGGGGGATAAGGAAGGATGTGTGTGGCTTTGGTTTGAGTTTTTTGGGTTTTTTTCCTTGAATGTCTTATTCTTTTGTTTTGGCAGAAAATAAAAAGTTGTTGGGTTGTGTTGTTGGTTTTTGGTTTTGATTTGGTTTTGATTTGGGATTTTTGTTGGTTTTTTTTTTTTTTTACCTAAACTTGGGTCTCTGTGGCACTTGGCTGATTTGAGACACAGCCATCCTTACACCTGACCCAGACTGCCACTGGGGTTTGCCCACACTGTCATCCTCCTGGTAGAGTCTCCTGCAGCACAAAAAAAAAAGGAGAATAAATTAGAGAGCTTAGGCAGTGTCTCATGAGCAGCTGACTGGAAACGTTTAGATTTTGTTGACTGCTGGGATTTTATGATTGGGATTGTTGGGATTTTATTAACCTTGCTGAGGTTTTGTTCTTTCCTCACCCAACACCACTGCCTCCTTTGGTGATACCTGCAGACAGCCCAGTTTGATATTAGGCCAACTACCATAGTTCATGGAAAAAACCAAGCTGACTGACTATATAATTTTTACTTTCCATTTCCAAATTCTGAATGCTTTCCAGACCTGTCGTGGCAGATTAATAAAAGACATTTGGAATACCAGTATCAACTACAGTTAAGTGAAGTAACTTGACACAAAACACAGTAAACTAAAGTATAACACTGTAGAGCATTGCAGCTGCAAATGGAGAAGGAATACTAAGGGAAGAGAATTGGTGTTCAAGGGTGTAAGACAGAGACACTGAGAAGGAAAGACCAACAATCCAAAACAGAAATGACATTACACCAGACCTCCTGATAAAACCAACAAGCTACCTCTGGTATGTGGTACTGGGCATCATAAAACCACTCAATGCTGACTGTACTGCAGTTTCTTACTTGCAGTTTAAAAGTAAATCTTGATGAAAATACCGTAATTGTCAAAAACTTATCACATGAACCAAGTTAAACCAGTTGTGTGTTACCAGGGGGATAGGCTAAAGCATTAGTTGGGATTTCTGCCAATGCCTGTTATTTAAGTGATATTTTCTAATAATGACCCTGTATTTCTCAAGCTGCTATGCAGTACACTCCTTGTAAGGACACAAAAAAGAAGCACACACTTAAGCATGAGATTTCTTAACTAGATATGGTAGGGATACACAAGAAGCTGTTAACAACCTGTGGTAGGATTCTGCAGATTGTCTCTTTATACACTATTTTTAAGCTTGGATTGGCATTTACAAGAAGTAAGTTTCCCTACCCATACTGGAGATGTAACTGGAAACCCAGTGAAAGGAAACCAGACTGGAAATAGCCCAAAAAAAAAACAGGGAATGAAGACTGACAGATGTGCATACGCAGAGGGTTATAAAGGCAACCTTGGAGCAGAGGTAGTCAGCTGCAGGAAATTACTCATCTGCAGCTGACCTAGTTTTTTGTCCTTTTTCTTGACCTATAGTGATCAGGATGGCTTTTGCAGACCTGCAAAGTCTTATGCATTGCACATGAAACTCACCTGATGTATGGTTTCTCCATATTCCCCAGCAGCAGGGGAACACACACTTCTAATCAGCAAGGTTTTGTGGCTTCTGTCCCTTTGACCTGCCATGTGGCCAAAAGTGGTGCCTGCAGATGACATGGAGAGCAGCTAGAGTCCGTGTTGAGATACCAGTAGGAATGTACCCAGCCTCTGAGTCCTCACATGTCAAGCAGCCCTGACAAATAACACACTCACCAAACACAATGTAAGACTTCCATCCCTGCTCACAAACTGGAAAGGAAAATGCTGCTGAGGATTGTGCCAGGCAAGGAGGAAGAGCTTTCCCTCACGCTTGCAGCTGAAATGTAAAACTCTGGACTTCAGCTATTGACCTGCAGAGCTTATGGTCATGCTTCAGTTTTCTGCGTGTGCTTTCTTTAGCAGGTGAAGTTCCCACACAAACCAATGATCCTCATCAATTAAAAAACAAAACAAGTAAACCAAAATGAGGTGAGGTGCCCTCTGTATGGGAACGTGTTGCAGACTTTTTTTTATGAACTAGCAGCGAAAGCTATTACACTTTGTATGCTTGTTCAGTTGGGAATGTGGAAATGGGAAAATTTCATTAACTTTCTCAATACACAGGGAAAAAAATCTCTGGTCACTGTTGCCCCTAATATCATACATGCATATAAGAAAAGAACTGGTGAAAAACCTGATGTAAATCAGAATAGACATTCTATTATCAGGAGATAACTGGGCACTTGATTTCCCCCTGCTCTTCATGAACTGAGAAGCAACCTATCCTCAGTGTTTTGATTAGCATAAGTGACTTTTTCAGATTTCTCTACATTTTGTTAAAGGACTTCATCTCTGACCTTACATTACTATTCTTCTTTAAACGTTTTATCCAGAAATGGTCACAGATAAGTCAAACGTGGTTGCAGACAAATGAGTTCAGGTGCATTTTCATAGCTATTCTATGTAGCTGGTTTTTTTCTATTGTCATAACTGATAACAGCTATCATTTTCTCATATCTGTCACTCCCAACAGTGAAAAATTTAGTCATGATGTTTCAGAATCTTGAAACAGTCTTTGTTTTTCAGAAGTCATCCTCAGAGCTGAAAATGGGTCCTAATGCTTTAGAGGTCAACAATCTGCTTTTCCATGTTATCTCCTCTCTTAGCTTATTTTACTAATCTGTCTGGGACTTTAAAAATGGGTATCTTGACCTAGTAAATTAATTTATTAAGTAAAAATTTGATTACATGGCTCTGTTACTGATGCTCGTAGGAATAGATGTTCCCAGAGAGGTGAAATAGGTGAAAGTTCCGTGCATGTACATCACGCAGGGATGCACACATAGTGCCACACAGCTGCTGGGCTTAAATGAGAACTGACACCTCACCATGCCGAGCAGACAAGGTAAAAAAACATCCAAAAGTGCCGGAAAACTTCGCATCAATACAGGCCCACTTGTATCCCTCAAGAAGCACGCAGGAACGTGTCTGCGGGGTGGAGAAACCTGTCTATAAAAAGCTATCACTTGGGCATCCCAGCAGCTGAATCGCTGCGCTGGAAGCAGGAGTCATCATCTCGTCCTCTTTCTTTCTTTCTGTGCTTACATAGGAGGCATAACAATTCCCAGTGTGTTTTGTGGTTTTTTTTCATAATACTTTCTGACTCTTTGCTGTAACTCCTGTCGTTCCTTTCACAACCAGCAGCACCCGCGGCCGCCGGGCGCTTCCCTCCCCTCAGGGCGGAACCTTTCTGCGCGGCGCCGTTTCCCGGCCGGCCGCAGCCCGAGGGCGGCGCCGCCGTTGCCGGGTAACGCGGCGGGGCAGGGCCCGCCATGCTGGAGCCGGAGCGCGGGCTGTCCCTCACCATCGCCAGGGTCGTGCAGCGCCTGCAGGGCTCCAGCCTCCACTCACAGCTGGAGCGACAGGCCCGGGTGAGCCCTGTCCTGCCGCTGGTGCCCCCACGCACGCCTCCCTTCCGCGCTGCCCCTCCCCGGCGCTTTGTCCCCGGCCCGTGTGGCCTCCCCGCGGGCAGGGCTCCGCGCCCTCCCGGCACCACTCGTGCCCTCCCTCCTTTCCTCCTCTCCCTCCTCGGCCCGGCCGGGGAGCGGTGGGTTCGGGTTTAGAGCCGCGGTTATTGTGTTTCCCCTTGGGACCCAAGGATTTAGCGGTGAATGTGAAGACTGGCCGTCTGAAATCTCGCTGCTTCAAATATAGCTCCTGAAGCGAATTGCTTTTTTAATCTTTAATTTGGAGAGCTTTAAATTCCCCCCGCCCCTCTGAGAAAATGAGGATTTGGTGAAAGGAAGTGAAAATAAATGAAAAAACACGCATGGAAGTAAATTGTAGTAGCTGGGAAAACAGTTGCTGCTTTTTAAAAATATTTAATAATTTATCTGCACCTGGAGCCAGATTTTCATATTTCAGATTAATTTAATTTAGGATGTTTCAGATTAAAATTGCGTCAATTTTCATGATCATAATAAGGTCAGGGTACTGTAACAAAAATGGTGCATTACTGAAATATTTTGGGTTGGGTTTTATCAAATGTTATACTTTCGGTTTTGAAGGGTTTTTGTTCAAACATTGCTTATAAATATACAGGAGGTTTTAAAACCTTTGTTTATGTATTTATTGTTTTGGTGGGTTTTGTTTGTTTTTTTGTGGGTTTTTTTTGATACCATGTTCATTATCTGTCCATTAGTTTTGTTGCATTTCTAAATGAAACATGATTTTCTTCTTTGAATGTCCCTGAAGCTTTCTATAGCAAGTGACATCACTGCTTGTCTTTTGTTGCTTTGTATTTAAATTTGCTGATTTGGCCTCTAAATGCTTTTATAAATGTGTGTCTGCCTTGCTTCTGTTGACTGGGCTCTCTAAATATTTGAATAAGCCACCGTGCATGACTTGAAGGGGACCGGAATGATAAAAAAGAGTTTAGAGGCTGGGTTCTGCTAAATGCTGGGAAATTGAGTATCCTGAATTGCCTGACATGAGGAGTGGAGAGTCAGACCTTGTCCTCAAAACAAGCAGTGAACAGGGCTCTCTTCTAACAACTCTGTTCCTGTTTCTAATAAACCTGACTGCACCGCCTTCCACGAGCATTCTTTTGTCCCTGTCTCTGGCAGGGCCTGGTTTCACAGTCATTTGATACTTTGCATGGTTTTCTGAGACAGGAGGGAGCTTGGTGTCCTCAGGACTTGGCAGGTGTTTAGATGCTGCTGGTGGGTGGTTGTTTTGTGGAGCCATTTGGTGAAGATGGACACTGAGAATGTGAGCAGTACCCTCCCAAGGTGGTGTTTGAGGTCTGAAAGGGCAGTGGGGTGCCTAAATCCCTGCTGCACTGGAGAATGGATCTGCTATGATGACTTTGCAGAGTACTCTTTTACAAATCTCTTGAAGAAAAAAGAAAAAGTGTTTATATGGGTCATGATCATTCTAGTCATATGAAGTGCTAAGGGGAAAGAAAAGAAGCAGAGCAACAAATATTCCAGCTGATTCTTAGAGTTGTGTTTGAAGGGTTTATGGTAGAAGGTTAAATCAGACCTGTAGTTTAGTGCAGTGATCTGAAAGTTTAGGTACATCAGCAATGGGATTTCTCAATCAAATGAATTATCTCTTGAAGATTGTAGTTTAAATTAGTGGGGCCAAATGTGCACTGTTTGTCAGGAAGCTGTGTGCTCTTGATAGAGAGGGTTTTTTCATTGACCTTGCCCACATTTATGTTCTTTTGAGTACAGAAGACTTGTTTTGTTTATTTAGCTTGGATAGTCACGTTACTGCTACACTGCAGTTGCAAGGGCCTCTCAGTCCATGGCTTGTCTCCTGTCCATCCCTTAGCAGCTGTACAGAATTCTGAAAGTTTCTGAGTTTTGCTTCACTCTGTGTGAGGTTATGCTTGGTATTCCTCCCATTACATGGGGTATTGCTGGAGTTGCACTGTCAAATAGGAAACCTTAGCTGTTGCTGAGTGTCACACCTGAACTCCAGTTTATTGGTAGGATGTGATAGAGTGTTTTGTCTGCTGGTTAACAATGCTCGGTCATCACCAGTTGTGATTTTGAAGGGTGGTCCCTTTTTTGTCAATTTTAAACTATTTTGAGAGATGCACACTGCATTTTGAGAAGTCTTTGGAATCAGTGCATCAGAATGGAATTTGGTTTGGATGTTTATACTGCAGTTATACTTCACAAATATTCCTCATCTCTTACTGTAGAAAATGATGTTGATACGTGTTCCTCAAAAATATTTACTGTCTCTGAAAACATTACAGTCAAAATGGATCCTAAAGTTCGTTATAATATGGCCTGAAATTTTGAGAGGATATGTAGTCTCACAAACAGTATTTTAGCTGTTAGAAAAGCTATGTTTTGTAAATTCATCTGTTGTAGTTTGAATGACAAGTGTCTGCTAAGGAAGCAGGAACCTCCCTTCTCCCTTGGAATGGAGAATTTAAAACCCCTTCCTCCAAATTATTACAACTTTGAAATTAAGGGGCTCTCAGGCAAAGATATGAGAACAGGAATAACAGTTCTTTATTAGAGGAACTAAAATAAACAATAAAACCAAAACACATGCAGTAAGACAAAGGAGAAAAAGAAACAAACAAAACCCACTGACAGAGTCAGGATACAGCCTGCCCCCCTATGGGTCAGGGTGTTGGTGGCAGTCCCATTCCATGGTGGCTGCAGTCCCAGTGGCAGATGTGGCTCTGTTGAAGTGATGCTCCTGGAGAAAGAGTGGAGTTCTTTCACTGAAGGTCCAGTGGTGAGAGATGGGCCTGGTCTTCATCTGAGAATCCAGTGGAAAGGCTGCCTTGGTGTTCCAACTCCCAGATTTTTATCCAGGTAGGAATGCTTGGCTCCTCCCCCTGGCTGGAGCATTTCCCAGTGGGATGATGGAATTCTATCAGTGAGACTCAATGGCCCATGAGCAGAAGATCTCTCCCTGAAGGGAGGCTGGGTTGTGGAAGAGATTAGAAAACTGCCCCAGCAGGTTTATTGACAGTTGGCCATTGACAGAAAATTACACCACCCCCACACACACCAGTTTCATCAGATGGTGACAGAATACAGAGTTTTGGTTACATTTTGCACTGCAACCCATGACGGAATCTCTTCTTTTATTTTCTAGGAAGGAGAGCTCAGAATGAACAGTTTCATTGATGAGTTAATAGAATTTTGGAGAAAACACAGTATCATGATATTATTTGTGAGAGGTGATAGAGTAGCCCTGTGGTTATGAACTGATCACACCAGTGCTTTGCTTGGCTGTCACTGGGAGCCTGAGCTAGTGTCAAGGGCTGTGATGCACAGTCTCTTTGAAATAACTTTGGCATGGGCATCAAATGATTTGCTGTCACAGCTTGACCTCTGGGAATACCAAGATAATCACATTTTTATCCCAAGGATTGAAGTAGAGGTAGTGTCATATGCTTGTAGTGATGATTGAATATGTTGGGTTGATTTTTGTAGGTTGAGTTCTGATATATTACTGCAGTTAATAAGAGAGATTAATGCAGGTAAGAGTGCTAATATACCTATCATTTGGTTTGGAGTTTCTTCTGAACATGTTTTGTAGTGTGTTTGAAAGGAAAGAGTAACAGTGGTGAAGAGCCAAAATATTAGGCAGTAAGTTTTCAACAGGTAGAATTGTTGTGGGGCAGCAGAGGAGTTACCTCATTTTCTGGCCATAACTTCATTGTCCAAATTTGTAATCAAATTTGCTTGGTTTTATCTTAATTCTTCTCTTCCTTTCTGAATTGTAAATGTTTTTAAGGTAGAGATTAGAGGTGTTTAGAAAAAATAAGATATGGACATCCCAAGGTCAAAATGCAGTCATAAAACAAATTATTTTGTGAAATCTTGCTAAAATTTTGCCTTAGGGAAAATCTCTGTCAGAGAATTGACAATAAAAATGAAACCGTTCAGAGACATGAAAAAAGTGCTACTTTTTTTAGTACATTTTCATTTGTAGCCAATTCAGAAGCTTCATTTTTCATGATCTTTGAAGGAAATTGGACTTTATTAATCAGTTGAGATTAATCAATCTTAATTTTTGTCCCATGCAAATCTCTAATAGAAATCAGTCTAACTCAGTATTGCCCAGAACCTCTAGTGACCAGGGGCAAATAACAAAGTTTTAAAAAACTCAACAAAACCAAGCAAGTAATAAAAGCTATAAAAGCTTCAGTAGTCTATTCCTAAAGGAATTTTCTAAAACAGGAGATGATGATAAAATGAAAGGTTCTAAATAAAAGATAAAAGTTCTGAATTATGTTTTAAATGAACAAGAAAAACTCACAGTGCAAGGAGCTCCCCCCCCCCCCCCCGATATTGTCTGCATAAATGTTCTCAGATGTCTCTTGTAGATATGTCTGGAGTGGTACAACCTGAGGGGAACGTGTAAAAAAGCATGGTAAGGGCTGTTATGGTAGGCTAAAAGGGTAATGTAAGTGTAAAGATCAGCCTGATACCCCGTCCCATCTCACTGTGGGCAATTCAGTTTGGGAATGAGAATACATTGGTGGAGGTACCTGAAGGTACAAAGAAGGGTGGAGAGGAGATGTCATGATCAGAAACCCTGTCCAGAGCAGGGGAATCTGCCATCATTCTTTGAGCAGACCTGAGAAAGGACCAGAACTGGGGTTTAAAGACAATGTTGATCAAAGGGAGAGGTAAGGGTCTTTCCAGGACTTCAAATGGAGCAGAGGGGGAGAGGACTTGCTTTGGGAGCACTGGGAACACTGGGGCTGGAGTAGTGCCTGACTGTGCTCCTCAACAAAGCCTTGGTAAGGTAAATAAACTTCGAATAATTCATGTGGAGCAAATGGTTTGCAAGGTGTCTCAGCATGTTGTTTTCATGACATTTTTTGCCAGTTAAAAAAAAATACAGAAATTGATATCAATCTCAAATAAAAGATCAAATTAAGAAGGAGAATGTTTCTGTGCAATGTAGCATTTATTTAATAAAAATTAGCAAACAAATGTAAGCTCATGAGTCATCACAGGTAATTAATGGTTCATTTTCATGCATTGTATTTGGCAAAGGATTTACTATCCCTGCTGATAGAGCTTGTACCTTTGTTTTAAGTGGTTCAGCAGTAATATTTGCATTACAGTGAATTTTAAATTGAATGCAGTTGAGTATGTGTTGATCAGATGATGGAGTTCAGAAGCAATGCAAGCTTGATTGGCAGAGTAGTACTTTTTAGTAATGTAGATTCTGGTTTTTTTCCTTGTGTGTGAGTTTTATTTTCAGCACTAATTTTATATTCAAAACCTAGAAAATTTATTAAACATTAATACTACATAATTAAAATATATCCTCATATTTTGTAGCACAGCATAACATTTGAAGCTGTTTACTCCCATAGGAGGCTGATGGAAGCTCTCTGTATCTGCTAGGTTATTTTTACTTGTATAAGAAAGTTTGCAGTACTTTTTCCCTTAGTGTAGTTCATGTAGAAATGTAGAAGGGTTGGAAAATTGTCAGTGTAATCAGGGTTTCACACTAACTGAAATTTGTTTAGTTAGGCTCAGAATGATTCTTCTTTCTGTTACAGAAATGTATAACCAAAACTAAAATCTCTCCCTTAAAGCTGCAGGGTTTTAAGTTTTTAGTGAGTGTTTATGTTGAAATTGTTGTGGTTGTGCTTGAAGTGTTTTCTACCACATCAGTTTGGTCTTAATAAAACCCAGTTATGGTAGAATGAATTACGTAAGGAAAGGTGAATATTTATTAGCTTTCATTGAATTTTCTTCTTCTAAAGATGGATTATATTTGGGGATTGTGTTTTATTGTAATTTGGGAAATAATAGTAATAAAACCGAAAAACATTGTGCACTTGTGCAAAGCCATACTGAACAGTAATAAATGCTTTGAGAGGGTTCATGTTTATCTAAACAAAAAAAGGCTTTGAAGAGAAATTATGGTGGATAGCCTGTAAAAATATTAGGATTGTGTAAGGTTATTTGCAGAACTGTTTGCAACAGGATAAAAATATGTGTTCACCTGATGCGATTCCACATTTCAGTATAGTTGGATCACTTCTCTGCAGTGTTTATTCTTGTTGAGAAAAGAAATAGTTGAACACAGGAGTTATGCTGGAACACTTTGTTCTGTTAAGCCTCCTCTTAGTAGTGTGTTGCTGGTCCTCTGATTATTATCCTGTACTTCTTTGAGTGCTGTGGTTGACGCATCATCTCTTGCATGATCAGTGCTGCTCCAGCCACGATGACTGAATGCCACTTTCAAATTTAGATGCTAATTTGCAAATAGGTTGATCTCTGTGTTCAGTTCCTCTGTGAATCAATTTACTATTTCCACCAACTTTATTATTTTACTGTTGTGCTGTCCTTTTGCTTGTTTTCAGCCACATCAGTGTTGAGTTTCTGCATTTTTTTCCATCTTGGCATCCAGGTACAGAGAGAGTACATTTAGAGTATCACAGTGGTGACTGCCCAGATCTCAGCAGGATACCTTGCCAAAATCAGACATACACACAAGATTGCTAGTGGTACGTTAGGCACCAACAAATTTGGCAAAATTTTAAAGGCCCCTGAACTATGCTACTGTTCTGCACAGCTGAAGAGTTGGGGGGTACCAAGAAATGCTGTAATGATAGCTTGTTTTATGAAGGAATGTGGAAAGGACAGATGTGTCTTGGTTTACAAGAAGCTGATCAGGTAGAGGATCAGCTGATCCTGTAGAGGAGCATAGGCATCCCACACCTGGACCTCCGTGCCCTATCCATACGATTATGCACAATGCTAGTTTTACAGGGAAAAATATTAGGCATTAACATTTATTAAAAATAATTTGTTATTTGTGGCTGAAATGTTCAACTTTTGTCCCTATTTCCTTTCAGGGCTCTGTATTCAGGCTTGACTCAGCCTCTGAATATTTGACTTTTTCCCTGTTGTAGCTGTCACCCTTTGCCTTCATGGACTGTTCCCCTATATTGCTCACTCTCTATACTCTAAAGTCTCCTTAGAGTAACAGATAGTGTTTTTCTTATAGAAGATATCCTTTCATCAAGGTGTGTGTATTGAAATTGGTAGTTCTCCCTGGGTGTTGTCTGTGTTTTGATCATGCAGGGAATTAATTCAGTTTA
This sequence comes from Certhia americana, assembly GCA_018697195.1. Taxonomy (NCBI): domain Eukaryota; kingdom Metazoa; phylum Chordata; class Aves; order Passeriformes; family Certhiidae; genus Certhia; species Certhia americana. Next base: position 47,862,816 of record CM031860.1, on the reverse strand, counting down.
TGAATACAAATCTCATCAATGTGGGTTTTTCTTCCAGTAAATCTTGGGCAGACATTTTTATCTGTGTAAAGTTGTAGTAATGCTTTTTTTATATAAATAAAATTTTGTCAACATTTTTTGCTTTCTACCAAAAAATCACAGGCGCTGAATATTAGTCAGTATGTTGTTGCCAAGCAGTTTAAAACAAATCAACCCTATCTAAAATATAAATACATAAATGTGTTTTCCAACATGGTACAACACAGAAATAAGTTAGATCCGTTAATCCTAAGGAAAAACAAGATTATGTGGGAGACCTGGACTAGTAATTTTGGAACATGAGCTCCCCTAAGTCCCCTTGATTCCTCAGTTTAGTTCTCATAAACACCCATATAAATTCCAAAGAGGTACCATACTGTTAAGTAACAGTCAAACAGTTCTGAAGAGAGTTCCTTTCACTTACCAAAATAAGTATTTTCCCTTGTTGTGTCATACAGAGCTAGAGTATGGTCTGTGTAGAGCTGGCTGCAGCTGCCAGCTAAACGATTTGCCACATTTTCAAATATCTAATGTCTGATTTGAAAACGGATCAGCAATCCAGTTTCTGTGGCTCTCTTGTTCTGTTTAGCACATAGGAATATATTGACTGTAGTACACAAGTAAACAAAAGGGAGAGTGTGAATGGGGGGAGGCTTTTGCAACTGAATCCTGAATTGGTGAAAGTGGAGACAAAAGTGCCCTCATAATTTTGTAGGGGGGAGGGGGAATTTTCACATTTCTTATGTGAAGATTTGTCGTAGAGCTTTTTTCAGCGAAGACAAAAAAAAGGACATAGGAAAGGTACTAAAGATAGATTAAATTAAATAAATAAATTAAAGATTAATAAATATTAAATTAATATTAAATTAATAAAAATATAAATTAAAGATTAGCCTAACAATATTGGCTGCAGCAGGGCTAGGAATAACGAAGTAATACTTGACTGAACACATGGGCATGAAGAGGCAAAGGTAAGCAGTGCAGGTTGATGCACTGATGCAATCCTTGGAGAAAATTTTCCCCAGCATGCTGTCCTGTTTCCTTTTTGACTGTCTTTCTTCTGCATACAGCAGAGTTACTGGTTTTTATGTTCTGCAGCTGGGGAACAGTGGTTTACAAGAAAGATCTCTATGTTCTTTTGGCCTAACAGGGAGAATGGGAAGTAGTCTGTGAACTGAACTCCTCAATGCCTTCTAATGCAATATCCATTTCCAGAATTTCCCTCAATCTCCAAAAGAAACCCCTGTTGTTGAAATAGGAGTGTCAGATATTCCTTAACAGGCCAAGAGCTCACAGGTGTGTGAAGAGCACAGAATTAAAATATCATCCTGATTGTACTTCCATCATTTCTTGTACTGTTTTCAGTGTCAAGATAATTAACCCATTTTGTAGGATTGTACAGAAGCTTTCTTATTTTCTGTGATTTATCATCTGTCAATGAGTTGTATTTGTGAGGGGATTTTTTCGCAGATCTAAAAAGTATGCCAGGCCTGACAGGTAAACACCCCATGGACCTTGAGATTAGAATTAGCCATATTTAACTCAAAGACAAAGCTGAACATTTACAAAAACATGCACAAAAACTTCTGAGGAACAATAGACAAAATCTGCCCTGCTTGATATGTGTTACTTTGTTTAAAATTTCTGCAGGAGATGCTCAAAACCACTGCCTTGCAGTATGGAAAACCCTCATCCTGACAAATGTCCAAAAAGGACGTAGGACTTCCCATCAAAGTAGCTTCAGAACTAATTCTTCATAACATACTCCTTGAGGTTTTTTCTTAAAAGGGTGTTTTGTGAACTGCCCAAGAACTCACATAAAAATCTTTATTTCCCAGACATTTTTGGAGGAAGATGAGCCCTCTGTAGGAGGGTCTCTTGCCCTCCCATGGAGGAATCAGGCTGATGCCCTGAGACATCCCTAAGAAAAGCAACTCACCTCAAGCTTATGGTGACCCCAGTAAATGACACCCAGCACACCTTGTTTCTTTCATGTAAATGGTCTGTATCCACCCCTGGTCTGTCCCTATAAAAACCCCAGCCTCAGCCTCTGTTTGTAGGAGCTCTCTGTTCCTGGCTCCCTTTGCAGAGATGCTGACATTAAAACCATCTCTGTGGAATCACCAGACAGGCTCCTCTCTCTCTCATTCCTGTGTTGGCCTGGGGATTCCAGCATGGAGCTGAAAATCACTGTTGAACTGAGAATCACTGCTGAGCTGAAATCACTTGCTGGAATCCCCCTCACAGCTAAGGAAGCATCAGTACCTCTAGAAGGTGTTCTCCTTGGAGACACATCCCTCTGGGAAGGATACAGCCCCTGGGGTACACTTCTCACCCTGCTTTCCAGCTGTATCAGACATTAGCAATGATCCTTTGCCAGCTTTTACCATTGTGCTGAATGGAATACGTGTTTGTCATTTGATGTGAGAGTTGTGCAACTCACCACACCTCCTGATCCATGCTTATGGCCTTCCTTTCTCAGAAGCAAGTTTACAGTCTCTTTGTTCTTGCAGTCAATAAACCAAATATAAATGCCTTTCTTACCTGTAATGGCAAGGGGACTTGAAACAAGAGCAGAAATGCTGATGCTATCATTCTCTCCATTATTGTCCATTCTTCTTTTCATGTGGGGAAAATTGAAAGGTTTCCTTAAAATTCTGCATTGTAAATTCACCTAGACCAACTTTTCCAGTGCAGAAACACCCTTTTCTATGTATAAACTGTAAGGCAAATTACAGTATTTTGGAGTTTTAGTTGTGTGTCATGGACTTAAAGCATGCCATGCTGTCAGCAATTGCTGTTAAGGCTGGAAAACGGCACAAATCGGTGAAATATTATTTTTTATTAAATAATTCTATTGCAGCAGGAAAGCTTGCTTTTTTTTGGTAGCTGATCTTCCTACAGCATATTGTTGAGTAGCTTTTTGTAAGAGATGTCTCACATTTCTATGTAGATGATGTGGCCATATGCTTCTAACATATGCGTGGAGCTGTCATGGACACACAGATCTAACTGGTGTTATTTTCAAGTTAGCATGCAGCATTGCTATTTTTTTTCTAAACCTTTAGCTTTATTATCTGATGTTAATCAGCTATTGCCATGTACCATGCTTAGGAGAATATGTACTAGAAGGCACTTCACAGAAACTTCTGTGTTTCTGCTTGTTTCCATTTTAGCCCGTTGTGATGTATTCGTTTTCTCCTCTTGCTCTAGCTGTAGAAGAAGGGGATGCTGTAGCAGCTGGTTCTTCTGTTGCTGAAAGTTGTGCAGCTCCATCTGTGTGGTTGTGTCATGGTATGGTTGTAAGGCTGGTTAGTGCTGGTTCGTGTGTTGAGTGCATTTCATTGCAAGAGGTCGTGTGTACCCAGTAGTCACAGTTGCAGTGGAGAGTGTTTGGTGCACAGTTAGGGTTTTTTTTTTGTTTGTTTGAAAATGGCATTTCTTACCTGAAAGAAGTGAACTGTGGGAAGTTAAGTGAAAAATTATGAAATGTTTTCAGTTCTATTCTTTCAGGTGATATACAGTGACTGGCTTCTAGTTTTTTTCCACGTGTACCTTATGACCAATTCCTTGATGTGTATAGGCTAGCACTTGGGCAAAATATGTGGGTTATTTGTTCAGATTATTAGATGTGTATGTTTATATGCATTCATTGCATATACTACTCCTTTCTTCTCTCTCCTTCCCCACATACAACTTTTAGCATTGATCAAAAAGGTAAAGACATTGAGTGAGAAAAAAGTTAACTGATATTTTTGACTGCTTTTTAGTTCTTGATGCTTTTTTATTTATTTTTCATATTAGGTTAGCCTACACAAACCAGAAATTAAGCTGGAATCACTAAAAGAAGATGTTAAGGATTTTCTGAAGACATCAGGTTTGTAATACTTCATTGGTACATTTGTGAATAGGATAGGTGTATGTCAGAACATGTGTGATATAAGCACATATGTGATAAAAATACTAGTTTGTGGAGCTTGCTGTCATGTCACTGAGAATAGCCAAAACCAGACATTTAGTAATTCCAGATTATTAATAGAGAAATTTTAAGAGGGAAAGTGTTGCTGGATTCTGTCTGCATTTTGAAAAATATGCTATGCAAAATGCTTTTACCATTCTATGAGATACTGGTGATTTTTTTGAAAGTTGTGAGTGAAACAAGACTTCAGTCACTTCTGAAAATGGATCTTAACTTCCATGGAGATACTCTTCAAAATTTTACCTTTAGTTAAATTTCCAATTTGCATTGAAAGTTGTAGGCTATATTACTATAGTATGAGGATTTTATGAAAAATGATCGAAGATTCATAATCATCAGGAACACTGTGTCTGTTAATATTGCTGGTTTAATAAAATAATGACTTTGAAAAAATAGAATGTAAATTTTTTAACCTAAACAGTACTGTAATTATTTGAACAGCAGATGGAAATAAAGGATATTTGGTCTCCAGAAGTTTCAACTTGCAGTTTTCCTGTCTTAATTAGATTAAGGTTTCCTTGTCTCTTCCTGTCTGTCTAGTAGGTAGACATGAACTGAGACCAGACATAAAACTTCAGTGGCTGCAAAGCAACCTCTGATTGATGTCCCATTGGTATTCATTCCTAAAGTTGTCTTGTTTTTTTTTTTTTTTTGTATTAACAGGTTGGGAAAAGAAGCTTCAGAATGCTGTTTATAGTGAACTCAATGTGTGAGTTTATTTAGTATTTTCACTTAATGAGTTCTACTCACATGATTTACTTTTGATCCATTTGTTTATAGAGGTGTATGGTGTGTTACTACAGTCTGCAATATCTGTCATAGCAAGGGTATCTGCTTAGTTTCTGTTTTTAAAGTGCCATTATTTCTTTTTCATCCTAGTGAAAATACTGGACTCCAGTGCATTTTAGAGAATAAGTGAAATAAATATCACCATATTTTGTAGTTACTCTAGTATTTTCCTTTTTGCTTTACTTCCAAAGGTACCAAGGGTCATAATATAATTCTTCTGTAAATGAGGAAGTTGCTGCAAATGAGTTTTAATTGAGGTATTTATCACAGCATTGCACATATTTGTTGTAGTAATTATTTTTTTAAATCTTTAAGATATTGCATCTCTAGACTTCCCAGGTCAGTGCTCATCATGCTTGGGATGTGATTATAAACACAGTAAAATTGGTCAAGTTTCCTTTTTGTTATTATTCAGCAAACTTTGGATTAGACTTCTGGGAAGCATGTTTTTTCGTTACATTCTGGCACAGTGGAAAGATGAATTTCATAACAGATACAGCCATAAATGCAACTATAAAATAAGAAATGTGTATGCAAATCTATTTGTGCTAATTTAAATAAGCTTGATAGAGTTACCCATTTAGCACAATGTATATTTAGTAGTATGAGGGACTTAATTCAGCAAAATGTTTCTATCTGTTAGTAAGGATTCATCTTCATCATATCTTTCCAGGGAAAAATATTTACCTGTCTCTAGGGCTAATGCACGGAAATAAGCAGCAAAATAATGAAATTAGCCCTTGGAAATTGAGATTAACTATGAACACCATGATTTCACGAGTATTGTGGAAAAGGCAAGAAACAGCATTTCGGAAATCTGTTGGTATTGATTCTGTTTTACACACTGGGACAGAATAGTCCGTAACAAATTTGCAGCTAGCACAAGAATGACCTTACCAGTTAAAAATAGGAAGAAATTTGAGGAGGGTCTCCCAAAAACATATGATAGGAACTGACTGAATACATTCAAACAAATGAAAATTCAGGCTAACTATTAGAGAAGCTATGTGTAAATTTTGTTTTCTGAAAGATGTTTGAGACACTTAAAATTAAGCTGGATGAAATGTTTGGCAAAAACTGATTGGAAATAACCTGCACTACTGAAAGATAAGTTACTGTTTTGGTTTGGTTTTTAATTTTCGTTCCAGCTTTTATATTTTGTCACGATGCAATTTATGAGTGGATGTTCAGCTTTGCTTAAGTCAACACCTCAAACTTCTAATTGATTTGAAGATGTACATGTTCCCTGTTATTTTTGAAAGGAGACCCTCAAAAAAAAATATTGTCTCTTGAAAAAATGTGATGACCTTGGAGAGGGAAAGTTCTAGAGAATCATAAAGATGACATGATGTGAAGAGAATACGCTTTTAAAATACCTGATTTGTTTATATAATTATTTTATTTTATTTTATAAAATTATTATTTTGAATACAAGAAAAACTCAAGTTGAAATGTTATTAATTCTTGCATATTGTTATCTTATTTGTATCTGTAGAATGGATGAGGAAAAAATACTTACAGAAGTAATACCAATTTTGATGAACATACACTTGTGTTTTTGCTAATGCTCTAATTAAGGAAATTAGATTTACAAATACAGGATTAATTAAGCAAAATAAAACATCAGAATATTTAAAATTTACCATATTTTCTTCTTAAGGTTTCCTTCACCCTGTCATCCCGCAGCACCGCCTGAACATATTAAAGAACCTTTAGCCTATATGAGGAAAGCACAGGTTGGTGGTTATTAATTTGACCATTCATATCAGATCTCTAATTAGACTATTTGAGATTTACTCTGTAGAATATTATTGTATTTCTAGGTTTTATACCTTAGGAAAAGCACAGATTTGTAATTGCATCAGAGTTAATAGTAATATTGTATATGTGATATTTTATATAAATACAGAAAGTGCTTAAGTAATTCTCCAGCCTTGAAAGAAGTAGGATGTAGGGGCAGGTAGGTGAAAAATGTAGAATAGAGATTATGTGAACTTGTCAAAGAAGAGAATTTGGTTTCACTGAGAAGAAAAAAAGGGTTAGTGATAGGTAATTTTACTTAGGTTACAAAAACATCTTTTTGAAGGGATACAGACAGTTTCATGATGTAAGATAACAGGCTGCAGAGATAGCGAGATCTTCAGAGAGAAGAGATGTATTTAGTACTTAGAAATGTAAAAGGAAGATGAAAAATCTAGAGCTAAGGAGCTTAAGGCATATTGAAGGAAAATAAGAGAAACTGGACTGTAAAGATTAAACAAGGATTTTTGGTGTCAGCAAAAAATACTTTTGCTTTGTTTATTTATTTTTTTGCCAATAAATGCCATTTGAAATAAAGAAAACATCCACATAAAAATGTAAAAAAAAAGTTAACAAGCTTCAAAAACATGATCTAACCAAAACACCTGAGACAAAAGCATATTTAACTCCACTGTGCCTAGAAATACATTGCAGTGTTCCTTTACAAAATACTCAACAAATTGTGTTACTTTTACAATCATGTTGTTGTTTATTTTCCTATGTCTTATCCCGCTGTCTTGGGTTTCAGTCTTTAGGATTTGGGGCTAAAGATTAATTTAATCAATTTTTCTTGTGTGGTGTGAAATGTAATGCCACAATTTGCTGCCTGAAAATAATGACTCTTATTACTGCGTTAATGCAAAACCCACAGAGATATATCTGTATACACGTTTGTCTGAACCAGTTTCATGGGTTATTATTCCAAAGGTATATGTAATACTTGCAGTATTTTTCGCTGTATGTAGAAAGGCCTGTAATTCCAGTAGTTTAAAAATGAGCAGGAGAGGTCCTGTCTTTGCTAGTTTCAGATTTTGATTCCCTATTTCAAAGAGTATTAGTCATCCATCTGGGTAGATTCACCCTGGTAGGCAACTCAGCCACTCACTTTCCCCCCAGCAAATCAGGAGAGAATCAAAAGGGAAGAAATGAGAAATCATGTTACAAAGACAGTTTAATTTGCAAAGCAAAAGCTAGACATGTCAACAAAGCAAAATAAGAATAAATTTATTATTTTCCATCATTAGGCAACTTTTGTCCCAGCTTCTTTATTTGTAACATGATGTTGTATGGTCTAGAATATCCCATCACTCACTAGGGGTCAGCTATTCTAGCTCTGTCTTCTCCCAGTTTCTTGTGCACTCCCAGCCTCCTTGCCATTGGGGAAGCATTAGAGAAGACCTTGAAGCTATGTATGCACTTCTCAGCAATAGCTAAAACATTGATGTGTTATCAACAGCCTTTTGGTCAAATCCAAAAGAAAGCACCAGACCAACTACTATGCAGAAAGTTAACTCTGTCCCAACCAAGCCAGTAGATGCTTTTTCAGACCCTTTCTTGAAATGTATTTCAAGAAATTTTGAAATCCATTTTCTCTTTGATAAAGACTTGTGAATCCTTTCCATAGAGAAATACAGGTAAATTATGATAGTTGTGAAATAATAATAAATGCATAGTTAGAGAATTAACATCATCTTTTCTAAAAACACTGAGGTACATACAAGTGTTTTATTTTCAAGATGACACACATTTCTCACTATAGATAATGAGCCTGTAAGAAAACAAGCATGATCAGAACAATTGAATCACAACTAGATTTTGTTTTGTGACTCTTTTTAGTTAAAGATGAATAAACAATGTGAAAAGCTTACAAAGTCAGTGTTTCAATGATTTTGTTTGTTTAAAATATTTGGAAATAGCTAAAATGCTAATACCTTTTGGGAGAGAGATAAAAGTGAAAATTTAACAATTTACTTCCATAGATATTGAAAATCTAATTGATGTTTTGACAGTAAAGACTGGGGTGTTTTTATTTGTCAGTAGTTTTTTTTTTAATTTTTGCTTTGTTTTCATTTGACATCACAGCAGTTGGAAAGAATATTTTGGTGCTATCATCAAAATTTTTTGCATAGAAAAGTGTTGTTGATGTAAGTCATATTTGTCATACTCTATTTGTATTAGATACAGTCATCATTTAAGATGCTGTTTCCATTGTTATAAATTTGTTGACAATTTTTTTATCCTTTTATATCTTAATTATTTTTGCTCTACTTCAGAATTCTGGAAATAAGGGTACTACTCCCAGAAAACCATCTCTGATAGTTACGGGAATGACTTAGAATCAGTGATTAAAACTATATTAATATTTTTTCTAGAGTAGGTATTAAAATGTTCATAATTAACTCTTTTTCTCCTCACATTGGTTCTATTTCCTCATAGATGGTAGACTGAAGTTTTTATGTTGCTTGCTTTTCCTACCTCAAAAGAAAACCAAGTTTCTAGTGAAGGATAGAGCATTAATGGCAATGAGTAGTAATGCTGTAAGTCATAGGATGGTAGAATGGTTGGGGTTGGAAGGACCTTAGAGATCTGCTTTCAGCCTTCCCTTGCAAGGAAGCCTCGCACTAGATCAGGTTCTTAGAGCCCCAGCCGGCCTGTCCTTGAACACTTTGAAGCATGAGGCTTCCACAACTTCTCTGGGCAACCTGTTCAATGTCTCACTACCCTCACAGTAAAGAATTTCATCCTGATATCTCATCTAAACCTACCCTTTCAGTTTTAATCCATTCCCCCTTGTCCTATCACTACATGCCCTTGTTAAGAATCCTTCTCCCTTGCTTCAGGCAGGGTTTTTAAGTCTTGGAAACCATTCTGTGATGCTGTGAAATCTTTTCCAAATTACGCTACTACCTTCCTCAGTTTCAGCTATTTTCTTGAATAATTGTAACCATAGCAGTCCTAATATTGTGTTTTTTCTTAGTGCTGAATTTCTTCATAAGACTAGAGGAATCATCTTGTTAAATGTATTATTCCCATCAATAAAATGACTTTATGAGCTCTGCCTCTGCCTTTTATTTCAGTCAAGAACAGAGCATTCTGTTTCTGCTCACTTCAGGTAACTGCTGTCCTGGAGAGAGGGCATGGTATCTTGTTTGGAAAGGCTATACAGCCCTCACTTGGGTTTTGTCTTTTTTGCTTTTATATAAGTATCTTTTACTGGGTCTTGAAAGCTGAATTATATCACAGTTTATGAGTGTGTGTAAGTGGTTTATTACCAACATATTGCATCCCCCATGCAGTAAGTGGATTAATGTCTGGAGTGGCAGTTTTAAGTCACACCAAGTATGTTGACCTCCATTGCTCTTTGGAATTAGATGGTTTTTGGTCTTGCAAAGCTGCCATCTGTCTCTTTCTTTGTAGTTTTCATATCTTTAAGCATATCTTTGCTATTCCCCTCCCTATGCCTCTCCCACCGGTCCTCCCTTAATTTTGATGATATCATGAAGTGATGCTGCCAGTGGTACCAAACTGAGTGGAGAAGTGGCTGCTTCAGAAGGAATTGTTACTGTGCAGAAAAACTTGCATATGCTGGAAGAGTGGGCTAACAAGAGCCTTATGATGTACAAGCACAAATGTAAGGTCTGGCATGTGGGAAAACAATCCAGAAGTGCAGCACAGGCTTGGGTCTACCTGGCTGGGGAGCAGCCTGAAGGAAATGAACCTGAAGGACCTGGTGGACAGCAAGCTCCATATGAGTGGACAGTGTGCTGCTTCTTCAAAGAAAGGCAACAGGATGCTGGGTTGTATCGATGTGGGCATCACCATCAGAGATGAAGAAGTCATTATCCCACTCTACTTAACACTTCTCAGGTCACATCTGGAATACTGTGCTTAGTTTTGGTCCCCACTGTACAATAAAGGATGTGGACAGACTGGAGAGGGTCCAGAGAAGGGCCACAGAGGTGTTCAAAGAACTGGGAAGCCCGATGTGTGGGGAAAGGCTGAGAGAGCTGGGTTTGTTCAGTCTTGACAAATGGAGGTTTAGGGGAGACCTTGTTCCAGTACTTAAAGGTGGCTACAGAGGAAATGGAGCCCCCTTGTTACAAAGAGTCACATGGAAATGATGAGAAGTAATGGGTACAAGTTACTCCTGGGGACATTCTGATTGGACAGAAGAGGAAAATTTTTCGCATAGGAAGCAATCAGCCAGTAGAATACTCTCCTTAGGGAGACAACATTGGACACTTTGAGTTTGGCTGAACAAGTGTCTGGGCCATCTGATCTAGACCACACTTTTAACAAAAAGACTATACCTTTAACTTTGTTTTTGCTACTACTACCTGCATATTCTCCATTTCCACTTTCTTATCCTATATGGCCTAGTAATCTTCATACTCTCTCACTTCTTATTTCTCTAGCAACAAAACCTCAGTTAACAAAATAGTAAATGCTCAGTACTACCAGTTTGTGAGAGATGAACCAGTTTATGGCATGGTGTTGTGTGACTGCAGCATTTGAAAGGAATTTAAATATGATAATGTGGTTAAAGAAAAATATTTTACAGAGTATGATAAAAAGTATGCGATTTGGAAAACATATCTTACAGTCAAAATTCAGATCTGTTTGGTATATGCAAAAGAAAGTGTAGGCATGACTTGATTGTGAGGAAACATTTCTGGTGAAAGATTGCTATATTTTTAATGGAAAAAGGTATGAGAGGATCTTGTCAATGATCTTGTAAATGAAAGCTAAAATGAAACAGTTATAGACAAGGTTTTTTCATTGTTTTTGTGGGTTTTTTTAACAGAACAATTGGACATCTGCCCTTCCCTTCATTTGCTTCTTTCTAATAAACTACAACCTCTTTTGGACAAAACTTTGAGGAGTGTGGTTAATCAGTAATGGTTGTAAAATTTGTGTCTAGAGCAAATTACAAGTAATAAATAGAATTAAATGAAATTAAGAGGAGTCTTTGCATTCATGTGATCGAGGTCTGGCTTGTCATCCACAGCAAACTTAATTAAGTATAAAACACGCCACTGGTGCTGTAATCACGGAAGCAAAGTACTAAGTCCATTCACAAGGAAGTCAATACTAATTGGCATTAACTTCAGAGTTAGCCATGGAGTGGGCACTATTGAAGCCTAATGCAATTGTCAGAAGAATCTGGTTGCTTTTTAAGCTGTCCACTGGCCACTGAGGTATTGTCTACTTTTGGTTTTCTCTGATTAGACAACTATTTCCTGAGCACTGTGTTAGAACTATTTTTTCAAGCATTACAGAATACTAGATTTCTAATTTTCCTTAATTTCTGACAACATCTAAGATATTTTTTGTGGAAAAGGTCTGCCAGACTCTTCAGGCCCCAAAGTGGAGAAGGTATTTGCTATGCACAGTTGATTGATCTCTTATAATTGCTTGAAAAATTTATTAAATGTTGATTTGTAAAGATGCTTGATCATTAAGTGTATATAAAAATCAGTAATTGTGAAATAAATGCGTTTTTAAAGATCTGAAATATGAACAACAAAATTTTCTAGTTCTTTTTTGTGTTATAAAGAATGAAATCTGTTTGATCTATTGTTCCCATGTAAAGAAGCATGTAAATATTCCCTTCATACGTTTGCAGATGTCAATCAGTGTCTCTTGCTATCGTTCTATATAAATCTGGCTTCAAAAAACTGCTTTTTATTACATAGTAAATTCAACTTTAAAGAAAAAGAAATTCCTTATGGTTTATCTTTTGTGTGTATTTTAGGGAAGCTGGGAGAAGCGAATTTTGAAAAGTCTGAACAGCATGTGCACAGAACTCAACATCCCACTAGCACAGAAGGTAATGTATTGTTAATTTTGTTTTCAAACTGACATTTTCTCTGAAAGTAAGTCTCATCTTGCACACAAAGTAATCTTCATTTTAGACATGGTTATCAAGAGCTGCAGGTTCAATATCTAAATAATTTTAGTGCAGAATAATTTTCAGAGATGGTGGCAATGAGTGCATCAGCTCAATTTGGGAAAAGATGAAGGCTCTAGGTAGATTTTCCTCTTTGCTGTTGCAGTAATTATCCTCTTGAGGGAGCAGCATGTTGGAAGGCTAATTACTGTGTTCATTGCTCTTAACCAGAGCATTTTGTGTGCAGACTCAGCTGTATAACTTGTGCAGCCTGTGTGTGATACAGATGTTCTTTTTGTGCAGAGAAGGCTGAAGTTGAACTGCTACATGAAGAGAGAGATATGCTGATTTTGTTTGTCGTTCATTCTGATCTGGGTTTTGTTTTGTTTTTTTTATTAATATGGAGGCTTTAATTTTAAAGAGCGTGGAATTAGGGAGTAACATTAGAATGTTTTGTTCATTCTCCTGATATCTCTGTGATAGGTGGCAGAACCTCTGTGGTTCATCATGAGCTAAAGGATGCAGCTGTATTTGGTTTTCGTGACTGCCGGGAACAGGAATTTGATAGATACCACAGCTCTATGGAATGGGCAGTAAATCTTCAATAACATGAAATTGAGTACTAAATATCCTAAATTCAGTACTAAACACCTGAAACTATTTAATGGGCTTCTTTCCTTTTGAGGACTGGAACTTAGGCTTTCTACAGTGTAATGTACTATCAGACTAGGGATAATTTGTAAACAAATAGCTTTGTATTGCTGTTTCATAAAACATTGCATTAATGTCTAGTTGAAATGAATATGTATTTGAAATAGGTATGGTTTTATTCATTCTGTTAAAAAAAAGAAGATACACTTTTTTTGTGCCTTTCAGAGGCCTGTAAATGAACAAAAAGAACTTCTTAATAAATGGAATGAAATGGGAACTGATGAGCCAGGTAAGGTCAACTAAATTTACATGCATTAAATTTTTGTATACAGAAGGGCAGCATGCACATCCTACTTACCAGCAAAAGGTTAATCTAATCTCTTCAAGGCAAATTGATTTTGATCTTTCTTTCATTGGTAATGTGTCATTATGCATAAATAAATACTTATTTTGTTGTTATTTTGTTTCAACTTACTGGACTAACATTGAATCATTACAGAGAGGTTATTGTAAAATACTCCATATTCCAGTGCTTTAGACCTGTATTCAACTAAGACACAGCTTCTCTTATTGTAAACTCAGGCTAACTGAAAATGCTCAGAACTATGGATAATTAAGATGCTTTCTTGACAAAAGATAAAAATAAGTCTTGCTCAGAATAATCAGAGATATTCTTCGGGAGAGCAAGGCTAACTCTCATGCTAGTTCATAACCAAGTTCCTTAAAAAGGATTTTGCAGAGGTGCTGGTTTGTACCACACTACCACCTCTCTGATGGCAAACACTTTTCATTGATTTTGTAGTACTGCTCCCCAGTTTTCATTTGATGGCAGTACGTGTAATTCAGCAATCTAAACTGTTAAAAAATACCTTGCTTTTGAAAATCATATCTTTCCTAAGTCTAAGAATGATTCAGTATAAACACTTATGAGGATTAAGTAAAAGCTTCCTGTGACTACTGTTCGCTTCATAGAATGGTTTGGTCTGGAAGGGACCTTGAAGAACACCCTCCTCTTCATTTATCTGGGATTTACAAAAATAAGGCAATTATCAGTAGCATAATCATGACAGAATATGTGGTGGTTGTTGCCATGATGTTTGTGATGATGTTATTTTGATCTTTGCTCTAATCTTTGATTTATTTAAATTGCTAGATTGTGTTATAGATACGGCGCCTATTTTTTTGACCTTTTGGTTTTAACATAGTGTCACTGAAATCTTACTTCAGATCTAAGTCTTTTCCGGCCTGTTTATGCACCTAAAGATTTTCTTGAGGTAAGTCTCTATGAAACAATACTCAGCCTTTGGCTTGTATCCTTTATAGTATTTTATATGAAGTAGGGAAAATAATTGCTAAGTGTATTTCATACTAGTTGTCATTTAGAGCAAATGAAATTTGGCATGGTTTTTATGAATCCATGTTTGGTTTACAAAACAAAATACTATTGTCCCTTTTTTTTAACTGCAGTTTTAAATTGAACCTGTGATAAACTTCTCTAAAGCATGGTCTGGGCCCAACTTTTTTTCCTCAGAGAGTGATTCTCAGCTGATTTTGTAAACTGTTTTACGTTTTTAATTCCAATATATTAACCTCATAAATCGTAATATGTAAAGCTAAAAGATTGCTTGATAGTAGATTGCAGACTTGTATGCAGTTGAAATTGTAGGTCAGCTAGGAAGGTTGTAAAAAATCAAACATGAAACAGGATGGTGTGAAATTTCAAAGCTTTTATATGTAATCAAATTGATCCATTAGAAAATTGGTGGTTGTGGAATCTTTAAAGTCTTAAATGTGAGTATAATTCATGACTCAAGCACAGAACATAGTGATACAGTACTTACTACATATTACTCCTTTTGTTCAGTTAATCAAAATAATGATGAAAACATTTTATTTATTTTGTTTTCTATCATTGTACTAATAGCCATGGTGTGTTTTTAATCTTGGGTCTGCAAATCCTTTTTTTTTTTTTTTTTTAGCTTTATTCAGTGACCCTCATGATCACTCTTTTTCTTTTATACTGTTTTCTTTCCAGAATTTGCAGTTTCTTTAAATTAGCAAGTCTGACAGCAAGATTATATGGTATTAGAATACTTACAAGAGTGAGAATTGTAGAGGTACGATGTTATGAAAGAATCTCATAAGAGCTGGAAATTCATGTTAGAAAGAATCTTTGCAGTTCAATATCATGTCAAAATCTATACCTTGGAATAACAGTATGTAAGAGACTGTGAATTCCTTTATAGATCACAGTTACTTACCTTGACATGATTCCTCGTCCTTTAAATTATATTTGCTTTAAGTTTTCAATTCTGTAATTTCTTTTTCTTAAATGATGGAAGATATTTTGATATATTGTTATTTAGTAAAGAATTATTTTAGTAGCAAATTATGTAGTATTTTATTGGAAGCTCTGTAAGTATCCCAGTGTAAGAAGATGGATAAAATTCGTTCAGAGAAAAGTAATACTGAAGAATACCCTGGATACTGTAGCCATCAGAATATATTGTTGGCATAGCTTAAATGAGGAAGTAAATTTTAGACAAGACATTGCTATGTAGCCAGCACTTAAAATTGTGTATATTAAAAATTATTTCTGCTTTTTTATTGAACTGATTTTTCAAAGTACACTATGTTAGCTTCCTTAAAAATTTCAATATTTTTTTATTTTGAAAATGTTGAGATATAATTTGATAATTTGCATCAATATATATAAGTTGTGGGAAATGATTTTGTGCTGAATATACTGTTTGTAACACTGATGATGTTGAGAAGAGTTCTGAAAGTAAGCAAGAAATGACAGAGCTACAATTTTTAAGGTACTGATGAATCTTCGAAACCCAAATTATGAAAATGGAGAGCAGCCTAGTTTCAGAAATCATCTGGGACTAATTCAGGTTCCCTTAAAAGTTAAAGATATTCCAGAATTGGTAAGTATATTTTTTTCTTAGAAGTCGTTTCTGTAAGAATTATTTGTTCTTGCTAATGAAAATTATTCTAAGGAATGAAAAAGAATATTAGTATCATCATAAATTTTTGCTTTTGAAAGTGAAAATCATTCTAAATTTGTAGTTAAAATACGGAGCGTGAAGAAGTTCTATGAAAAAATATTTTTAATGAAAAATGAAACATAAACAGTAAAATTTCTGCCAGTAGGGAAGTTTTCATTTTATGTCACACAGGTTTAATTTGTGCCAAAACTATGCTTATGTACATGTTATTCACTTAATCATTTTTCTTCTGTACAGGAAACTTCAAATTTGTAGCACATCTCAATTCTACAGATGTACAATATCAGTAGCCTCACAATGAGTTAGCTTCTGACTTCCTTTTCAATATAATTTTAAATCCCTTTATTGATTGGTTGTAAATGAAAAAAAATGTTTGAGTACTAGTGTATTAGGTAGGGGAGTGTTTCTAAATGCTTCACTGATGAGGCTCTTGCAGATTTTATGCTAGTGGAAAAAACTTTCACCTGGGTTGGAAAAAGAGATGGGAATTAGAGATCCTTAACCTGATCTTTGGTTCACCACTTCACTACATCCAGGTGTAGCTCATACTTGACATGCAAACTGGGGCTTATAACTCAAACTAGAGTAAGAATTGATGTGAGATTCTATTTCAAATGTATGCATTTAGAAGAACTTCATTTGATTCAGAAAATATTCACATTAAGCCTTTCAGAAGAAATCTCAATTTAGAGAATTCAGAAGAAATCTCTGATTTAGAGAATTAAACATAATAATTATTTTGCTATGGTTCTGTTCCTTTTCAGAAAGAAGACTTTTGTGAACTAGGCTTAAATATAGGACAGCTAGGTATTGATGATTCAGCACAAGTGCCTCCTGGTAAGCTAATGCCATGCTCCAGTCATCCAAACAGAACACAAATTAACATAATTCCTTGAAATTATCCAAAAACCAGTGTTTTTCCCATAGTAGACCACAAATATTTGTTCTGTAACTATGATTTTAGTGATTTTTGTAGTAAAATATAGCTAATAATTGAAAACATTACATATGTGAAGATTCAGATTTGGAGAAGATTTAAAGTCACCCCCTTTAAGTAGAGAATACATTAATTTCAATATGTTTGAACACTTCAGGATCTAGAGAACCACATTGCCTGTTTCCAGGAATACAGAAATTATCAGTAAATGTTAATCCAGCTAACAGATAGACATAGATATATATAGAGAGAGGTATCTATATTATATATAGATAGGTACAAAGATATTTAAAATAACTGTTGTCAAGAAAATATTACAGGACTTGTCCATATATTAATATTCAGTAACTAAAGTGTGTGTAATCTCTGTTGCTTTTCCATTTATGCATCTGTTGCTGGAGGAGGAGGTTTTAAAATGGTCTTTCCACATAAAAATGGAAATCACTGTAGTATCATGAGATTTTTCTTTTAAAATGGAAACTTGTCTAATTGAAAATCATGTAGTATAGTGCTACTTTGATATTTGTGTTTTTGAAACACAAAATTAGTTTTTGACAAAGAACTTTGATGCAGGTTAACTTTCAGTGATCTTAGCAGTAAATAGCAATTGAATGTAATAATGTGTGGTAAAAATAAAAATACATTATCAACTGGAGTGTCATTTTCATTTATTTTTTTGCTTTTTTGTGTCTTTATTTTCTAGAGTTCTTTGAAAATGAGCATGTACGTATTGGGCAGAAAGGTATGGATCTGTTAATCTCTAATAAACTGTGAGTAGTTAAGAATGCATTTAGTGAATTTGTATTTGCATGTACCTCTTAGAATTTTAAGAACTTGGACTAGCACAAAGCACTATCAGTAATATAATTGTAATTTAGATAGACAGTCACTAATACTGTAGTCATTTAGGCAGGGACAGAAAAGCAAACATTTGTAGTCTACCAGTAGCTACCAGATAAAAAGCTCTACAGATATTTCAATAAAAACAAAATAGGAAGCACATAGACATCTTTTTGGTGACAACTTAACTTATTCCACTGCTGAATTTCAGTTTAAAATCAAAATTCTGTGGAGTCTCTTCTCTGCACCAAAGTCCTCCTTACTGTAATGGGATTTATACCATTGTGTCAGAATAGTCTTTTTAATAATCAGTTGCAATTGCAAAATATTGCAGCACTTAGCCGCTGTTCACTTGCTTACCTCTCTGTACCTGTCTCTCTATACTGCTTTTTCTGAAAAGTTCCAGGATTGTTTTTGTAGGTTAAGAAATAACCTACAAAAGGAAGGGGAATTTAAATAATAATTCAATCGTTTAAGTTTGCTTATAGAAGAAACATACAAGGAATGGTTGAAATCCACCAGCATTTACTCATTACTGTCTCTTCTGATCCTGCTGAACATTAGCATCAAAGGAAAAAAAAAGGCGGGATACTGTCCCAAAAGTGCTCCATCCTAATTTTTTTTGTTGCAGTAACAAAACAATAATCTTTCTTTCTTTCTTACTTCTTTTTTGTCATCTTTCTGTCCTGCCCTGTCAATTTTCTAATCTAAGAGCAATTCATTAGGTATTGTCCATCTCTCTTTTCTTTTCCTATTCTTCCAAATAAACTATATTTTCTGGACTTCTTGAGTCATTCATTCAACTCCACATTGTTGTTCATATTCATCATCTCTTGTCTATACTGAGCAGCTCTGTTCTAGAGAATGCCTTAGCTTTTCCTATATTCAAAGACTAAAAATTATTCTAAATATGTAAGTTATGTGCCTTGACCACAAACTGAAATTCCTTTTCATTCAGTGGGAATCCTGCTGCATACTCTAACAGGTGTTAGTTAAGACTTTGTTTGCCACTGAGGTACTGATTTTGCTTTTATATTAGATGTATTGCTAAGTCTGAGGCTTTTATTTTGTTGTGTTTAGTAAAACCCATCTTGTATATACCAAAACTACTTTTTAATATTTTGTATGTCAGTAAGAAAAAATAAGGTAAATACTCATGGATACCAAGGTGAATCACAGCATTTCTGGAGTTCTGTGAAGAATGTAGGAATGGGGGTGGTTTTTTCCTCTTCATGCAGGAACAAAGGATCATAGAAATGTCTGTGTTGGAGCTCTGCAAGTTAAACAAAAATTTGGCAAGCTAGTCTATTCAGTATTCAAGCAAAAAGGGAAGGAAGGAAAAATCAATTAGATATTTAATTCCAAACCTTGTCCTTCTAAGTGGTATCAGAGCAGATATTGTGAATATCAGATTCAGAGAAATACAGAAAAGCAAACTTTTACACAGTCACTTCAGAAAATTAGAGGTTATGGATTTGGAAACTTCCGAGTAGCAGTCAAACACCTGTGTAATGTCTGGATAATAACAGAGGAATTTCTCCCAACTCTCTCTCTCTCTTTTTGTGAAAGATATTTTGGGTATCAGGGTACAGTTACATATCCATGATGAGGAGCACTTTTACCAAATTACAGTAGCTAAAGATGTATGTCTTTCAAATTTATAGGTTCGAGTAGGGAACAAGATAATCTGTGTTATTTACAGTCCTGTATTCAGCGTGAGGCCCTTGTGACAGGGTAGCCTAAAGCTTCACAACAGTGACCCAAATAAGCAAACTTGTCAGCAGTTGAGTATTTGTTTCATGTCAATATGAAGGCAAACCATCTTTCAAGGTTTTTATCCTCTAGAGTAAATATACCAATAATGAGAGAACATGACAGTACACTTCAGAATGGAAAATTCTGCCCCCACAGTTATCTGTGAAGATACTCATATAGTTAACATGAAAAGAAGGGAGACACAAAAAAGCTAGAATGAGTGGCAAGCTCCCATTTGAACTGAGATACAACTCATAGTCAAACCAGGAGTATTTTATGGCTATAAATGGCTGCTTTTTCTGCATGATTCCAGCTTAGTAGCTGCAACTAGCCTTGATATAGTCATGTGTCCATACTAAGTGCCATTTTGTGTGTAGTACAGTCTTGCTGATTAATGCCAATTGCCTCGTTTCCCAAGGAATTACTTAAAAATTGCACTGTGGAAACCAGATCTTTCCAGTATTTTCCTATTAACTAATGCTCACAGCATGGTAAGCCAGTTTTTAAGTTAAAAATTAAGGTATTTGATAGAAGTTTTACACGACATCAACTCTTCACCTGCTTTGTTTCTTACAGTTTTAGCAGAGCAAGATAGTGCTGCAGCTCAGCAGTATGTTCGTCAGGGATGTCCAACAGCACTCCGAGCTGATCTGTGGGCCCTCATTCTGAACATTTCTAATCAGCCAGAGGTAAGTAGCAGAGGGACAATAAAATGTGAAGACTAGGTGAGAACACAAAAGGCCAAGCACATACCTTTTAGTGATATTTTTTCCAAAATTGAAATGCTCTTCTGAGCTGTGACAGAAACTGTTAAACATTTTATGATTTAACAGGCTCTGTGCTGTGTTAAAGTCTTTGCCGCTCTTCCTAATTTTTAATAGATATGTGAGGAAAATACTGTAGAACAAATTATTCAATTGATCTGACTCCTGAGATTTTCGTATATAATGCTATATAGAAGGGGGCAAGAAAAAAATATCTGGGAAGAAGATTGAACCTCTCATATCTTTGCTAAGTTTTATAAAAAGATGTGTTACATCTTTTTCCTTGTTGTTTGACCCTGTCATCATATGCACTTATATATCTTATAAATTGCTTTATGTAGTAGGGCATATACTCTTCATATGTACAATCAAAAAGACTTAGAGAGGACCTAGTAAGATGTGGGTTGTTTCCATGTTCCCTTGTACAGCAACAGTTTTTCATTGTACCTTATATTTGATGCAAGTCCTCAACAATTAAACTTTTTGCAGTATCTGAAGCCATGCCATAGTTACTATATTTAATATACCTTAAAAGGTTAAATCCCTCATTACGGTCTTTGCATAATTGGGGAAACTTTGATGTGAGGCTTTTACGTATACATAATAATTTACTTTGTGATAATTTTTTTAGATGCTTTGCAAATTAGATTTGTCAGCTATAGATGAAAAAGAAAAATAAACTATGTACACATGCATTATTCTGAGACTGATTGCAGTCTCAGAATTTTCCTTTAGGAGGCATTCTGGCAGATCCAGAGCCTTGAGACCGAACGGTTGAGATTGTGTGCAGGGAATTAGTGGTGAGACTGTACTTTGTGATGATGCTGAAAGAACTCTAGAAAGATGAGGGGAAGTGGCTAGGAAATGGTAATGATAACATTGAGACAAAGTGGTAAGGGCAGATAAAGTGATGCAGACTGGGAAATTGGTCTACTACTTTGAGATTGTTGAAATAGAGGATTGAAAAACAGTGAAATACAAAATGCACCCTCAGTCCCCATAAAACCTAGAAATTACCAAGTTGGGACAAGATACATGTCTCTATGTTGGAGAAAAAAATTTGAGCTGTGGGGTAAGTGCATGTAAATGTTTTTCTGTCATGCCAAAATGAAACTATTCTTCCAGTGTAACAGTTGTCATAATCTTCTGTCTTCCTTTCCAAGACTATTTTTGCATAGTACTTTTTATCCTGGGTTCTAAGTTAAAGTTGTTTTGTGGCCTTTGAGTACATGTACTTAAAAAATTGATTTACTGAATGAGTCCTGTCAGACTGCCCATGGATCAGGTGAGGATCATAGCATGTGTTGCCACAGCTATCTTAGAAGCTGAATTGCCATGGTTCAGTATAAGTATTGTATTTACTAATGTTTCTAACACCCTGAAATTTTCTTCTTGCATAGACTGAATACATGGCTTTATTTTTTGGTAAAGTATAACAAAGCAGTTTCCATATGCATGTGGCTTTTATGATCTGCTGAGTTTCATATAGACTTTATGGATTTATCTAACACCTCTTTTCTCTACCGCTTGTGAATAGTTTCTCTGCTGGAGTTGAGTTGTCTGTTTGCAGACATTCCTTGCTGTAATATTTCTGATTTGCAATTTAGACTCTGTTACATTTATACCTGTATGAATCTCTAAATCACATGAACTGTGAATTTCCTTTCTTTAATTTGAAACATTATGAGGGTTTGGTATGGGCAGCATTGTGTGTGCTATCATCCAATATTGTTGTTTGGAAAATTTTATTTAGTAAAGCTCAGCCTCTGTATAAAGCCAATATACAGCCAAGCAAGGGATGATACTAACAATCTAGCATTGTAGTCATAAAAGTGATAAACTGTGAGCACAGGATGCAGGATTATTTAGAAATGTATGAACACCTTGCCTGAAAATGAATTGTTTCTTAGTTTTCGTTTGTAAAGATACACTTTAGAGAAACTTTGTTAAAAGAGCCTTTTTAAGGTTGCAAAGACAAACACTGGAAGGTGAACAGTGTCACAGTTAATACTGTCTGTGTAAACAGTCCAATTTGCTATATATATATTTTAATCATATGATCATAAATCACAGAATTACAGTTATTTCCTGTGGGATGTCTGTCTCATTGCACAAAATGGATGGCACACACTTAGTGATAATCTGTTTAATATTTTTTTCCTTCTGTTCATAGTGTTGCACAATTGTTTATTCTCTGCATGCTACTGAAACAGTGCTTAGGAAAGAAATTTGTTCATTATCTGATAGGCTTTTTCTTCCCTTCTAATTTTTTTGAGTTTATAGCTGGAAAATCTTAATTCTGAAACTTCCAGCATGCAAAAATCAGTAATGCTTTACTTTGCTATAGGTTTTACTGAATGTAGTTTCCAGGGTTTAAAAACTTAATAAATAGGTGAGGTGGTAAGTTCATAAAGGGGCATTATGTATATCTGACTTACCAGAAGGGTTTTTTAGATTAGGATAAGTAGCTAAATGTCCCCACTGTACCATTCAAACAGCAGAAAACCCAGTTACAGTAACAGACTGTCATCCTCTTTGGCTGGAGAAGGATGTACTTTGCAAACAGATTTCACAGATCTCTGGTAAAAGGAAAGCTTTGGGCCCTCTTCAAGGCTTGACCAGGAGGGTCTTCCTTTAACTCCTTTTCTGTTTTCTCTTTATGTAATCTCATTAGGTTTTTGTTTTGTCCCTGTTAGATTTGAGAGACAAATGCAAGAGGCAAATGCAATCATGCAATCACATGGCAAGGGTAACTAAAAACGGGTCATTACCTGCCAACAGTTCATCAGTGAGAGTGTAGCTCTAGTGCCAGGGATTTTGTGACAGGACTGAGGTGGACTGTGCCGGCACAGAGGCTGCTGAATAATCCAATCCTGTATTTCAGAGACAATGAAGATCCAGATTCTGCTTAAAGTAGCTTTGCTGGGTTCTGCTGCAAGAAAATGTTCTCTCTTGCCCATGAGCTCCTTTCAGAGCTCCCTTATGCTCTCAAGTGGATACAATAAGAATGTTTTACGTGAAATTTTGGGATGTGGCTCTGTAAGGTCAGGAAGGCTGGTAACTGCAATCCTGAAGTGTACTTTATTTCAGTTTGGAAAGATGAGTATATTTGGATGTATAAAAGTATATAATTTTCAGAAAAGCTGCAGTCTGTATAAGAAAGCAAGGTATTTTTTAAAGGGAAAACATTTACAAATCAGTGTTACATGAAGATTTGGCAGACAAAGAAGAAATGTTGAGTCAGGTGAAAATGGTAGGATTTTTGTTTTATAACTGAAAACATTTTAAATTACATAGGAAATGTAACACATTTTTGGACACTCCTGAAACTTGCTGGTATAGTAGAATTTCTCATCTGGAGAAAGAAATGCAGCCAATAAATAGTAAAAGAAGGCTTGAGTCTTTTTTAAAGGCTGAGTGAGGCTCTTAAAATACTCCTCACTGTGTGATAGACTGATCACCAGAGAGTCGTGTGTCTTGAAAGTAAATCTTGTTAATGATTCAGATCTAAGCAATAAATCTATTAACACAGCATCAATCACAAACCGCTTGTATTACTAAGGGACATGGGAAAGATCCTCTTATAGCCGAGTTGTGGCTGAACACCTGACACGATTCCCAAGCTCAGCTTCGTTTTTCACCACAGCAATCATAATTTAAGAGAATGAATGGCAAGTAAAGAGTTAAAATCTTTATTCCTGGAATGGTTATAATTGTGTTAGCTTTGCAAGTCTTCTTTTTAATAATTTCTGATTTGTTTCCTGAACTTTTTTTTGCATGAGTTCTATTTCTAATGAACAGCTTGTCATTTTGGTTTTCTTAGAATCATAGCATGGTTTGGGTTGGAAGGGACTTTAAAGATGCTCTCGTTCCAACCCCCTTACCATGGGTTTTGATTTGTGGTTTCTTTAGTTTTGGTTGGGGCTTTTTTTAATATTAGCTTCTTGTATTTTAATATAGACAGTCATTGGAGATGAAAAAGAAAGTTATTCATTTGGCTGTGTTATACTTGATGCTTTAAAATGATGACTTGAGTATTAGAATAGTTCTTTGTAGCTTTGAAGAACAGAATGCTATGTTCATACTGCAGATACTTTGCATTTAGTAAATATTTATGTCTGATCCTTCCTTAAGAAATAGTGAAATATTTATACCTCCCCTTTTTTATTTCTCAAAAGGAAAATTTAGTATTTTCCCTGTGGGAGGCATCAGTACTTAGTAAATACAGCTTTTGTCCTCATTTCAACTTCGCAGTTTAGTAGTAAGTTAATTCTAATAATTTCTAAGTGTGTACTATTCACCATTCTCTCCCTGTCAAGATTTCACCTTACTTCCCACTTGTTCTTCAAATCCTTATTCTGGATTTGTATTTATCAAAGAAATCAGCAGTACATCTGTGAAGTTTGGAATATACAACTATTTGTGTGGTGTCCATTTAGATACCTCAAAATCAAAATAGTTCTGTAGCACTTGTGAAGTGGGTAGGATCTTTGGCATGGCTGACTTAATTTATCAATTAGTTCAAATCAATAAGAAATGGTTATTCAGTTGTAGGTGTAATGGAGAGATATTTAGGGATTTGGGAGTTACAGGATGACAGTGTGACATTTAATTCTGTTTTTCCTTTGCAAGCTCTTTCTAAGAAGGAAGGGATAGAATGATTAAAAGCAGAGACATTTGTTCTGATTCTTCTCCATTGTTTCACCTGTGTATATGTTCTACAGACATTCAGGAGATAATTGGAGTTTAAAAACAGCTCCTAGTTTTTTGTACTCTATACCAGTTTTTTTTGTATATATTTATCATTTTATTTTTGCACAAATTTAAACTGTTTACAGGTTCATACTAGTTTAATGTCAAATATTTGCAGCAACTCCCTAATGCTTAAAAATAAGACAGAACCTATTGGTGGAGAGGTGCATGAAAATAGAGGGTAACAAAGAAATAAAACATAATAATTTTGAGCATTAGGTGTAGGAAGAACCAAATGTTGGAAGATACGGGTCTTTGGTTTGAATTAGTCCCTTCATTCTCATTTTATTACTTATCTGAAGGTGAAGTAATTTTATAAGGTCTCAGATCTCAGTTCTTAGGGCTTAAACTGGAACAAACCATGATAGATGCTTCATAAATATGCAGTGCTTTTTTTTTTTCCAGTTGAATGCATGATTTTTTTTTCAATTGCTGAAAATTAATTTTTTACTTTAAATATAAATTCTGGTCATGTCTCAGACACCTGATGTAATATTCTTAATTTTAGGACATCTTATATTATGAACAACTTAAGTCAAATGTGATTCAACACAACCTTTTAGTGGACAGCCTGATTTACAAAGTAAGTAATTCACTAAACAGTGAGTGATTTATGTGCTCATCACACTGGTATCTTGTTGTTGTTTTTTTAAACAAAGAAAATACTGGATGGTTTGGTTTTGAGGAGTGTAAAAATAATTAGTATGAACTTATTGTGAACTTATTTGTGAACTTATTCCTTGTGACTGTGTTGTCTCTTGTGTAGGACATATGAGTTGAACTGTTAAGCCATAAAGGAATAGTGTCTTCATTTGAAGGAGTAAGTGTGTTTGTGAGAAAGAGCCAACACGTTATGGCTGCTTCCATTTCAAGTTTCAACTCTGAATACTTAATTATCAAGTTAATACAGCATTTTTTTATTTTAAAATGTGGAGTCTAAGCTTAATTACAGTTCTTTGAACGAAAGTGAAACACTGCCTTCTATGGCCGTGTTAAGTTTAGTCCCCATGGGAGTCCGAAGAGAGGTCTTTTGGCTTCAAATTTTTGTATTTTTTATTACAGGATGTAAAGCTGACAGCAAGCAATGATGACTACTATTTTGTATTTGAGGACTATTTATATCAGGTATGTAACTATTTTTTGGTTAGAAAACCTAGGGGCTTGTACCATCTTTGGAGAGAGAACTGCCTTTGTAAGGCAGAATACAGTGGGGAAGATACATCTGTTTGTTGCATATACTTTCCTTTCTGAATAGCAAATGGACACCTAAACAGATTCAGCAGGGCAAGCTTCTAAAACTCCTGCTATGAAGTACCATACACAATGTCTTTCCAGTGCATTAAGCTGGACAATACCAAGTCAGACATATTTTTCCCCTTTCCAGCTTTGCAGTAAATAACCCCCAACAATTAGAGGCTGTTGTTTACAGAGAAGTTAAGACTTGAGAAGTATTTTCAAGGTTCCATTTAAAAAATCCCCTTGCTGTACAGTGATCTGTTGCAATAAGCATATTGACATATTTTTAAATTAAAGACATTGATTCTGAATAAGGTAGTGATTGTAGTATGGTTACTTGTAGGATTGCTCCCATTGCAAAGCTGTTTCTAGCAATCAGAAATCTACCTAATTTATAAAGATTTATTTTTGTTGGTGCCTATCAAATGCCTATAATTAGAAGGAGATTACATCTATGAATTTCCTAATATGTAGTTGATTTCAGTGTCAACATAATTGTCATGCAGCAAACTTAACATTTCCACAGTGCTTTTGATTTTATTAGTCATATCTGTTATGTTAGACTTGCTTAATTTTTTGTTTAGAGCTATGTGAAACTAAATAATTTCTTCTTTAATGGGAATATATAAAACTAGTAATTTAACTAGACTGGACTAAACTGTCTTTAGTAGTTCGAAGTTTGAAGGAGACTTACCAAAAATCTTCGAAAAATTATGTGGCTAGTTTTGCTGCAAGGTTTTGGAACAAAGACTATCTCAAACTTCTAATTATTTGTTGCTCTAGTTTTGATTGCTGTTTTGTGGTATTCTTCTGACTCTGCTCTAGAAAAAAGTTATCCATTTTCCTTGATAATTTCCTCTTCCAACCTAATTTGCAAATGCTTTACTGCCAAATTATTTTCTATAGCCCCTGGAAAAATTTTGTAGTATGAGTCACTGTGATATGGGATATTGTTTATTGATTTAATATGATAAATGGAATTAAATATTGGCTAAATAAGATAGATAATGAAAATGTTGGTTTAAACCAGATACATTATTTCTGGGTTTACACTGGGTGTATGGCTTTTTTTCATGACTTGTTACTGCCTCTTAAGTTTTCCAAGTCATTGAGCAGAGTGTGTCCTTTGTGTGTTGTGGAATAGATGAAATGTCCATCAGAACAAGAAAATTTGGGCTTAAAATAATGATGAGGATATTTTGTTGCATTATTGGTACCTCCTTAGTAGCATACCATTGCTTTCTGGAAAAACATTGTGAAATATTGTAATTTATTTACTTTAATATCTTTGCTTTCTTTTTCCCAAAATTTACTTATTTTTGTTACTTCTTCATAACTATTGAAATAAAATACAGGTACTTCTAATAAAGTCATTTCTTTTTAATAAAAGTTTTGACTTTTGTTTTTTTTCTTTGCCTCAGTGATTTGAATTCCATTGTTTTCTTTTCAGTTGGATTATAAATATCCACTAATTTGGTTCATATTTCTGTACTTGAAAAGGGTTTATGCCATTTTTTCTTTAGCACTGTCATTTTGTTAATGAGAAAAATAACACATGGATCAGTAAATTTGTAAATTCTTTATTTTAGGCCAGAAGTTCAATTTGAGTACTTTAGTCCTATATCCTGCAGAATGAATACACGGAAAGAACCTTACCCAGAGTTTTTTGGGTATAGTCATCACTTAGGTTTGAGCTAGAGTCTATTGCTTATTAAGATGCAGAACCTTCATTTAAAGACTTCCAGATACTGGTACTGGACACTGTATTCCTAAAAAAGAGGGCCTCAAATGAAGGTTACATTCTTTCCCCTATGAGAGAACATAACTTATGTTCTGTTCAGATTAGTTTCTCTTTCGTTCACCTCAGTTAACATACACATGGAATTACATTTGCCTGTGTATTGTTACTGTCAGTAATATTTTGGCAGCTGTGAACATGATTGTGTATTGCACAAAAATAATATTTACTTAAACTATTTGAGATAAAGAAAGTATTATTCGCTTTTGAAAGACAATTGTGTTTGAGAAATAGTTTTGAGGTCAAAAAATTAAAAAGTCTGAAAATATGACCTGTTTTCCATTAAAAAAAAATTTAAAGCAATAATATTCAGATGTGTCATTTTGCATGTTTCCTTTTGCCAAATGCTGATGTGTGGAACATGTTTGCACCAATTAGTGGGAAGGAGAAATCCATTCATTTCTGTTCACAATAAATTATGTAGTGAAACATTTCCTCCTTTTACACCTTGATTAGAGTTAAAATAAACTCTTAAAATCTTCAAGAGTAGAGTGTCCTGGGTTCAGCTAGGGTAGAGTTAATTTCTTCTCAGTAGCTGTTACAGTGTTGTGTTTTGGATTGGGAATGAGAATGATGTTGATAACACACTGATATTTTTGGGATAAGTTTTGTTTATCCTAAGGACCTTTTCCTTGTGTTGTGCTTTGCCAGTGAGGGGAACACAAAAGAAACAGGCAGGGAGCATAGCCAGGGCTGATCAAAGGGGTATTCCACACCACAGAACATCATGCCCAGTATATAAGCTGGGGGGAAGCTACCTGGAATCGGGTGGCTGATCTGGATTTGGGAAGGATTTGGCATTGGTCTTTATGATCATTATTATTATAATTATTCACTTACTGAACTGTCTTAGCCTAAAAGTTTTATTTTGATTCTCCTCCCCATTCCACCGGGGTGGAAAGGGAGAGGGAGGGGATTGAGTGAGCCTCTGAGTGATGCTTTGTTTCCAGCTGGGCTTAAACCCCAACAGAGGGAGATTCAGCTGAGCAAGAGTCAGCAGTGAGTTGAAGCCTGCCTTATGTCTGCCCTCTTGTGTACATTCTTCATAGTGCAAACTTTCAGTGCGTGAAAACACGAAGATTTTAAAGTACAATACCAATTACTACATTTTTTACAGCTTTAGAAAGGATGAGACTCTTTATTATTATTTTTTCCCTATGAATGCTTTTACTACTTAATTCTATATTCACAGCAGTTGCTGTGAATACAGTTTTTTCATTTATGTGAACAATAAACCTTAAATATACTTTAGAGTATATGATGTTCATTTCTGATCTTTAGGATACAAGGTGAACAATCTTTTTGAAAGAGCTGAATTTGTGTGAAAGCAAATGTAAGTTCTTCCAGAACTGCACACATCTGAGAGTGTAAATGTTTTGTTTGCTTTATTCACTTACTAGGACATCCCCAGGATGTAACTGAGTAGAGAAACAGTCTAAAAGATGTAGAAGCAGCCAGGTACACATGCAATCGCTAATGTTGTGACAGAAGGGGATAAACACCCAGAGGGAAGGAGGAGGGTTGAAGAATGTCGGTATAAAACTGGTAACAAATGAAGGTGAATGTGAAATTATAGCAAGTTCAAAGTGAGCCTGGAGATTTGAGCAGGAAAATAAGCTAATGTGGTGAAGAGCATTCAACATGATTGGCTCTCTTGAATAGCATCTACTAAGTGTTAATTAAGACAGGTCCTTAAATTTGTTTGATGTTGCTTTGCTCAGTTAATCAGCTGACTTTCTTTTCTGCAGGTGTTACTGTGTTTTTCCCGAGATACATCTGTATTGGAGCACTTTACTTACAGTAGTGCCACCCCACCCAAATCATACATACAAGGTAAAAGGAGTTATTTTTAAAAAGATCATGTAGATTTTTGCTGACTGATGCACGAATACAGTATGTGAATTTGCTTTGTGTTCATTACACCTAGTAGACTACACTTTAAAGAATGTTAATAAAATGTATCCAGCTGACTTCTGCACAGATTCTATTGTGACAGTTTAGAGGCTGATCACAGATTGCAGTGTTGTTCTTTTACTCTGTATATAACTCTGTGGTGTTTTCCCAGAAGAAATGAAACACAACTATGGCAGTATGGTAAAATCATCACAATATCTGTCTTCATCAGAGCTAGACATTTAAATAGATAATACTGTCCTTTACAACTCCAATAAATTTAGCAACTGGAAATTGTTATAGAATGTTTTCTTTGCGAAGCAGTGAGCTTTGCAAATATTTGTAGACAGGAGCAGAACATGTTGCTAAAGACTTGTGTGCTCTTTTCAAAAGTGTGGGAGGGTAGAGCCTTACCAAGCATATTTAGCACTAATTTTTTTTAAAAAAGCATGGCATCTTCCAGAGTATTAGCTTATTTTTGGATGTTTTTTGACATGAGGCCTCATTATCTTTCATAACGATCTTTAGATTTCTTGATTCAGTCCACTTGCCTTCTCTGCCAACTTCTCATGCCATTCTTCTGAATGTTTCCATGCATCTTAGGTAAAATCACCTGCCTTGATTTTACCTAGAGATTCCTAATTGTTCCTCCCTTCTTGAGTCATTCAGTAATCCAATAACTCTTTTTTCCCATGTACCTTCATCTTCTACATTCTTGTTTATTTCCTTGGTGCTGATGCCTGCGTATTTAGCCAAATATGATCCTTGAGTACTTTTTTTTTGCACAGGACCTCCGCTGACAGTTTTCATCGTGCTGCTTCTTATGTCCCTGTGTATTCTAATTTTTTGATTCCTTTTTTATTGCTTTTTTTGCTCTCTTCCACTGAATTATGGAGTTTTCTTTACCTGCTCCTTGAAATGAGCAAAGGGCTCACCTGAGAGCAGAACAGCTGTGGGATCCCAGGTCTCACTTCAGACAGAGCTATGACAGCCCAGAAACACAGCTACAAAGAACATCCTG
Organism: Certhia americana; assembly: GCA_018697195.1. Lineage (NCBI taxonomy): Eukaryota > Metazoa > Chordata > Aves > Passeriformes > Certhiidae > Certhia > Certhia americana. The sequence continues at coordinate 47,831,682 of CM031860.1, read as the reverse complement.
CATATTCCTAGACAAATCTGGGGAATGATGTTGCTGATACCTAAATCTGTGCAGTGTAAATCCAAAAGGCTCTTGTATGTCCTATATTTAGCCAATTTTCCAAGAGATGTGCTTTATGCTAAAAATACTCATCCTCCCAGGTTATAATTCCTGGCTGCAAAACAAGCAAACTATTGAAAGGAAAAGGAGAAAATAGTTTTTAGTTTAAAGAAACAACTCATTTGTATAATTGGAAAATACTGGATTTTGTTCTCATGGGGTAGTAGGCAGGAGTTTTGCAGGTTAGTTTTTATTTTATTTTAGTCAGTTCATGCTATAGGAAAATATCAAGGTCCAGATTCCATTGAACCTGACAAAAGGTCCATGTGCTAAATTCTGTTGTGAAGAGTAAACAGAGTACACAGAATATTCTATAAATTTTCATGTAAATAATTGAATTTTTAGTTGAATGGTCTCATTTTAGAGCTAAAATAATTGCAAGTTTTAATTAGTTTTCATTATGTATAATAATACCTTTATATTTCTAAATAAATTGTTAAATTTTATTAATGGATTTTGGAATATTGGTTTCTCTAGTTAAAATACGGTTTAATAATATAATGTCTTCTTTTTGCAGGGAATATAAAGTTATATGATCGGTGTATATGATCAGTGATTTTCTTGACTTGTCTTTTGTGTCCAGCAGATTACATAAATATTTGTTTGTTATATCAGAACATCCATCTTCCTCTGTTGCAGACCTAATGAAGCCTTGAATATTTTTTGTCTGTGGTTGTATAGGTCAGTCAACCCTTATTCCCTCCTGAAGTTTCTCTGTCTTCAAGATCTGCAACTGTCTTCAAGGTCTTCAAAGGCCTAAACACCTTTAGAGCTCCTATGACACACCCAAATAGAATCTCAATAGAACAGCATTGCTGAAATTTTCCTCCTCTTTTTTGTTGTTTGTCATCCTTTATTGGTGCTGCATTTCAATTTTATATCTGACATTGTACCTGTCCCATTGCATTGCTTGCCACATTTTAGACAATGTGAGATGGTCAATAATGTAATTAGTTATGATTTTTGTAATTGTAACTTAAAATCTGCTTTTTAATTTAAATTATTTAAATCTTTATACCTTTTTACTGCTTAATGACATTTTCTTTGTGGTTTGATGGTTTACAGGAAAACTTGGAATGGAAGAATATGCTGTTTTCTATCCTCCAAATGGTATGAATTATACTGTTGCCTCCTCTAGTGGTAGTTTGGAAAGATGTTTTTTCTGAAATACATGATATTTTCTTTTTATATTACGAGTGATGTTTTGCAGTTACTCTGTGAAATTCATTAATGGAATGGAGAAAGCTGGATGGAAGCTACTCCAAACCCACATTCAGCCTGGTGTTAGTGATCACAGTTTGTCTGTGTGTGTGGGAAAGAAGAACAACTTGTGATGCAGCAGTTTGTATTCAGCCTTGTATCAGCATTTAGAGGATTTGAATGCTAAATGCTGAAACTGGCTGACCTCCCAGCTTCTCAGTACTTACCAAACCACACCCTAATGTCTTCTTTTGAAATGTGCGTTGACACAACAGATCTATGTAATTTTAATACCATTGCTGTTGTTACAACTTCAATTATTAAAACTGTTTTTTTCAACTCTTACCTTGACCATTTCAGTCCCTTATTGAATTATTTCCCTTCATTTGTATTTCAAGATAATTTCTCTTGCTTTAAGGCCTTATGTCACCAATCTTAAATCTGTGTCTCTGGCCTTGTCTTTTATGTCTTCTGTATTTCAGTGGAGTCAGTTGCAGTACATACTCTGTTTCACTTTTTTCTGTGTTTGCCTCTGCAATTCCTGCAGCTTTGTAGCCATGAAGCATTGTTCTTATGATATTTTGCCAAAGCAGCCATCTCATACCGTCTTATATAAAATCTAGTGAATGGGAGCTAGGATCAGCTGAGAGGGAGGAGCAAGCTGTCATGCTACAGCTGCCAAGTACTGTGAATGTTCTGTCTGAGTACTACATGAATTACTAGTGGTCTTGGCCTCCTTGTTTTCCTACTCCATTCTTGTCAGTGCATGACATTTATGGGTTGTCATTTATCTGAAATTAGGTTCTGATATCAGCAAAGCTTCTGTGTAACAACTTCATGGAAACTGAGCTTTACTTGGTTTTCTAGGAACTGTAGCGTGTGCTTAAGCATGTAATTGGTTGTACTGACATAGGTGGTACTGTACTTATGTATGTACTTATGTACAAGATGGAGATCTGTGTAGGTGCAATAACAAGGAAATACTTTATTCCTGACCTAGGCAGAATACAATTTGATAATGTGAGAGAGAATAATATTTTTTCATGCATAAAGGAGGTTATTAAAGAAAAAAAAATATTTTTGTTTTGTAGGTGTAATTCCTTTTCATGGCTTTTCTATGTATGGTAAGTGTGACTCTCATAAGCTAAGAACCTCAGGATTGCTTTTCCTCATATTGTAGTTTAAAGATGTATATACTTTTCTGCAACTTTTAAACTTGTGTATGTGCTTTAATGGCTTTTTGTGTATGAAGATTGTTGAACATGATTTTTACAATTTCAGGCTGTTTTATTTACTTATATTACAGCTTGATGCCATGTGGGAATTACTTCTTTGAAAGCTAATAGCTGAGCTAAGCTATACATCTTAACATACATGAATAGAGGGATAAAGTTTACCAACAAAGTGCTCTTTCCTTGTGTTTCACTTCTGGGTACACCAAGTCACCCATGAAAAAAGTTCTTAAAAACATGAATAATGTGTACTCTACATTTACCTACTAGAGGTGTTAAAAGACCGTGGTATAATATAATGTTTGCTAATTTACTGCACAGAGAAAAGCACAACTATCAACAAGATTTTTAGGAAAAAAAGCAGAAATGTCTGCTTGGTTTACAGACATATTGCAGCTATTGCAGATATGAGATTAGATGTTTTGGCTTTTCAGTCTTTTGGTTTATCAAAGGTGTTTTTAGCATCACAGGGCAAGCAGATTGTAAGATTATATTTAAAATGCTATGTTTTGCTAATAATAAAGTTTAATGATCACACACAATCATTAAAATCATGGAATTGAAATATGAAATGCAAATTTGAGCCTGAGTAGGGAAGCTAAAGTCTTTGGAGTAATGAGCACTTAAGTTACAAACTCTTCCTTAGGGACTCATTTAGAGGTGTTCACTTGTTCTGTGTGAACTGCTTTTCAAAATGTTTGGATTTGACTCTGCCCTTGAGAACAGTGTCTCCCAAACTTGTGTGTGAGTTTCCCTCCCTCCCTCCCTCCCTCCCTCCCTCCGGTCTCTGCTCTTTGCACAGGCTCAGAATATGCTGACTCTGAGAAAGAGGAAGGGTGAAAATCAAGGCCACAAGAAAATGGTGATGTAGCTCAAGGCTGTGGGTACAGTGGTTGGGACCAAACAGAGCATCTTCTGTATTCCTTGCTGTGCTGCTGTATAAGGAAGTGTCTGGGTCCTTATGAAAATCCTATACCCATTTTCCTGTTGCATGCACACACTGTCAGGGTTCCACCTGTCAGGCTCTTCTGTTGCCCTCCTGGCCTTTCTGTACATGTGCACACTGACAGGTTTTCCACCTCCATCCTCAAGAATTAAAAACATGAACACAGGTAACACTCTTTGCTTTCCTTACCCCTACGGAAATACATGTTTCTGTGAGCATCTCACCCTACCTTAGCACCCCAGCTCTCATACACAAACACCATTTTTGTTATTAAGCCACCTTCTCTGATATTTAGATATGAAAATAAATTCACATATGCATATATCCATATATATATATATATATATATATATATATATATATACATTTATCTATGTGTGTATGTGTACATGCATATGCAGATAAATATATCCATATCCCTAGCTCAGTGTAAATAAAACGGAGGGGAAGGTGAATGTAAAGATAGAAACTATGAGTGTGTTAAAATGTAATCTGTCAGCTGAAAGGAATGCACCTGTAAAATGAAGCAGTGAGCATGATGACTGGACAGATATGTTCACAAAAAGGTATGACAGCTGTCTGTGAGAATGCATTGAGTGGGTGGACTATCAGTCTCAAGGAATGATGGTTGTGTTTGAGCAGCACATGCATATAACATTTATCTATATGCTAGATGTTTGCAAAACAAAGTTTCAGAGCTGCTATTCTTACAAATGTAATCAATTACTATTCTGAATCAGATGTAGTAGAAGACTTCTAAACAGTAAACTACCAAATGTCCATGGTTTACAGCTCTTGTAAGAAATAAACTTCTCTAGGAGTTTGTCATAATTAGTGATGTTATTGTTGAAACCAAAAGCTGTTCTTTTAATGTTTTCATTTTCACAATATCCATCTTCAAGCAGTCTTACAAATATTGCATCAGTTTGGAGCTGGTCACTGGCCCCATGGCACACTGAAAGTTACAGACAGTTGAATCAAAAACTTGCACTGTTGCCATGGCCCTACACCCCAGCGGTGCTCTCCTTACATCATATTTCTTATGGTTCAGAAGCCAGAACTGTTGTAGAAAGGTTCTAATTGGTTTAGTTTCTTGAAATATCTACAATGTATCATACTCCCTTTTTTGACTTTTTACATTTAATGATAGACTGTGATTGAATACTTCTTTCTCAATAATTGGTTTAATACTGTTTTTTTGTAAATAGTGATATTATAAATTACTTGGCTTTTCCTCATACTTCATGCACTTAGTCATTGAACTCTTTTAGCAGTTTACAGTGTTGAGTCAATTATAATTCTTTTATCCTTTCAGTTGCTCCACTTTGTTTTCTGTACCATGAACCTTCCAAATTGTATCAGATATTCCGTGAGATGTATGTGCGTTTTTTCTTCAGACTCCATTCCATCTCTTCTCATCCCTCTGTAAGTTCATTAGGAATTAAATCCACTCACTTGATATCCTGTTTGTTACAGAACAATAATATATAGTAGCATGGTTTTCTGAGTGATGGAAATGTATCCTTTTAAATACAATAAAATATTTCAGGCAAACTTGTGAAAATTGTTAGGTAATTCCAGTGTGGATATTGTTGTCTATGTCAGTGTTAGTCTTTGCTATTATGAACATTTTTAAAATAGTAAGTTCTCATTTTATGAGGGTATGAGTTTTTTAATAAGAGTCAAGTTTTTTAATCTAATAGATTTCTCAGTTCAAAGAGTAACACAAATTCACTTTCTTTAAAGATATGTAAATGGACTCCAAAATATTGTCTGGTGTAAAGGGACTAAAATATACGTGTAGAGATGATGTTTCAGTGATACCAAGTTAGTTTCTGTTTCTTTACCTGACGTATCTTGGTATGACAGCATATGCTTTTTAGTACTACTAGATGAGTTTAAATAATTTGTCTGTTTGTGACCAGGGTCAGCTGTCCTGAATGTACAAGCGGTGTAAAAATCGGCTTGTCTCCTATTTGTGAAGAATAAAACAGAGTAAATATTTCTTTTTTCCTTCAAAAGGTGCTGAAGAGTTTTATTGCTTTTTGAACATATTTCCTGGTTAAAAGAAAATCCTTTCCTTAGTATACCATTTCAAGACTATGTATTGTGCTTTCCATCTTTAATAGCAGAGAAAGGGGTCAAACAAGAGTCTATTCGTTTCCATGGTAATTTTTAAAACAATTTTTAAAATGTTTTTATGTTTAAACTATTTTTGTAGTTATCCCTATTGCTGTTTGGTTTTACTTATGAGATACTTTTCCTCACATCCTTTATTTTTTAGTGCATCTGAGGTCTGTTTCATCAAAGTGGAAATATTTCAAGTAGATTACACTATAATAACCCATTAAGTACTTCAACCCTGCCATACAAACACCATAAGTAACTCAGATTTGAAAGAGACTATTAGAACATATTATGTTGCTAATACATACAGGGAATTGCAGGAACAAGGCTTAAGTGACAGAAGGTATTAGAATTGCTTGTGCCTTTCTCACCTGAGTTGAATATTGTATCATTTATAGCATTTTCTTGCTTGAATTAAAAATTGATGCACACTTACATGCTGATACTGTTTTCTCGGATTTGGCAGGATGAGTGTTAGTATTCACAATATGATCTTGTTTCTTCAGGGCATTGTATCATTGTGTTTGCTTTTTGAGACTCTTCTACAAACCCATCTGCCCCAGCTCTTCTATCACCTCCGAGAAATTGGAGCTCAGCCGTAAGTACTTCTTTCTGACTTTTTACAAATGTTGCACATTCATTGTTCTGAAAATACTGTTCTGTAATATTTTAATATCTATGGGAAGTTACACAAAAGTATAACCAGCAGTGTTCCATTTTTCCTTGAGAGTCAGATGGAGTACTTTGTCTAACCTGCATAGCTGTGCTTTGTGCATTTCTTCTGTATGCTCTGTGAAAGGGAGAATTGCTCTGTGAGAAGTGCTCTATGCTGCATTATTCAGCTAAGTTTCAGTAATTCATATTGAATCTGATGGAACTAAGTGATGTATTTCCTAGGGGACAGAAGACATAGAGATCTTTTAGTTGCAGCAGAAGGTACTGGAAGAGGCAAGAGAGCAAGAGTCACTCAATAGTGAACTCATGGCACGAGGCACAACAGAACCTGAAAACCTTTTTGTTTTAATTGGTATCCATCTTGATAGCATAATAGCAGAAGGTATTGAGAGTTTCATTGTTTTAATAGATGAGGATCACTTTGTGATTGTTTGATCAGGATGATGATGAGAATGAAATTAGTACTTTATCAAATGAAATGCTAAATAGTTTTATGATGGCTGTTGCAAATTAAAATACTGATTTTTACTGCAGCAAGAGAAAATGCTTATTCTTCCCAGAAGTGCAGAAGGATAAATGATGAAGTATTTTCAATTTATAGACAATCTGATCATTATGGGAGGCAGAAATATAAACCGCTGTTTGTTACTTGTTTGCAGGCTACGAATTTCATTTAAATGGATGGTACGAGCATTTTCTGGTTATTTAGCTACAGACCAGCTCTTGCTTCTGTGGGACAGAATCCTGGGATACAATTCCCTCGAAATTCTCGCTGGTAATATGTGTGAAGTGTGTGTGAATGCAAGGCAAATAATTGTTAGCTTCTATGTCTTTCCTGATGAGAAGAAAATAGTTGCTCTTTGAATGCAGACAGCACATTGCATACATGTCAAAGCATATGTCATCTAGAAAAATGGAATTGCATGAGTACTGCATCTTCAATAAAAAATATGTCAGGTAATTTTTTTTTTTATGGCTATACTCAAAAAATTCTAAGTTCTCTCTGAACAGAACATAGGATGTTCTCCCAGCTTCAGTGATTGTGGTAAATGAATTCATCACCTTTCACAAAATACAAGATTCAAGTTATTTGTGGCAACTACCTCTACAGTACTTAACGCAATTGAGAGTCCCCCTGATTTGGCTGGATTTCTTCTTTTGAAATGGCATCTTTTAGGACACTTTGGAAGTTTTGTAGCTAATTAATGTTCTCATATTTAGGAAAGTTTAAGAGGGAGGTTTTAAAGAAAACATGTATCTTCAATTGAGTCAGTTTTTAAATACAAAGTAGGTGAGTAGGAAAGTTTTGGTTCCATTTGTACATGTAAGACAGCTTGTCCCTTTTAATAAAAAGCTAGTCATCTTAAACTCAGGCATTTTCACTCAGACTTTTCTGAAAGAATATTGTGTTTTTCCTGCCTGTTTGAAAGAGTGGTCAAAGAAACTGAAACACAAGTACCTGTTGTATATTATTCTTCAGAATCAAAATAATTAAACTAAGTGAAAATTGGTATTTTATATTAAGATTAATTCTAACCACTGCTTATCAGGTCAGAATCCTAAATATTGGACATTTTCTTTCAGTTCTGGCAGCTGCTGTGTTTGCTTTCCGAGCAGTCAACCTAATGGAGGTGACATCACTGGCTGCAGCTGAAGTAAGGATAAGTTTCACTTGGAGGCGATTGAAATAGTTTCTGATGCTTTGCCAATATGAGTAACTTAAGCTTCACATGGCACATGGTGCATAGTGCAAATCTTTCTGTCTAAATTCTTACTTTAGATTAAAAAAAAAAAGGAAATTGTGAATGTGCAGTACATAATGCTGCTGTTCTGGAGTAAAATGAAATAAAGCGTATTTGCTCTAAAAATGCAGTGTTACAAAATTATTTTATACAGTCAAGTTGTTTTTTAATATATAAATCTGTGTTAGTGGGATATATTGGTTTTGAAATATTGTGGAGGGTTGTACCCTTTTCCTCAGAACATTTTAGTTGCTTCTGTTCTACAAATTACCAAAATTTTACAAGATTACTTTGTTAATGTGATCTGAAATTTCACTGTGCATACTGCCATAGGAAATGAAGAAAATTAAGTTATTAGCATACAGATTATTATTGTTTATATCTAGTAACCTTTTTTTCTTTTTTTTTTTTTTTTTAAAAATACAATAATGGATTTTTTCAGACTTTGAGAGTTTGTGATCACTTTCTTTGGCTTTTTTTAAAACATAATTTCATGAGAAGACATTGATTATTTGAGGCATTACGTTGAACTTACTTCACAAGTACTAGCCAAGCCACAGGATAAGGATTCTTAATTCCCAATTATTTTTAGAAGCAAATTGAAATGTTAGACTCCTTATTCACCCATGATGCCAAGTATATTTGAAGTAAGGCTAAAGGCTAAAATAAAGTTACGTGGGTACTATACATTGGGTAAATGTGGTTTTTCTTTGAAATGTTAGAATGAAAAATTATGCAATACGGTACTAACATAAACCAGTATAATTTGTTTATAGCCGTGTCCAGATCTAATTATTGGCAGTATTGTAGTCAGTATTTGAATATTTTCCTGACTTCTTAACTTGCTTTAAGGAAATTTGATTCAAATGTCAAGTTTAACAAGCCTTTTCAATTTTCATCCTAGGCTGTACTTGCTGATCTTTCAACCCTGAAAGTTATGCCTCTTCTTCAAATCTTCTTGTTTGCTACTGTCACTTGATCTGCGTCAACAATACTGGTACCACATTCCAGTTTTACTGAAGAGGCTAAGCATCAACTATGCAATGTCTGCATAAAACCAAAATTAAAATCCATGTATAAAATCAATTTAGAAATAATTACCTTGATATTTTCTAACTGGAAAGAACTTTGCACCTGAGTGTGTGAAGTGCATGCTAATGAATTTCACTGTAAAAGTAATGGCTATTAGTTGTACATTCAGAGTGACTACTTGTGCAAGTAAATAATATGAATCACTGTCTAAAATGCATGTAATATTAAATTAAATAAAGTAAATGTAATTTGTGACCTGATTTTTGTGATGTTGTTGTCAGAGTTGTAAAAGCTCTTATTCTTTTAATATGAAATTACTTTTACAGGCTCACAGCTTAGAGGATATCATCTCCAATACTGTCAAGTAAGAAAATAAAGATACTTGCAACATTTTTTCTTGTTTTCAAAGAAAAAGATGGGATCGTACATCAGTTTTGCTATCCCTATCTTATTTGTTCTTTTCACAGAAATTTTCTCCCTGTTATTTCTCATGTTAACTGCTCCTGTTTATTCTTTTCCTACACAGAGATGTAGTCACGCATTCCCCCCCATTCATCTTTGGTTATGTACAGCAATCTCAGGCGTCTGCTGAACTCCTCCCCAGAGTCTCATCAAAGGCATAAAATATGTTCCCCTGCAGAGGAGGCCTGAGCATAGCTTCCTTCAGAACTTGTTGGAGCCAGTCTTTGCATGAGACAAAATATTGCCCTGAGAATGATGCCAAGAGTGCTTTTGCTGTGCCCCACACCCTTGCTGGGAGCAGTGCTACGCCTTTGACAGTTTTCCAGCCTCTGTGATTCAACAGCTCAGGCTTCAGTGCAAGGGCCCTGCTTGTATCAATGTGTGATGGATTTTCACTACAGTCAGGCTGGCATCATCTGTTAGCTGTTGTACCTTTTTGTGAGGTCTTCCTCGCAAAATTTGTTTGGTTTAATACCGAAGTTGGAATCAATAATCTGATTTGATTGAGTGTATCTTAACACCTTAAACAGGCTCTAAGTCAAAAAATTATAGTGGATTATATAATCACTGCATTTGCAGTAGGACTTTTGTCTTTGCCTGGCTTATGAACATGTACATGTCATTGTCATTATTTGCCATACTGAATGTAAATCAGTGAAACCTTCATACGTTGCTCAAAATTTGACAAGTGATCTAAGCTGTAGTTTCAAGTAGGGGTATGAGCTGTATGTCTCTGAATCTTCTTGTCTCTGTCAGGATAATGTAGTAGAAACTTACTGAACTAGAAGATTTATAAGACTGCCTTATAGAAAGGTAAAGTTGTGGACTCAGTGGTATCACTTTGAATATAAAGAACCCAACAGCTTAGCAGATATAATGTGTGAGAATATTTGGGGAAATTGTACTCTGGATAACAGAGAAAATTGATGTCTTCCTTAATATTTGAAAGAAGTTGTTTTAACTGTTTAGCTAGAGGTTTTTCTGTGACATTTAGTTTTTAAAAAGACATGTGACAGCTTTTATCCTTTACAGCAAGTATTACCCTGTTTTATATATGGGAAATGAAGGCATAGAAAGATTAAGTGATTTGCTAAAGATTACGGAATGAATTCCTAAAAGGGGGTGAGTAGTCTCTCCTCTCTTGAATTTCTGTTTGAATTTCTGGATACTCAGTTTGTGTATAAAGCACGACGTCTTACTTCATCTTCAGAACAACACATAATATACATCTACCTCAAAAAATGTGTCATTTTGTAGTTTTAAAAGTCCATAAATTGGGTAGCAGTTTAGAAATTATAATGTTACAAAGTACTCATGAGGATTGTGGCTCAATAAGGTCATTACAAGGTTACCATGGTGTTTTAAAGAATTAAAAGTATTTACTAAATAGCAGGGAAATTCCCTACAGGCCTGCTGACCTTCTAAATCCCTTTGCTTTGTGCTGGTAAGTGGTGCAGAATCTGAGCAGTACCTTAACCTTTTCCAGATTAGGATTTTTAAATAGTATCTTCTTTTTAATTTTCAATAAATTTGGGAATACTGTAAGTAGGCAGAGATAGAGACTGCTGGATTCTTGTTTGAACAAGCAGTTCTGTGACTGACAGAATATAGTCTGGTTTTATCTCCCATCTCTCTTGCATCCCTTCCATCTTCCCCACTGGGGCACTTAAACTGTTCCTGACCTGTGCCTCTCCTGATGACTGGACAGAGAACCTTGTGCTCTGGAGCTCATGAGGGTCCACACACACCTTTATACAGGAATACTGAACATAAGTGCTTTAAAATGAGATTAAGATGAGATTAAAAAATTAACTAGATCCTCACCTTAAGCTTCAACTATACTGCTAGATTTTTATATATTGTTAAAAATCTATTTTAAAATGTTGCTTTTATTGAAGTAATGTTGTTTTTGTGTTCCACTCAGTTACTCATTTAGTTTCAGCAAAATACTGTTTCAGATTCTAGCTGATACTTGCATTTTTAATATCCTTTGCTTAAACAATACTAATTTTATTTTTTAAATATTAAAATAACTGGTTTCTATCTTGCAGCTGGATAATTCTCTTGTATACATAAGTAGTATCAATTATTTAAGTTTTAATTCTTAACTTTAGAATCAGTTCAAACTTCTTGACATCTGTAGTCTGTCATTTTACTTCCAAATTCCTAAAGCTCCTTTTTCATCTTTGCTGTTTTAAGTAATGGCCAGACATGATTGTAGAATCATATCTAACTTGATAATTACACTACTTTAAACAGACTCAGCTTGATGTCCAATGGCTCGATTTAGTCAAATTGTTTTGGTCTGTTCCTCCCTATCTGAAATCAATATAAACAGACGTTTCAGTACAAGAACCAGTTGTCTTCATATTTATAGATAATGATCGGATTTTTTGCTGCTTACCTTAGGATTCTGGCTATGGTCTGTCAAGGGTTTCTTGTAATGTCAAATAGACTGTTGTAAAAATGCAAAAGTAAATAGGCTTGTCTAAAAATGTACCCAAGTTATCTTCCTTCAGTACTTCCAAAAATATGTTGAAGCTCAAATCTTGATGGCTGGGTCATGGAACAACTGAATAACTAGAACAGTTTATAATTTTTAGTGGATTTTTTTTGTCATAGTAACAAATTTTATTATGAGAAATGATGAGAGTATAAAGACTGTAAAACAGTTAGACATCCCAGTAAAGGGAAAAGGCTGCAAGGAGTCTCCAGTTTAAGACACATTTCTACTTGTTGCCAGAAAACAGAAAAAAAAAAAAAAAATGCTGAAGCTTGCACCTATTCTACTATCTTCTAATGAATTTTATAAAATACTTCCAACAAGACCTAAGGGATTCCTTAAAACAGAATTGCTGTATAAAGATCAGTTTGGGAAAAGCAATACAGTAAGCTGCTAATTAACAAATAATCATTTTATAAAAGATATTGAAATACATTGCAAAACTGAAGGGCTGTATCTTCAGTGAGGAAGGGGAAGAGCCTTTCAACATATTTTAACGAATCAGTAAAATATTCTGTCCAGTGTTTTATGTGAGGAAATGGGGGAGGGAGGTGACGGATGCAGCTGTGTTGGTGGGAGCTGCTGGGCGCTTCCTTTTCCCTCTTTTCCTCCAGGCCGTTTGTGTCCGTGCCTGGCGGCTTGTGTGTGCTGGACCAGCGGCTTCCACCCGCACAGCACACACAGAAAGGGCCATTAGCTGAAGCACGTATTTGTGTTGCCCAGCCAGCTCCAGCAGGTTTCCTCCAGCCCCAGAAGCCCGGCTGCTGGGCCGGGAGTGCAGCAGGGCCAGGGCCGAGGTGAGGGCCCCTGGGGATGGCAGCCAGAGGGGCATTAGCCAGCCTTCCCCTTGGACTGGGCGGCACCGCCCGGAGAAACAGGCCCTGCCAATAATCCCCCCTCCAGGAGCCAGGGCAATGATACTGCGTATGTTTCTTGCAGGTACTTTCAGAAGTTCTGAAGGACAACTCCAGCACTTGGGATTCAGGGTTTAATTACGGCGTTAGGAAGCAGTACAGAAGGCAGAAATCACCCTTGAGGAGGCTCCAGGCTTTTAGCACAAGGTCATGCATGTAGTGAGGGGATGCAAATCTGTGATCTGAACCTCTTATTGCAGTAAATAACCATGGAATAATCTGAAATCTCGAGAACCCAGACATAGTGTGCTGCTATTTGAAATCACTGAAAGATTTTATTTTTCCTGTACATTTGCATACTTCCTGTATGCTTGGCTTTGTCAGTACCTTAACAAAATCGTTCATGCAGGGAAGATAATTTTGATCCAACAGTGTTACAGCTGTGTTCTGCTTTAAAACAGTGTTGAAATGTTTCAGCTAAGTATTTTTTTAATTAGGCAATTAATAGTGTACCTACCAAATTAAGGCATTATTGGCCAGTTTTTCTGTGGAGAAGCATCTTGGGAAACTTGTCTTTTCTGTGGAGGACCCAGTAATCAGTTATTAATGGGAACAGAATGTGGTGAGGACAAGGTATTTGTCTTAGGTTCACCACCATGCTTTGTAAGGCTGCAACACATAAACAGTGGTACTGCCATCTGACTGTGCTAAATACTAGCCAAAATATGAACCCTAAATATTAATAAAGGTATCAGCCTTAAAATTAATACAAAGGGAGAACTACTGCTTTTTTGGCAACTTTTTTTGAGTCTTTGTTTAAGTCAAGGGATGATCTGATTCTGTGTCTTGTCAGACATTGCTGGTTGCAGGAAGTAAACCTGAGGTTCTCTGAAGAGAGTTGTAGAAGGGCCTCTGTGTACCCACATCTCAAAATCAGCATGTTGTAGATGTTGGACTACTGATATGTGCAAACAATTATCTCTAGAGAATTGGCTTTATGGAGGAGCACAGTGCTTTGCCAAATGACATTGTGTTTGGCTGAACAGTTTGAACAAATTGTTTCTTTTGGAATTATGACCAAAATAAATGGAATATTTAACAAAAGAGTTAAAGACACAATTTGTGCAAGACAAAGCATGTGACCAATTTCTGTGCTTTGCTTAAAACAAAGCCTGTATCATGTTGCTAAGAGACAAGTTGGAATCTTACAGTCAACGGCAAAATACTATGTTTTATTCACATAATATATTTTAGTAGGTATCTGTTCATTTTACTCAAGAATCATGTTCTCTGAGTTTTACATTCTATGGAGTTTTTTTTCTGAAAACCTCTATTTAGGATAGTTATACCCTAATAAGTCTAATTATAAATAGTAAATCAGCAGAAAATAATGTTATAAAAAGCAATAATATTTAATTTTTTATGTGTTCAGTACTATTTCTTATCTAAATTTTTTTGATAATAAGTCTAGTATCATGACGTTTTCCCTTTTTTCCCTTTTTTCCCAAGTGCATCTGGGTTACAAAAACAAGCATTTCTTTGAAGCCCAATCACGGTTCGTTAATGTTAACATCAAGTTCTAACTGTAGAAAACTGGCATAGTTACAGCTTGTGAAGGAAGTTCCAGTTGCTAGCAGCACTCACATTACTGGTGAAGTTCTCTCCATCATTTCTGACCTGAAGACATAATTAGATGTTTCATTTTGGTTTGTAATACATTCTAACCATACCCAGTTTCTGAAGGCATTAGAGCTAAATGATGATAGACATGGGTGTTAGGAGTATTAATGCCCCTCATTCCCATTAATACAGAGGCAGGAGAGCCCATCTGCCACCTCTGCCTCACTCAATGCACTTCCACTGTGGGGAAAGCAATCCTTGAAAGAGAGGGAAAAGGAGTGGACAAAGGCTGTGTGGAAAAAGGTGTTCAAACACTGTAGACTGTCACCTCTGCAACACAAAAAGTGATCATTTCCTACTTGTATTTTTAACAATGTACACTTTCTTCTATTGACTTCATATTACATCTTTATTCAACATTTTTTTTTTCATTTTAAAAGCTTGAGTAAGTTTTGTTAATCATACAAAAGATTGGATAAAGGATAAAAAGGATAAAATGTCCTTTTGATATGTTTGTGTAAATTTTGAAATTCAGACCTGTACCACTAGATTTTTCTGTTCCAGAGCTTTATCTTCTCTCTTCTCTTTTTGCAATCTTCACCAAATATCCTTAGATAGTTTTGCCTAATCTGGGTTTCCTGTCTATGGGAATTACAGTTTACAGTTTACAGAAAATAGGAACCTTTCTGATTAGGGTGGTTCTTTTCCCCTGAGAAATATATTTCTATTCTGTTACAAAGAAATCCTGGAAAAACTTTAAAATTGGTATCAGTCCGTTCCTGTGGTAGTGACATGAATAAGAAGTAAGTGAAGAGTTGGTTTACAGCAAATATTACTTATTTAGGCAGCTAATCAATGTTCAGTCTTGAAAGAACACAATTAAAAGGTGGAAGTGGTAGATGTTTGGCTTTGCAACAATCCAGGTTAATAAAGACCTAAATGGAGGTTTGTAGTCTTAGAAAGCCAAATATATCAAAGACCTTCTTTTTAGTGCAGTCCTCCAGAAACAGCAGGAAGTGATGCCCAGGGTGTTTTCTTGAACATCCTAGGTGACCATTCTAAACGTTGCAGACACTGGAGAGCTCTGTGGACTCAGGGGTGCTGCATTGCCTGCCAGGATTTCAGTTAGAAGGGAGTAGTGAGAGAGAAGCAGGGAAGTTGCAGACACTATAGTAAGGGCAGATTTCCTCAGGCTGGATGATAACCTATGTGTTCACTCAAAGGTGGAAAAAACCTGTCAAAGACCTTGGCCGCCTTGCCTTTGAAAGAAATCACATGCACAAGAGTGTTAGGCACTAACTTGCAAGCAAGTAATGGAGAACAATGCCAGAAAACTCATCCCTACTACTAGACTTTGGACAAAGGAAGGGCCAAAATGGTTGATTGTACAAACAAACTTTGTTTTGTATACATTAGATCTTTACACAGGATTCTAGAACATGAGAGCAGGACAAAGTGAAAATACTGTTTTCAGAGAAAAGACAGAAAATGTAAGGGTTAGGCTTGAGTTTACCCAGCAATCTGGGCAAAGAAAAAGCCAAGTATCATCTTACATGGTAGCTACAATAGTAATTCATAATATTAGTGGCTTGACACCTTTTTCTAGTTTGTCAGATTTTTCCTGGTCTCTGCAAAATGATGAAATTCTGCCCCGGAGGTTTGTAATTGTGGAGAGTTTTTTTTAATATAAAGAGCAAGAGTCTCTGACATGTAAGGTCCATCTTGGCCCATTCAGATGAGGGTTTTTTTCTGTTTTGATTGAATAATGAATTTTGTATTTGTGTATTATTATATGTATTTGTATTTTCCTAGTTTAAAAGCTTGAACTGTAATTCTCACACTTATTCTGTGTTTTCAACTCAAGGCTACTGTTCTTTTTGCTAGGCAGTTCTGAACATAAAATCTCTGTTTGGTCTGTTTTATTTTATAAAGGAAAATATCACCTTTTTCAGCAGCACAAACACATGCAAAATGTAAAATAGAATAAATAGCCCTTCATAGATAGAGATTTTTTTGTTCAGAAATTCCAAACAGTTTAATAAAAAATACTTTGAGTTGAACTGGCTTTTTTAATCCTCTTTTTGTAGAATTTACTGTAGATCTTTCAGAAAACTGTGCACAGCCCAATGAAATGAGTATGTTCTTGATGCAAATGTAAGCCATCTTTACAGTTTTCCCTAGATGCAAGTTTTGTTCCTTCTTAGAAAACATCATGGTGAGATTTTTAAAGGACAAGTGCAGGATAAATTACTCTCTCCTGACTTCAGCCCAGACATTTAAACAGAGGTGGTTACTGATACTGCTCAGGAAATGGTTCCAATGCAAACAGGTCAGTGCTGTGCACTCTGCTTTTGGTGGGACTGGGCCATTCAAAGGCAGGGCTAATATGGAACAGAAATGTTCTTTCAAGACTCAGTGCTTTATTAAGATTTCAGTGAGGATTAATGCTAGGCTTTTAAGCTTTTTATTTCCTCCATAATGTAATATATTTCACTGTGAGTTTTCAGGCTGTGAAATCAGTTAGATCTAAAGAGGGAAGTTGATAGCATTTAAGAAGTACCCCACTCATTCTTTTCAGTTTAAAGCTCTCAGGACAAGACAACTGCCCTGCCTTAAGGAGCAACACCCACTACCATAGTTTGTGGTTTACTGCAGTCTCTCTCCAGTAATTCTCTATAGGTGTCACATCTGCCTCAAGCCTTTATAGTTCAGAAACCATTAACAATACACAAGGTGACCTGTAAGGTCCCTGCCAACCCAATTCTGTGAACCTACTTTTCTGGATCATGTAGGTGACTGTTTCTTGAGTTTGTCTCTTTTTACAGATTACAGAGATATCAAGATTGTGTAGAAGAGACTTGCCCTGGAGTGTTATCAAAGCTTTCAATATTGAATGATCACAGACACTAATTCCAGGGAAAGGGGAACACTGCTGGTGTTAACACAGATAATCCCACTGGGAGCACATCTTAGGAGCCAAATACCGTCTGAGAGTCGTTTTAGTTCTGAAGATATTCTCTAATGCTAAAACATTAGAAGTTTACCTGTTGCTACAGGATGTGCATTCCAACTCCATGCAGTGAGCAGTATCCTTTATGTTTCTTTTCTTGTTATATCAGTAAGGCTTAAAGCGTATTTTGATTCCTGTGTCCCAAGAACATGAAATAAAGAAAGGCATCAGGGCCACTGTTAGTTGGTCATTTCCTAATGGATAAGAGATGGAAGATACCCATGTTCGTTTTCCTGAAAGTTGATTTGCCTCTCCATGTTTGAAAATCTTCAGATCTTAGATGCTTATTTTAGTAGGAACAGCCTGAAGTTCCCATTACTATCTGTTGATTCTAAAGGGGTTAAGAGTTGACTGTCTCTGATTTAGACTTTTAGTTGAGCCCTTCCCTACATTTCCTACTATGAACAGTTTAGAAAGAACTGCTCGAACTCATTGAGTAGAAAATAAAAAATACGACCTGTCCTATACAAGTCATACCAGAAAGCTGAAAAACTTCACTGAATACAAAACCTTTTTGTCCCACCCTAACCAAAATTATCAGAATTTCAGAATGGGCAGATAAAGGAATGAGTCCAGATCCAAGGAAGATCATGAAAACTTCTTTAACTCCAATGCTCAAGGAAGCTTAGCACATTGCACACAATCTTGCAAGTACCACAACCGGCAAAGCAAACAGGAACAAAAATGCATTATGTGTACTCTTTCTGAAAATGAAAGCAATGGATGAAATTTTACCCTCCTTTTTTTTTTTTTTAATTTTTTGTGAGAAATACAGCACTTTGTACCCAGTCATAATGCCAGATGCCCAAGGTTGTGTTCTGACAGTAAGAAAATGATCTGTATCCAATGATCTTGTTAACTGAGGATGCAGTACCCGATGCTTTCTCTCTATTACTGAACTCAAAACATAAAAATTGAGGCAAAGAAAAAATACCTGTTATTTGATTTTCTCAGCAGTGGTTTCCAAATATCCTTCAACTTTCTGGGTAATTTGAGACCAGCTTTCTCTGCCTCTGCAGAATGATCTTATTTATTAGTGTCTGTGTCACTCACAGTACCTGGCAGTGCAATGCCACAGATCTAGAGAGCTCCTGTTTACAGGATATGCAACTTGCCTGCAGGAATTCCAGGAAACAGTCTGCTTGCTGTGACCTCAGAGCAGCCATTTCAATTTACCACAAACCATCTGACAATAGAATTGTATTTACATGATACACATGTTCACTAGGCTTTTTATTACTCTCTGTTAGTCACAGATCATGAGAATATAATCTCCTACTCACCTAAATTCTGACCTCTGATTGAGTGATTGCTCATTCTACTTTTCAATCAACAGCTTCTAAAAGTATCAAACCCACACTTGGAGTAAAAGCTTTTGCCACTTGCTTCTTCAGAAGTTCATAGACTTTGTTCTTATCCCAAATATTTTCTTAAAGGAACAAATTATTTCCATTGTAAATAATTAATCTGACATCATTTTTCTTACCATGATCATTCAGATAAAGTACAACTCTATATATTATGAACTAAGCCTTTATTTAGAAAAAAAAATATTCTGAAAGTAACTACTCACATTATTTTTAATGCAACAGTTACTTTATAGACACTGAGAAAGTTAAAACTGATCCCCAGAATGCTTCTGCCAGCCTGAATAAGCAGACTCCAGCCTGACAGTTCCTGTTATACATGAGTAGAAACTGTTTTCTCTGAGCAAAAACATTCCCAAACATGTCCCAGGAGGCACTCTTCAGTACTTGCTGCACTCGTGAGAATGTGCTAAATTACTCTGTTCAAATGATATATTTTTTATTGTGATTTCTATTCTATTTTTTTTCACACAGTTGGTCAATATGTATAAGATAAAGAGTAGTCATGTGCAATAGGACTCTCATCACCTCCTGATTGTGCTTTTCCTTGTTTCCTGTCTAGCAGGAAGGAAGGGAGTAAGAAGACACAAAGCACTGACTGTCCCTGCTTAGGTAATGGCAGATTTAGAGATTTTCTGAGATTCAGGGAAAGTGAAAGAAATATTATGTACATACTGAGATCTTTTCTTTTTTCCTTCGTTTGGTGGTAAAATGCTCTGTTCTTCATTCCCTCTAAGACAGCCTTTTTTGGTGAGTCATGTCTATAGCTCTCACTTCTCTGTTGCAATTGGTTAAATTCTTACGTTGCCTGAAAAGTGAAAAAGCCAGAAATTTATTTTTAATGTATGGATTTGTTGTGTTAATACTGCTGCTGATTAAACATCAGGAATAATTACACTAATCATTTAAAGACAGTTTGAACTACAAATGAACCCATTATGATTTTACTGTGAATGCAAAATTACCACAATCAAAGCCTTCTTAAAATTTAATAAGATGCCTGGACTTTTACAGTCTGGCAATCAATTCTGGCAAAACCATTTGTAGTGATGCATGTTCTGAGTAGATCAGATAAACTTTGTCACATCATGACCTCCAGGAATGTCTCCTGGTAGTTTTTAACATATTTCTGACCACCTAAATCTGTAATGTAATTAATTTCCACAACCATTTTTGTGTTGCTCCAAATGGTCTTTAGCTGTCAAAATATATAACAACGCATCACTTTGTTGTAACCTGACAAGCCAAAATATTCAAGATAGCAAGATCCCTCCCTGCTCCTGCACCACCAGTAAGATTGTGTCCTGGCAAGCTATTTGGCTCCTGCTACAGATTCCAGAAATCAAAGTGCTGCCTGAAATATTTTATTCACTCGTTCTGCCATTGTTTTCCTTCAGACTCGTATCTCCGGATGTGCCTCCAGATCTTGTGTAAACAGATTGAATCTTTGTTTATTTTTGAAATAAACAGAATCCAACCACAGTCTGCCTAGCCAACATCTTCTAACTGGAATGGCATCTTTGTTCCCATAAAGAACTCAACAATTTGGAAAAAAGGATAAGCAGAGCTTCTATGCAAATACAAGACTCAACTGCAATGAACACTTGCTGAATATTGTGTGTTCCAAGACTTTTATATTTGTTACTCCATAGCTGTGAAAAAGAAAAAAATCTGCAATGCCGGTAACAATGCTGATTGAAAAAAATCTCAAATTAGGAAACATAATAAAAAAGGTTTTTTTGCAGATCTGCAGCTCTTGTTTTGCCCTTAATGTCTGCTCCTTCTTTCAGATTGAAAGGGATTTTGTAATTTTTGCAGCATTTTAGCCTATTACCAGGTAATTTGCTTGTTTGAGGGATATCTAGAGTGATGGTCACTGATAAGAAGATCCTACAGGCAAATACTCCCACCAGATAAGGAAGATGTTTCACTGACTCCCATTCTCTACGTTCCAATACCCTTATTGGACTGAGATAACATCTATGACCCATAGTTTCTTAGTCCATTTACAGCTGAAAATATAGGACCACTTAAAATACTTTGTATCAGTTCCTCTTGAACTAACAACCTTCCCTCCCCAAAACATAAACTTCAGGAAGCCATAAACAACTCAGAAGGGGTTCCTAAACTGATCCTCTCATCCTGGCAAATATAAATCTTATAAAATTCCATCTTCATTTGATATTTTATCAGCACATAAAATCTGAGAATGGTAAAGTTTTATAATTTGGGTGCAGATATGAATAACTTCTCTAATCAAGAAAAGATATTTGAATTTTAATCTCAAGCCTGTTCAAAAATGAATGTTTCTTTTCATAACACTAATAGAATCAAATGTTTCTTGAACAACTTACCAATAATCTGGTGGTCATCTCTTATCTGGATTTGAATTTATTGCCATTTTTTACTTGCACTGTTATTTTTTTAATAATTTAATAATTGTTTTAATTTCTGAGTCTTCTTTCCTGTAAATTGACCCTGTAGCATTTTTTCTAAGTTTGTGCTTTGTTTCTGTTTCCCCCACCAATATTTTTTTCTCATCTGTTATTATTAGTCTGGCTCATTTTTCCTCATCAGTCTTCTCATCTACCCAGAGCATTCACAGCTTGTAGTTTGGAGAGACTGCAAATGGCACCAAATAGCAGGAAAAAAGTACTGATTTTCCATTATTCTATTGTTCAAACCTGCTTCAGGGTTATTGTAGGGCTGGCTGAATGTATATATTGGAAAGAACTGTTGGCATTAAACAACTGAAGATTATTTCCTCTCCCTTTTTCTCTTCAGATAAATCAACGTGGTGATTAAGGCTAGGTGAATGATAAAACTGCTAACAGGAAAGGCAACTCAAAGCAGTTAATACACACTAATAAAAGGGAAAAAAACCTTTCTGCTCTGAAGATCAATAGAAGAATGTAGGACAGAACTGAAATAAAAGTCTCTCAGGTTATCCATACAGCAAAGAAACTCAGAAAGTTCCACCAAGACTGTAGGATTTGTGACAGAAAGTAACATAAATGGCTGAAGTCTTAAGGCTTAGAGACCAGTTTGCCCTCTGCAAAAAGATAAAGTCAGGGAAATGCTGTTGCAATTCTATCGACAATGTAGCATGTGACAGTGCCAGACCTTCTCTGGGAAAGGTGGTTGTACTTAGAGCAGACCTCAAAACAAAGCAACTTTTAACTTCTTTTCACACTCTCAGGGTGTCCCCATGCTCCTGAACACGGGAACATGTGCTCCTGTGAAGCCCATGGAGCACAGGGCACCAAGGCAGTGGTGACCAGGCTGCCCATTTGCCACGGTGATGCCTCTGTCCAGATGGTGCCGGGTCCAGCATCCATGACCATTACACAGGAGAGAAGTGACACCAGCTCTGAGGTTCTCCTCACGTTCGTCTTGGCTGGCAATAATGTAGAGAGTTTGGCTATGCCTCTGTAGCCTTTAGCAGCTGATAGGGATCAGTGTCTCTATCCTGTCTCACCTCTGTGAGTCATCAGGATTTCTTCATTGCTCTTTTTCTCCAGAATTGGGTGTCTTGTAAAACTTCACACAGATGTGCTGGGTTGGGTAATATGGATGCCAATAGCTTAGTCCAAGCTGAGAACTCTTTTTGCTGCTGTGTGCTTCATCCAGTGACCCCACACCCACAATTACCATTCATTCTCCATTCACAACAAATTCCAGCCTTTGTATTACAACTGTCTACATCCAGAGGTAGAGAAAACATACTGAATAGCAGGCATACCCCAAACCCACACAGCTCTGCTGATGAATGGGGCAGGTCCTGGTGATGAACAACTGTGAAAAGGCTGAGATGCTCAAAGCCCTCTTTCCCTTGTTCTTTACTAGCAAGGTCAGCCCTTAGGGTTCACAGAGCCTAGTTTGACAAGGTTTGGAGGAGGAGACTTTAGCAAATTTAACAAATTACGTGTTTGCAAGTCCTTAGGGCTGAACAGGAGCTGCTTGTAAAAGTGCTGAGGAAGGTGATAGCTTCATTGTACTGCTTCCTATCACCTTCTAAAAGCTGTGGCTATCAGATGGGATTTCCAGTTACTGGAAAAAAGCAAATATCACATCCAGCATCAAAGCAAGGTGCAGGAAACTGCAGAGCAGTCATCCTTACAAAGTATCTCTTTGGAGGAGATAATGAAGGAAATGTTTCTGGAAGCCATTTCTGGGTTGACAAAGAACGAGTCAATTCAGAAAAACCAGCACAGTCCCACCAACACGATTATCTGATTGCCTTTCTCATGAGAGAGTTGACTCTATGACTGAAGTGTTAAGAGCAGCACATACTGATTTTAGCAAGGGTCTTTTGCTGTGGCATCCACGGCATCTTTGTAGCCCTGTAGGGACTGGGTAAGTAGATGAGGTGGATGGCAGTCTGAACCACTCTACTTAAAAGGTACTGGTGACCAGTCTGAAATAAAGCTGGCATCTTATTATGAGTGATGTTCTTGAGGCTTGATTAGGGGAGTTAGACTAGGGGAACTCCAGAGGTCATACATTTTCTTCTGATTCTGTTTTCTTTCTACATTTTCTTCTGATGATGCCTTGCAGGGCACTCCTTAGAATTTGAGTCTTCATATTAAAACTACAAAGTATGTGGGTTTCTGTGCATTAATGGGTTAGGCTGCAGCCTTTCCTTAATTCTGAGCTCATGCAGCTGATTCTGCATGACATGAAGTGGCACTGCATCATGAGGAATTTCCAGCTTAGAAACTTCTCACTGTGAGATCTTCTGCTATGGTGTCCTGACCAGCAGTGAAATCCCCCCAATTCCAGAACACAGGCATTGCTTGAAAACAATCTATTCCATGCTTCATGATTTGGGGACTTGTAGTTAAAAGCAGGAGGTGAGAATGAACCAATATTGAGAGAGGACTTTTAGTAAGGATCATTTATTATTTTAGGCCCACATCGTTTTCTTGGGGTGTCCCCATCTCACAACTATTCTGATGCTTTTCTTTAGAGTACTTGTGCAGCCTCGATTTTTTTCACTTCACTAACTCTCAGTTAAGACAGTTCACACTTGTCCAGGAGACTTGCCTCTTTCATGTACCCTTTATGCATTCCTCTCTCTTTATAATATAACATTAACTAATTAATTAAATTAACAGCCGGTTTCTTTGTTTCCACCTGGGAAATTTACTCTGCTCCAGCTCCCCTCCTTAAAGTTAAACAACACTGAACAAGCTTTCTTAAGACACAGGCTTTTCATTGTTCTCTTTGCACAAGATCTGGTCAGATACTGTTGGTCTTTAAAAGCTCTTGTATTCACCAGCAGAGATGATAACGCTGTGCACAGACTTCACAATTCAATCAGAGTGCATTAGCTTCAGACACATGTTCCAAATCTTTATATGCTACATGATTACTTTAAAATTTTGAGTTTTTTTCCCATAAAAATAAGTTTCAACTGGGATGGAGTTTGCATGCCGACTATATCACTGGAGAAATTGTTTCCTCTGCATTTAATAGTACTGTAATGATTTCACAGTTAGCTTTCTGGATTTTGCTGACCTGCAGAAGCAGTTTGTACAACTCTGTTTCGTATAAGGTTTGCATAGCAGGCTAAGGCTTTTCTCAAGGCACTTTCAACCGCTCTTCTGTTATTTCTTAGGTAATTGCTATAGTTAATAGGAAATGTAATGTTTATATAGCTTTTAGCATTTGTGTTGCATTATTTTCTCACGTATTGTGTATCTAAGATACTAGATTGAATTTGGTCTTTAAAGGCTGTGTAATTCTCGTTAAATGGCTCTAAGTGGAATGCTGTAAAGTACCACAGGTTTGAACAGGACAAAGCACAGACTTTACGGCCATTCAGCAGCTTGACAGAAACATCATAAGCAAAAGTCGGTTTTATTGGTCAAGTTCTTAAACACAATGAAATCGCGGTTGAATCTCTGTGAAGACTTAGTGTTCCTGATTCCAGTTGGGTGGGATCAGATTTGAAACTCCTCCTTTCCTCGTTTTGTTGATATTTTGTGAGTGCCGTAGTACACACGGAACCTAAACTTCAGAAAGCTCTCCTCAGGTGTCCGCATTGGTGGTGCGATGAGGGCAAGTTTAACAAAGTCCGAAGTCTCCTTTTGCCCTGTTGCTAAAATATCTTACTTTCGCGTTGTGCCTTTCCTGAATCCGGCTCAGCCGGTCTGGATCTGAGGGGTTGCGGGACACGCCTGGCGGCCTGGGGTGCCGGCGCTCCGCAGGTCCCGGTGCGGGCGGGCCCCCGGAGGGTCCCCGCACACGGGCAGGAGTGACAGAGCCCGGGCGAGGTCCCGGCACCTGCGGCTGTCGCCGGTCCTGCCCTGTCCTGCCCGGTCCTGCCCGGTCCTGCCCTGCCCTGTCTTGCCCTGTCCTGCCATGTCCTGCCCTGCCCTGCCCTGCCCTGCCATGTCCTGCCCTGCCATGTCCTGCCCTGTCCTGTCCTGTCCTGGCCGCGCTGCCCGAGGAGCGGGACCGGGACCGCTCGCCGCTCACCGCCCCCTCCCCGGTGACGTCACCGCGCGGTGACGTGTCGCCCAGCGGCGCGGGGGCCGCCGGAAGGCGGCGCGGGGCCGGTTGGTGCCGCCGGAGCGACAGCGGCGCAGCGCGGAGCTCCAGCCCTGCCTTCCTTCCCTCCGTCCTTGTGTTCCTCCTGCCTTCGCTCCGCGGCAGCGGCGGTACCGATGAGCGGGCTCCGAGCGCCCGGCGTGCGGCCGCTGCCGACCTGCCTGCTCCTGCTGGGGCTGCTCCTGCCCGCCGCCGCCGCGGGCGCGGGGTGCGAGCCGGAGGCTGCGGACGGCGGCGGCGGCCGGCGGGGAGGACGGGGAAGCGCGGCCGCCTCTGCGGCGGAGCCGGTGACAGGTAACGGCCCCCGCGCGTCCCGCCGGCGGGCGGGCTGTCGGTGGAGGGGTGGGACGCTGTTCTCCCGGCCTTCGCGGCGCCCCCGGGCTCCTCCGAGCCGCCTCCCGCCGCCGCGGGGCCGCTCTGCAGAGGGCGCCGGGCCGGTCTGCAGGGGGTCCGGCTGCGGCGGCGGCGCTGCGGTGCTGCCCGGCGCGGCCCTTCCCGGGAAGGAGCCCGCCGCAGGATGTGTGCAGGATCCTGTTGAATAGCGATATTGTTGAGATCCGGAGCCGACGCGGAAGCGGCGGCTCCCGCGGTGCCGCCCGTGCGGGTGTCCGGGGCGCCGCCGAGCACGGCCGGGCCGGCGCTGCACCCGCGGGGCGGCTCCGTCGGGGCCGGGGCTGCGGAGGGGCCGGTGAGGGACACCCAGAGCCGAGCCGCCAGTGCCGCTGCATCGCAGCACAGCTCCTGCGGAGACAGAGGCGTCCAGCCCTGCCCCCGGGGGGGGTTCTCCAGGAAAGCGGAAGGCATTCCAGCCTTCACTTAATTCTTTAAAGAAAAATCACATTACCATACTTAAGGCAGTTGGGAATGATTGCAGGGCAATTGGGAATGCTTGCAATTAAAACCAGCGGTTGTACTGAAACATTTAAAATAAATCTAATTTCAGCAGTCTTTGATGGCTCTGAATTGCTTCTACACGTTCTGAATCTGTCTTGTAGTGAACACGAGGAAGCTTTGCTGCCTTTAGACAGTTCACTTAAGCAAATGGGATTTGTATGTTAGGAAATTCTCGGAAACATTTAGAAGTTTGTCCTGCCTCGTAATGTGCTTTTCAAAAAGCTCCGTAATTGAAAGGAAGAACACGGTAGGTGGGCAAAACAAGAAAAACCCATATCCCTTCAGAATTAAACCACTGTGCATTTGTCAGAGAAAAACTTATGTTGTTTGGAATTGTATTGACACCCTGAGCTGAAAGTGCTGAACTTCAGCTGATGACACGTACTTGGGTTTCTTCTCAGCCCAACATCTAAAGACCTGAGTTTTAGTTATAATTAATGATACTTCAGCAGTAGTTGTGAAAAAACTCCAAGGCAGAGACTCAAGGCTACGTGATCTAGTGGTCCTGTTTGAGGATGTGACTGTTCTGAAATCTGAATTGTCCAGTCTGTTGGCTTGCTGTGTAAACTAAGGAAGGTGGGACATCCGCAGTCTGTGAAGCAGCAGTCACACCTCCCAAGGGTGCTGTGGAAGTGCTCTGTTGGAAGGGCTCTCTCTTTTTGGTTTTTGACTGTGATTGATCTGGTTGTAGGCGGTATTAAGCGGTTCTTACTATGAATACTGCTGACACTGTCTACATTTTGTGCTTAATCAATTTTGATGTATCAATCTGTATGGAAAAGCCCAAGTTTTTTAAATGCTTTATGGTACTGGGGTGCCTGTCAGCTGTGTTCTCTCACACTTAGTGACTCTGGTGAAGAAGAAATACAATTATTTGAGAAATCTAACTTGTTACTATGTTAACTTGGATTTATTGTGTTACATGACAGTATGGGCTGGAAAATACATATGCTTAAAAGCCATCTTACAAACAGTTTTAAGTTATAGGAGGTAAATTTCAATGTAGTTCTATGTTCATCCACTTAATAAATACGTTTCAATTTGTCATGGAGGTTGTTTGCCTATCTAACTAACTCCCAAATAGTTTTAAGTTACTTTTTGCAAAGCTGGAAGAACTCTTGAAGGTTTGGAAGAAAACAGATTACACTTTCAGGGGGTGATTTTAATTATATTATCTATTATTTTCCTAAAATGTAAAAGTTGTGAATGTGCTGTTGAGTTAGGAGAGAACGCCAGCACTTGTCTGGAGAACAGCAGAATAAACTTTTAATTCAGTAGTTTGGACTGGTTTGAGAGGTACAGTCCAGAAGATAAAAAGCTGCTAAATATAAAATGCTGTGCTAGGAAGAGGCTATGGGATGCTCAGATAGACATGTTTGCAAAACAGCGCTGTAGGAAATCATTCAGGACTTCTTGTCACAAATTGGTCCGAATGAGCAACACGCAGCTGGCAAAAGTAGATGCCATCCTTGGATACGTTGATCGAATTTAAATTACAGAAGATTTTTTTTTTCTTTTTTTTGATTGCACTTTTGTGTCTAGTTTTGATTATTAAATCCAGAAAATACAGAGGAATGTAGTGATGTGGCTTGAGAGGTTCAGAACCTATGAATTAATGTCTTTTTTTCCATGAAAGTATTGCATTATTTTGATGTGGTGGAAAAGGCTGTGGGACGGGTATATAATAAATGGTTCACAGAAGCACTGTGAGTTTTTTAAAGCTGTTTTAATTTTTTTTTTTTTTTTTTTTTTTAACTGTGGTTGAAATATAAGTTAAGAGGAAATGAATTTTAGTGGGTTTGATTTAGATTAAATGCAGACTGGAAAGTTTTTTACCTATAACAGTCAAATTATGTAGATTAGTAAACAGGTTCCCAGTATTAGAGGTTTTTAGTGGCTTAGAGAAAAAGCTGGCAAAGATAATCCACACACATGACAGCAAAAAGGATGTGTGATGAATTTTAGGATTAGGGAAGAGCCTATGATTCTACTTTTGCCATATTTCATCAGATATTCAGGTATTTACTTAATTGAGTATATAGATGATCATGACTGTTGTCTTGCCTGTGTATATGTGCCTTTTTAACAGTATTTTTAAATGACAGCTGAATATGTAACATGTGACACTGCTTGAAGGTATTTAGTCACGATTATGAAAATTGGACCAACAGAACTGTGTCTCCCTTGGAGTGAGCATCATGAGGTTGTTTGCTATTCACTCTGGCTCTGCTTATTCACTACTTAATTTGGTAGAAGGTTTAAGGAACCTTCTGTTCTAAGCTTGAAGATAACACTGAGTTTTCACATTTTCATATTTACCCAATTTTGAGTTGCTTTGTGATTCTGGATAATTGTGGATTCTTTTAACATTTAAATTAAATCCACGATCATGGATTAACTTGTCTGCCTTTGGGTGCAACAGAAAACCTGCACCTGTATTTGGCTAATAAATTTCTCTCAAATTGTGTCTTATAATATTTGAGATCAGTTTTAACTACAGCACTGTATTGTATTTACCAAAGAAACAATAGGCTACATTTTTTTTTTTTTTTTTAGTCATTTAAAGATTTTTCTCTTAATTCCATTTCTATTCTGGAACTTAGCCATTTTCTCAACAGTCTGAGCTCTTCAAATTAATCAGACTTTGGCATTTGAGAAGCGTAAGGTTTCTGAAAAATATGTTTTTAGCTGCAACTCTGCAATTGGCTTGAGCTGTTCTGATGTGGGTGGCTGTTTGAGTGGGGCTTTTTTCTCTGAAGTTGACCCCAGCTGGCCATGCACACAATACTGTTAGCACAGGAGAGCTGGTAGGAGTAGGTATGCTCATCCCACTACTGGAAATCCACAAGGAGGGAAGGAGTTTCATACTCCCTTTCTGCTTTGTACTGCCCGACTTGCCCTAATGTTCTGATGAGCACCGTCTGTTGCTTTGGCTTGCAGGACTGTGACAAGAACCACAGGCAACAGGTAAAACTATGAATTTCTGATCAGACTCTTTCCTGACTTGCTTTAAGCTTAGCACCAGTGCAAAGAAGAGGAAGGACCTTGGTGTCAAGAGAGGGGAACAAGGATGGTCTGCTTCCTGTGATGGTACCTAATGATAGTCTGAACAGAGCTAAGGTGACTGTGAAACTGCATCAGTGACCTTTTTGGGGCTTGAATAATGCATTTGGAATTTGGTGGCTGTGTGTGAGACTTCATGTATGGTGAGCTAATACAAAGAGGATGATGAATTCGGGCATGTAGTGAAATGCTTTTGCATGACTAGATTGGCAATGCACTGGTCTTAAAAGTTTGTGAGCTATGAGACTTTTGTTGCTTTCTTAGTAAACTGCTAGTAGATTTCTCTAGTAATGGAGACTCATCATTCCATGTTTGGTTTGGTTTTTTTTTTGCAATTCCATTTCTCCTATTTGTATCTAGTAGAGCTCCTTGTAATCTGGTTTTACTGTTTCTGATGGGAGGACAGAAATTTCAAGTCCTGTCTCCTCTAAAGGGTGTTGACTTCAAGCTATCGTTCACTTTTTGATAGCATCTCAATGCTATCATCTGTCTTTAAATATGAGAATTTTTGAAATATTTGAATATTTGAAATGCTTAGTTTCTCAATTAAATTAAGTTTTTAATTTCTTAGCCTGTTTTATTTTTAGTGATGAAGAATAGAAGAAATTCAGGAGAGATCTGTGTTTTAATAGCTCAGTCAGCCGTTGCATTGTCATAATTATGAGATACATTTAAAAAAAGCTGTGAATGGCTGGATTTGTAGACGGTTTTGAAACAAATATTAAAAAACAATTAGTGAGGAAAAATCCTGGCCTTTATATAGCTGAGTGACATCGGACTCCCACTCAGAGATCAGACATCAAGCACTTGTAACTTCCTTTGCCCTTAGCTGAGTTTTTTTTACCTTAGAGCCTTCCAGTGTTTTGATTGTAACTTTTTAGCGCTTCTACCAGTGTGTTCTGCACCTTCTGGTGTCCTGTGACTTTTTTCCTTCACCTCTTCCGAGGATTCAGTCTTAGTGTGATTTAGACAGGTTATTGAGCTGGTATTTTTTTCATGTGTTAGAGTAGTAGTGTGTAGCAGACCCTTTCTTAATACACCCAGTGTCAGTCCCTGAAATATTTTAACTCTGTCATCTCTCCGTCAGCAGGTTTTTGTGCTGCCCTTTCAGCTATGAGCTTTCTGAAGACAGCTCTGCTTTTCTGAGGACCTCCTACCCGATTCTGCCAAGCTGGGCCTACACAACTTGGGCATGACTCATTTTCTTCTACCTAACTCCAGGGATACTGATCTATCATAGCCAGGTTGAGCTGCCATAAATTTGTCAAGAGAGGACTGTACCTAGTGACAGGAGCTGTTGATCTTGATAAGATTTCCCATGATGATACGACTACTATGAAAATCACCTAAAAATACTGGGGTTTTTTAGCATTTGTATGAAGTAAGCAGTCTGACAGCTTTCTAACTGATTTTTAGGTTGCATTCTCTAACTTGTAAATCTTTACATCTTTTTTATGTTTAGTAATCATTCTCAATCAGCATTTAGGGAGAGGAATGCATAGCAAAGAGCTGTGATATGGGCAAGCTAAGAAAATTACTAGGGTGGTTTGGTTTTTTTTTTTTTTAGTGCATGGTCAAAGACTCTTCAGAAGTCAAAAGTGTATTATTTTACATTAATGTTGACTAATTTACTGCAGAAATCCTGATGCATGAGAAGGCTTCATTGGGGTTAGTCTGTTGCATCCTGTCTGTGAAACTGGCTTTTTCAAGTACAGGAACTTGAGATGTTTATCTTGACCACATAGGGAGTGTGTAAAAAATAAATAGCCACAATATTTGTTGTCTTAAAATAAGCATATACGTATTTTTAGAAACCAAGGTGAGTTTCAAGTTATTACATAAGTTAATGTTATTCTGCCTTTGGTTACTACTAAGTGTCTGCAGTTACTATGGAAACTGCATATCTGAAAGAGGAGGGGTGAATAAAATTATAATGTGTTGTTAAAATTTAGAATCAGCGCAAAATGTGGTGATTGTCAGAAAATCTGCCCTTGTTTACTTGATTTCTCTAAGTAATTTAAACTTAACTGAAGAGAGTTTATTTATGCCTTTCTTCCCCCTGCACCTTTCTTCTGAATCTTGCTCATTTTCCTTCAAATCCAAAAAATCCATGGCATTTTTCAAAGATCTGGTAGAGGCGAGCGTCTTTAAATCTGTGTAATGAGATATACTGTAGAATTTTAGCTAAAATTCATCTTGGAAATTGAAGATAATGTGCTTGCCAGTACAATTAAGAATTTGAGCTCAGAGCACTCAGAACTGTTGAGTCATTTGATTTAACAAAATTCAGATTAAGAGGTGAGAACCACTGACCTTTTCGATCTCATTCCTGTGGTCTCTAGCCAAGATTTTTAAGTATATCAGGAGATTTTCTTTCTATGCAGACAGTGTTAAGCTGCTGCAGGTGAGTCTTTTTTTCTTCAGCAATTCCTAGACATTGAGATGGGAAAGGAACCCATCACTGAGTTACTGCAGCTTGTATTGCAAACCACCACCGGCACCACAGAACCTTGTATAAATTGGATTTGTTGTTGAGGCTACTTGGATTGTGTGAAGCTTAACTTCTGCAGTAGCTCAGAATTTATAGGAATGCAAAGATAGCTTTGATCCTTTTCCTCTAGGCAACGCTTTCTGTTTCCTACCTTTTTGTGTGCATCATGAATCATTTAAAAACTGTCAGCAGCCCAGCCCTCTGGTACTGTTTCCAACTAAATTTTTAATACCTGATTGATTTTTCTTTTTTTTGTGTGTGTACTGTATTTCTGTAGTTCATGTTCATTTGTAAGAAATTGTCACTTGCTGAGCTTCTAGAACTGAGAGGAGCAGTTTGCTAAAAGTGGTAGTTTACCTTAACCTATATAGAGCCGTGTTTAAAAGCAAACAAACCTTGTGATAGAGTCTTAATTTAAGCAAGGTTTTGTTGGATAAAATTTTGTGACAAAGGCTTCTGTGGCTCTGTGTACTTTTTCCTTAAAAGGAGAAACTTTCCACCCAAGAAAGTGTGGTCTGAATACTCCTCACTTTGTGGTTTAGAATAAATGAAGGGGTTAATTGTGTGCAATTATTAAACATGTAATAATGTTACAGAGATAAAGGAACAGTGTTTCTCAGTTCCACCTCCTAGTTCTGTGAACTGAATTACTTAAATTCAGAGTTTCCTGTAAGTTAAATATGTTATTTAGAAAGGAAATTTTCGCACAAGTGTTATTTTATTTTTAATAGTAAATAACTCTTTGTGGCTCCCCTGGAGATTTGTCAAGAATAACTCCTGAATGGTGTATGTGAGCGTTTTTTTTGACTCTCATGGATGAGTGAATGGCTCAGTAAGCGATTATTTTTTAGACAGACTCAGTTTTCATGTAGAAATATATTCAATGAGTTTTTCTAGGAAATGATAAGCTTTGACTAAAAACTTTTGTCAATCTGCTGAATATTTTTTTTTGTCCCAGCCACAGCTTTTACTTGAAATGCATTCTTCCCTTCTGCCCTCACTAGACGCATTGAATAGGTGGGTCTTCTGTTTTTATGCCTAGATCTAAAGCATTTAAAAAGAATCTTATGTTGTTTCTCTGTAGTAGTCTGGAAATGACAAGATTGATTAGTTTTTCCTCATTTTGAAATGTTACACAGTATTTTCATTTGAAGAACAACAAACAAAAAATACTATACTTTTAACAAATAAAAAGCATATGCAAATCAGAAGTTCTGTGATGATTTTGAAACAACTATGAAAGGTAGTTATTCTGAGTAGGAGTCTTCCTTCTACCATAGTTTTAATTCTAGATTGCTATATATAGAAGGTTGCAAGGTAACTTCTTACTGTAACATTGTACATCTATATGAAAATATCACTGGCTTCAGTTATTTTCATTGCCTGAAGTATTAAAAATTGTTTTGAAGTGAAAATGAAATTGGTTTTTTTTAGAGCCAAGTACTTTTTACTGTTTTGCTAAATGTGAAAATCAGATTATATAATACCATATAGTTCCAAAATTTATATTGTTAAGTGTCAGGGAGGAAAAATATATTTATATCCTTTCCTACTGGTGGATTTTAGTTGAAAATGAAATGTTTAGAGACAGTTCCCAGAGTATATTTTAAATTTTTATTTGAAAAACTTAACCTGGCTGCCTCAGTCTTGTTCATATCTGGTTCATGTTTCCTGAACACATTTACTGAAACTATCAGTGCTGTAGGGGGTATTCTAGTTACTTTAGAAACAGCACAGTAATATGTCAGTTCTAAAATACAGATAAGAGCCACTGAAAACAAGTCTATTGACTTCAGTGTATGTATTGTGTATTCACTGGGATTTCATTCTAAGACTGCATTTAAAGTAAAATAGTGTTTTGGTTTGGTCTTGTAAAGCTCCACTGCTGATAACTGGTTTTACAGTGATAGTTGCAGGCAGGGGTTGGGGACCTGTAGCTCTGCAGCTTTAGAGGATGTTAACCTTGTGACTGGTTTAACTTGACCATGAAAATGGGCTGTTTCTGCAGGAAGGGGTGCTCCTCCTTTGTGCTTGGTACTTTCTCTCCCTCCCTGCCTCTTCTGTGTGTTGTGGCTGCTCACTTACCATGTCTGGAGTTGGATTGCTTGGGGGAATTGATTGAGCTGAAAGCTGTTTTTTTTCATCAGGATCAGGTCTTTGCTTCAGTTCAGTGCACAGCTGCACAACAGTATCTTGTGAGGAGATAAAAACGTTGAGGGAAACTATTTTTAACCATTTTAGTGGAAGCCCTCATGTGCCACATAAATAGCAATTGAGAAAGGTGGGTGAAGGATACATGGGTACTCAAAAATACAATGTTTTACCCAGGTATTACCACCTGTGAATCTGGAAAATGACATTCAGAATTGATAAGGAAGTACTTCAGCTTTCCATAACGCTTGTAGAAGAGAGGCTTTTAGATGAGAGGCTCTTAGCAGTAGAGCCATGATTTTAGTAGGGCTTCTTAAAGAGATTAGGTTTTGTAGATAATACTAACTTCGCTTACAGAAAAATGGATGCTTTGGAATGAAGCCTTTGTTTCAGGAGTTAATTTGTTTTTTGCCTGTTGATTTATTGTAAGAGAGTTTATATCTCAAAACTAAATTGCTTGCCAGGCATAATTATTTACTTCTATGAAGTGAAATTGATGAAATGTGATTTTATTAGTACAGGGTAATACGAACATGTCCCATTCTGATTTGGCTGTAGATGTTTGAAAGCGAAAAAACTCCACCTATTTGAACGCTAAATGCATCCAATTGACTACTTTTAGACATTGTTATAAAAGAATCCAAGTAAAACTAGTTTGTTTTGTTTATTAAGTAAACATCCTAAGAAACTATGCATCTGTGATGTGTTACTCTTTTGTCTCTGAAGCACTCGGAAGCTTGTTTTATGTTGCCTCGTGTCTGTTTTTAGTATCCCATGAGCAGCAGTCAAGGGTCTAATTTCTCTTGGTGTTGCCAAGTGGTAAGATTTCCTTATTCCAGCAGAGTGGAAGCTCTGTATGCAGCCTGGTCTGTGATCAGGTTTGCAGAAACCACTGTTATCTTACAAAACAGTCACAGGTACCATGTTGTCTTATTGGAAACAAAAGGATGCATCTTCACAGCACTAGGTGGTTACAAATGGAGCATCAGAAAATACTGGAAGTTTGGTGTGTAGTGAGGTGATGAACTGGGACTCAGTGTAAGCTGCTGTTTCTGGCAGAGGTCTCTGGAAGCGTTTCAGGATACTGTGTGACAGGGTGATGAGATGGTAGTGTTGACATGCAAAAGAGTGGTGCAGGGAGAGAAAAGAGGAAGGAGCATACTTTTAATGAGTGCTTTTGTACCATTAAGTGTATTCTTAGAGTTGATTTAACTGATTAAATGGATCTCTGATTAACTGTTATACTTGAGATTTTTGGGTGTAATTGTGGAACAATTTCCAATTGTTCTTTGGAAAAAGCCTGGGTGTTGGTCAGGAAGAAATACTACAAATTATGAATACAGAAAAACAGAATATTAATCATTGTCACTTGAAAGGATATGTAAAACTAGAAAATATACAGAAACAGACAGAACATTCGGAGTTAGAAGGGATCTGGAGGGATTATAAATGACCCATACTGCAACTGAATCCACAACCTTGGTGTTTCTAGAGCCATGTCCTAACCAACTGAGCTAAGATCTTCAATCGAGCTTGCCAGGGCTTTTATGTACATATTTTTGTGTAAGATAAGCTGGTAGGACTTGTTGGTGTTAAAAGACCTGCCCTGTGGCTGTAGTTCTTCAGAAGGTAAAGGCAGCTGCAATTTAGCCTTCAGCCTGTCTTCCTCATACTGAGAAATTTCAATTTAATTGTTGGGTTCATTTTTTGCTGCAATAGTATGCTGAAATCGGCTAAGCAAAGGTTGAATGGGCTGGAACCAAGGAAGGCCAAGAAGGTGAAGGGAGGGATGGAAAAGCACTGTGACAGCCAGGTGGGTTTTGAGTCTTAGGAGGGAGATAGCAAGGGTGTGGTAGGCCTCTTTGAAATAAGGAGTATTACAAAGCAGGCAACTATAAGAAAACTGATACTTATTTTCGTGCTATGAGACTGGGAGGCATTAATTGTAAAATCAGCAGAATGTTTGAAAATATGTGTATCTCTGCTTCACTTCCCAGTTTCCAGAGTGAAGTGGGAGAACATGTCTGCATGAACAGGTATAATTGAGCTAGAAATCTCATTACACAGGACTGTTTTGTAAAAAAAACACGTGCTATTTTGGGGAAAAATTGTTGTTGTCATCACCTTCTGTACTGCACCATTTGCTGCTAGATAGTTCTTGGCAAGATTGGATTGGGTGGACACCATTGAGTAAGGGTGGCTATTTCATACGTTTTTGCTAATCTTCTGTGAAACTGCAAGGTATGATTGTGTTGTTGAGACAAAGCAATTTGGCAGTATAGTTGCCATTTACATTAGCATTTAATTTTTCTTTTTGTGCAAATGTTTAAAAGTGATTGCTAAAGTAGAAAGAATTAGGGTAGAATACTTAAAGGAGACTGTCATAATGTTGCAGTAAGCTGCATCATAATTTATGTAGTTAGTTTTTGGGAGGTGTAACTAATTTAGTGTTTTCAGTTTGAGGACTGGCAAAATTTTTGCTGGCATTGACTCACTTGTAAAATTGATTTTATTGAACTGTGTTTCTGCTGTTGATTTGTATTGGTTTGCAGTCTCCTAACACTGAAATTTTTTTCCTGCCAGAAGGTAGCAAAATCACAATGACTTTTTTGTTCTGATTTTCTTTTATGATACTTAGTTTTCTGTGCTCAGAAGGCTGTCAGCAGCACGTTAACATTCTTATAAAAGCCAAAGAACAAGACAGCCATTGCTTTGTTGCCCAAATTATTGGTTTTATTCTTTAAATATAAGTGTAATAGTTGATTATTCATTTGAATAGATGTTTTTTATGCTTTGGTATAAATGTTTTAAGAAGTGCTTCTTTAATTCTGATCACTTGTTGTTTGGTACTGCAGTTTTGGGGTCTGTGAAGTGTTTGAGAAGACTTTGGGCAGAGAGCTAAGCATACCAACTGAATATACAGAGTTTTCAGAGTACAGTAATAGTGTACCTACTTAAAGACTAGATATTGTGGCTTACTCTCTTTGGTCTTTTACCTTCAGATCTGAGCGTGGGTGGAGATTGTAGCAGCTGTAGGGTTTTAGGTGATATTGATGATTTTACAGGTTGATCAACTAATTTTTGAAGATCATTCATTTGAATTGCTTTGGAAGTTGACCATTTGCTCTGTAGGTACTACCAGGACACTCTTATTTGTAGACTCTGAGGAAGTGTAACTACCTTCTCAGACTTTGTGGCCTCTTGTATTTTTTTATCCAGTCCACCACCTGCCCTGCCCCCAAAAGTTTATAAGGGTTATTGGAATGAAAAGAATTTTTTCACTGCTTCTCATATGATTGTGAATACTTTAAGTGAAACTATCTGGTCTTTTCTTGGGTTCTGCTCTGGAAACTGACAGTGGAAATATTTCATGAATGCGTCTAGTTCAGTTTACATTCTTCAAAATTTTGTTGTTGTACATAATTAAAATGAAAGTGGAAGTGAAACACTCTGCTGGTAACAAGGACTTGTTGCACATAAAAAATAAGGGAAATGTGATGTTTAAAGGAGTGGAAGTTATGTTTGCTTTTCTAGGTCTGTGCTGTAGTTTGAGTGATCATAGAGGACAAGCTTAATTCTCCTATGTTAATTGGGAATGTAGTAAGAGACTGGTTAGAAACTGGAAAAGAGCATGCATTTAACTATAAGGACAGACCTATAATTGTTCTTCTTGGTGAGTTTTGCATTCAGAATTTTGAGGAAGACTGACTAAAATATGAAATTCTTTGCTCCTTTCTGCACATGGATGAGAATTGGAAAAATCAATGGTAAATTGCTATGGAAAACAACATCTTATGTCCTATGATCAACTCAGAGGCTGCCATTTATACTACTGCTTGGGTATTTCAAAGCTCCTTTTGTTTGGCTAGGTAGTGAATTTGACCTCAGCACCTGACTACAAAACAGTCTGTATTCTGTGGAGCTAAAGCATATAAGGGATTTCCCCAAAGTATTCTGCTTAACCCCAGGGTTGTTTGATTCCTAGTGTAGTGGATAGTTATTGAGTCTTTTCTTAGTGTTAGTATGTGAACTAGGTGTAAGTTAAGAGGCATAGTAAAAGGTGAATTATGACGTTCATGGAGGGTCAAGTACAGATGCCAACAGCAATAGCAAAGTTGTCAATGTATTGCAGTGTTAAGGCAAGATAAATGCTGTTCTTGTCCTGTGCATCTTGTCCATGAGTTTTAAGTAGCCTTTAATATTTGCATGAATAATGAGCCATTTTCTCTGACATGTTCACCTATTTTGTGAAGTGGCCTCAGATGATAGTCTTGGATTTCTCACTTAGAAATATTTTGAAACTTGCTACTTCTTTGGCCTATCTCAAATTGCTGCTAAACAGAAAATACTTCAAAGCACAAGTTGGAGCTAGTTTATTTAATAGGTAAAATCCCTTGATTTTACAGATTGTACTTTTCTTTTAGCAATTGAAATGGATATAAGGCTTAATTGTATTGAAAACAACTTCAATATTTCATTCCTAACCTAGAAGATTTTTGAAAAAATGGATATACCTAAATATCTGAATTTGGGTTAAATACTTCTATCAGAGACATTTTGTTTTTATTAAGGTGTCACCATCCAACGGATGGCTTTCAAACATCCTCCAGTTCTCTCTTGGTTGTTGTTCCTTTCAGAGGAAATAGGGAAATAATGATTTGCATTTGGCAGGGCAAGCAGAAAGCTTTTTTTTTTTTTTTTTGCAGTGGTGGGTGAAGCATTTGTGAAGGTTACTGGTGGGGTACACAGCCCAGAGCAGAGGAAAGCAGCCAGACCAGTAGCAGCTGTTACCTCTCACACTGGAAATATCCAGCAGTGAGCCTGCTTCCTTCTTGGCTTTTCTGAATGTAGCTCATGCCAAGGCTGTTGTTATACTGGACTTTAAGAATGCAGCATCATTTGGGAGCTGGTGTTTCAGATCATGCAAACTTCAAGATGTGGTTGGAAAAGCATATTTGGATAGCATTTACTATGCAGTTTCCTGCTTCACCTAGTCACGTTGTTTTAATTTGTTGTTTAACATTGTTGAGTTTGTAGGGTCCAGAGGTGTTAAGTGCATACCCACGGTGTTACTGACCAGAATCTTTAGGGACAGGATTCATTTCACATCTCTTCAGGTGTCAGCATCTGGGCTCCTTCTATAATAGACTAAAATTGTTTTGTCATGAGATAGGAAATGCTGTTTGAACATATGGACCTTGCCACTAAGTCTGCTCACTGTGTCAGATTTCTGTTCAGTGTGAAGATGACACTTAGTTCAGGTACAGGGGAAAAAATATTGCTCTCCTGGCTTTATATTAGAACTGTTCTAAAAGCAGTGCTTTTGTTCTGTTTAAGGATATATGTTTAACTTAAATGTCAAATGTTTTTTGAGTCAGGTATTTTTGCCATATTTCTTAAAAACCTTTAAGCTTTTTGAATGCTACAGAATGAATAATTAATTTGATATTTATGTTTGCAGTGCTTACTAAGTGCACTTAAGTTTTGTTTTCTCTGTTATTTGGTTTCAAAAAGTTGCAGGATAAGGTTTCAGCCAATCAGTAATACTACCTAGGAAGCTGTAGTTAATGTGTTACTCGGGGAAATGAAAGTGGTGTTAACTCCTTCTCCTCATCTTTGATGGCCTTGTTAGCAGTAATTTATTACTTTCAGGAGGTTTGAGACTTCTTAGTAGATGGTTTATTTACTAGAGAAGATCAATGCTTGAACTCACTTCAGCTTTTGCACTGTTTTACAAACTTCTGAGTTGCAGTGTAATGGGATTTTTTAGGATGTAATGTTTCAGAATACATTTGGTAAATTCTTTTTAAAATGTCTTAATCTGTTGCATTTGTCTTGCCTTGCCTTCTTCACTCCAACAAATCCTGTACATATTTTATATGTTCTGATTGTGTACCTCAAGCATCCTTAAAAGACCTTCTCAATTCATTTGATTTGTCACTTATTTTTTGCTCTAAGCTAAGAATGGAACAGAAATACTGAAAAGGTAAAGACAGCATTTCTCTAATGCTAAATTTCGATGCAGGAATTGAGTGGGTCTTGTAAAATCCTGGGTGCAAGAGTGCATAACTGATAATGCCATATAGATTCAGAAAGAATTTCACTGCTTTACTAGATTTTTTTGGGGGGACGTAAAAGATGTGCAGCTGGTTTTAGGCCCTCCTGCCTATGTTCATAAAGAGTGTCCGAAGCAAAGAGTAGACAGCCAGTGTGGTTCTGAAAACTCTTAATAGATAAGACTGGAGCAGAGTTATGGAAAAGAGAAAGAACAATTCCACCTCTGCATTAATTGCATCAGGGAGCTTAAAGTTACACTTTGTACTTCATAGCAGAATGTTGTGCTAAATTAGAAATTGTGATATGCTCGCCCACAATTGTTCAGTATTGTGCAGCTGTGATTGGTTTAGTCACAGGCAGAATGCTGGGCTGCCTACTCTGCCTTTGAAGCTACCCTAGCCCTGGAGTTGCTCTGAGTGGTTTATTACTGTTCATTGTTGTTGTTTTTTTGGTTTTTTTTCTGCAGTCAGAAGGATGAGAGTTGTGGGCAGGTTTTTTTTTTTTTTTATAGCATAGACTTGTCTTTGAAAGATATCAGAGAGACAGAGAAAAGCTAGAATCTTCAAGAATTTTTGGTAACATAATTTGTAAGGAGCATTAGCTCCTAATGCAGCTTGTTAGGAGGCTACAGTTGTCCTGTGTTTGAGCATCTTTTAGAAGTTGTTGGGGGTATCTGACAGTATTCTCCTGAGTGGCTGTTCACTTTTTTTGACTAATATTGGAATCTGCAGGAACTCTTGCCTGCTATCTCTGACTAATGCAAGTTGTAATAAATGAACACTTATGCCTAAGTTGTGCACTGTAATTCTGAGCACAGCAAATATGTTTAATGTAATTAGGGCTTCTGGAAATCTTCTGGGCAGCTCTTTATACACAAATCTTTTAATAACTCAATGTTTTTAGACATAATGATTTTTCTAGTATAGAATTGCTTACTTTGTCATGTAATTTTTAATATATATGTCTTTTTTTATTTGGGGAAGGCTCTGGCTTTGGATGCCTGTCGCACATTACCTTCACTTTTGGTCTTTTCCTCAGTTGAATGTCCAATGGAACTTGCTAAGCAATGGGTTACAAAAAATTCCAAAGTAGTTTTCTGTGCAGATTTTCCTTCTATACTGTTTATAAAGAAGTTTGGTTCAGATAGAGGGTAAATGATGTGAGGGTGAGTACTTGAGAAATCTGTTCTTAATAAATAAGATGCACAACCATTTAGATTAGTTAAGGCTGTGTTACTGTCTGAACTTATTTTGACTTTTTGTGATTTCTGTCCAATTATTAAATGCCCATATCATTGAATATATGCAAAAAGACTGTTTTATGCAGTGTGATAGTGTTAATATCTCTGAACTGGGACCTTGATTATGTATAGTGATGCAAGTAAAGAACTGAATGTTCCATGGATATGAAATATTTCATAGCTATAAGTAGTATAGTCAACTTTCAGCAAATGGTATGTCAAAGTTAACTTTTCCATTCTCTCCATGCACCTGCTTGCATGTGATGTCCCAACCAGCTGTCACTGTTGCCCAAGCAGATTGTAGAAAGAAGAGGGTAACTAAGGAAAGGTTGCCAGTCTGGCCTTGGGATTGTTCAACAGAAGATGGATACTGACTGAACACAGATAGAGCAACTAAGTCAAAGTTGCCAGTGGAATAAGGCATGGGTTGGGAAGAGCTCTGTCAAGGGAGGGTAGCAAAGATTGTCCATGCTGCACAATCCATTGTAAAAAATTTTGAGTCTTTCTTGTGTTTGTTTAGGAAAAAAACCCCTGTCCATTAATGGCCTACTATCCTAAAGTCATACAGGTGACAGATTTGTTTTGTGTATGGTTAAAGGGTTGCATTCCCAATTCCCAGCAGTAAGCTGTGAACTGTTGCTTTGGATTATTCCTTGTCTCCAATTCTTCTGGCGTATTTGTTCATGTAAGTAAATAATATTTTTTAGCTGTATAAATGTTATAACTGTAAAAGAAACAATTATAAAGTAAAACAGAAATGCTAAATTAAGAAACATCTTTATTATGTTATTTTTATGGGAGAAATTGAAATTTTCCACTCTGAGGGTGACTGACAGATTACATTGTGTATTTTTTATTCCACTCAGGGCATATTCTCGCATACTTTTGTTATGTGCCTGGAAGTTCTTAGCTAATTCACTGACAAAGCACCTTTGTGTTTAGAGTAGGTTTACTTTAAAAAAAAAAAACTTGGTTTAGCAGAATTTGTTTTAGTGTACACATGAGAACAGATTGTCCAAAAATCAGTAGTACTGAAAATATACCACAAGAAACCCTAAAGGTTTTTCACTTTGCTGTACATAAATTAGACTTAGTTACAATTATTTGTTTACTTCCAAAGATTTGGATAACAGACAAGGAGGATGCATGTATCATATTTTTCTGTTAACCCATTTTAAATAAATGAATTAATGGAATCAAATTTTGGATGTAACTGTAGATCTTTACAGACTATCAAAATATTGTATTCAGAACAAAGTGGTCCTGGGCACTATTTTTCTGCTTTCATAAAAGAATTAACTGACTTGCATTTCTACTGAA
Organism: Certhia americana; assembly: GCA_018697195.1. Taxonomy (NCBI): domain Eukaryota; kingdom Metazoa; phylum Chordata; class Aves; order Passeriformes; family Certhiidae; genus Certhia; species Certhia americana. Next base: position 47,789,042 of record CM031860.1, on the reverse strand, counting down.
CATCTATCACTGTTGTCTGTTACTCAGAAACATATTGCTAAAATTTCACTTCCTGATAGGACAGAGGATTCAATTCCTGTGGGATAAGCTCTAACTAAAACATTGGTGTCTGCTTTTGTAAGCAAGAAGCCATGTTTATTTTCCATGCTGTTGTAATGTAGAAATCCATGGAGGCTCTTTAAGGAGTTGTATTTTTTTCCAGAGACTGCTCTTTCAGACAAAAACTGCTGCTGTTCACAAATAGGATTTTAGGTGTATTATTGTGTGCTTCTCCCCCCACAATTGTCCATAAGTAACTGTTAAAATGTTAACAGCCTAATAGTTACCTTACAGATTCAGAGAAATAAATAGCTTATCTAATATCTTGAAATAACCATCTGCCTGGGGCTTGAGAAAGGGTATTGCAAGAAGTCTAGCACACAGCAATTCAATATAATTCTTCCTAACAAAAACCAATCGCCTTGTGTCCTGAACTGTGAGGTTGTGTTCCAGACTGCTTGATTTTTATCTTACCCAATATAAATATGGCTTTATGTTCCATCATGTAGATCTCACTTGGAAAAAAATTGGTGTCTTGGACTTGATGATCAATAGAACTCATTATTGTAACTGTGTATTAAGGCATTTATGTAAAGGCAGTTTGTATCTAGTTTATCTAGGTTTTGGTTGTGTTTTTTTTGTTTTGTGTTTTTTTTTTTTTTCCTAGTAGGTTTCCAAAATACTATCAACTGGAGAATAACTTTCCCTTATTTTCTGTTGTATGCTTTTCATTTGTTTTCTTCACTTTGTTATCTGTTGTATGCTTTTGGTTTATTTTTCTTCACTTTGTTTTTTATCCTATGCTTTTTGCCTGTGAAGACTTTTCCTTTCTTCCTTTGAAATTATGCTCATTCTGTTTAGAGACGAGCAGAGCAGTATGCAGTACTCAGCCAAGGAAGGTGTAATTACCTCTGCTTTTCTCTGTTTAGCAACTTTTAATAGCTGCATATTAAGCAAATAATTTAATGGAGTTAACACCAATTAGCAATCTTTCTGGTAAGAAGTTCTCAAAAACATTCCGATATGTTTAATTACCTCAGGTGACTTAGTGTGCCAGTCAGCAATGGTCAGCTGTTCTACCTCTTCCCCTCCACATATCCCTCTGCAGCTCAGACTCGAATTTCTCTGCAAATCGTCATAGATGGAGTTTTCTGTTAACATGTTTTCCTTTGCCAACAGCAAAATTCAGTAGGAAGGAAGAAGATTGTTATGCTCCATGTCAGTTCTGCAATTGAACTTGTAGCTCTCCAGCAGGAAAAAAGGAAGCCAGTGTTTGTTTCAGGCATGAACTGGTTATAAGCCTCTGAATACAAAAGAAGTGCTCCATACATTGTGTTTCAAATATTTCTCTGATGCATTTGTATCCTGTCTCTAACAGTTGTTTTTTGTTTGGTTTTACATGTTGTGCTGTCTCTTCTATTGAGTACAACAGCATATGAAAAGGATTTTGTAAGATCTATTGGCAGTTGAATTTGTCTACAAGTAAAATACTAGCTTACCTTCAAAAAACAAAGTCAGCATTTTTCAGACGGAATTGAATGCAGCTGTTTTTCTCCTAGAACATATTTATGCAATATTTATTATATTGATGAAGGAAGGGAAAACTCAAGGCACTCTGGTAGGCTGAGTTAAAAAAAGCCCATTATGGGAGGGGTAATTTTCCCATATTTGGTAGACGTGTTATGTTAAATAGCAAACAATTGGAGGACATTGTGTCAGGAACCTGTTGGCTCCATGTGACCAAGCATTCCTGTGGATTCGAACAAGGCAAAATTTTCCTGATTTCTGCTAAAACATTTTACATAATAAGTGATGAACAGTATCACATTTTTTGGGGAGGTAACTCCTATTAAGAAGCAACATTTTTTTTCCGTATTATGCGTATTTATGCACAAACCTTCTTTGGTAATGTTGCTTAAATTCTAGTGAGTTACTGTATCTCCAACTGAATGTGTAATTATGGAGATATCATTTCCTTTAGCTTAAACATTTCTTGTCTCTTTCTTGTCCCCAAACAGAGGGAAAGTATTTTCCTGGCTGTGAATTGAGTGTGCAAACCATAGGCTGATGGTTCTCCTTGCAGACAGGAGCTCAGCGAGGTGCTAAAAGTGATTATGTTCACTTCACAAGTCCTGCCTGAGGCGTGTGCAGGCTGAGTTAATATTTGCACCCATACAGAAAATCTCAAAACTAACTTATGAAATCATCTTTCTGTTATCTTCGTGATTAGTTACTGATGCACCAAAGGCTGCAGCTTCAGCTTGTGCTGCAGTTCGTTCTCCTGTTTTGTGCTTGTGTGAGGGACCCAGGGGTGGCTGGGCAGGGGAGCTTTGGTCGGAGTAGAGACGATGCTCGTGAGAAGAGAGAGGTTTTTGAGTCAGTTTGGAGTCTCAGAGGTGACAGGAAGACACAATGCAGCAGACATGGCTGTATGTTTGACCTGATTTCCTTGTTTCTGCTTGAAGCCTCTCTGAGGTGTGGCTTCTATCAGCCACATCTTCATGTGGGTGGGTAATTTGCTACATGCAGAAGCAGATTACTCAGACTCGTGTACAGTGTGCAGGCAGAGCAGCATGCAGGTGACACTCTTAGGTTTAGATCAAGATAATAGGGATCACTGAAAAAATTCTGACTGGCATTTTTGAAGGAAAAATGTAACATGAAACTGTTGCCCAGGTTTGTTCTTTCTAAGTTGCCATCTGGCTTATTTTCAACAAGGTTTCAGCTGTTTCCAAAAACTCTTCCTCCCTTCTGGGTTTTACTGGGCTACTGCAGGTGTTTTTCATATGTAGGTCAATGGGCCTCTGCTCAGGTTTTGTTATATGAACTTGGCATGCATTGCTGTGGTTTATTATGTAGCAATACATATGGAAATAAAAATAAAATATTGTGAAAAAATGTAAGCCTTCAGATCCCATTTGTATCAAGACGTCTGTGTGAAAAATGGAGCTAAAATCCTACGTGTCTTAATTTTAATCTTCTGTAATTGCTCGTGTTTTGTTTCCTCAAGTATCTTATTTAGCAATTATGTGCACTCTTAATTTGTGCTTATGTGTGTACTTTTTTTGTGTGTATGTAGACATATGCAATTCTGACAAATGCTGATCTAATTTGAAAAGTGCAAGTGGATGTTAAAGCATATAAAATATTATCTCCTTTTATGCAAGTCCTTACTCTCTTACTCTCCCTTTTTTGGAGCCATTTCAATTAGGCCTGCAGGTAGAAAGCCCTTTCAAATAAGAAAAGCATGTGCTTGTGTTTATTAAAGGAGTTTTTTAAAGTGTATATGAAGCTGAATATGCTAGAGAGTAGGCAGGAATTAGTTGTTGCTTGCTTTTAGAATAAAAGCAATACTAGCTTTTAGAGTAAAAAGCTGTGAAAATTCATGTTCTGGAGCTAGTTATTTAATTTGTCACCTCATTGGTCTGCATTTAAGGAATTGCCTATTTTTGTTTGGCCTGGAAAGGCAAAAGGAATTATTTATTTAAAGGCAGTGTTTTGGTAGCATCGTAGATTGCTCTTTTAGTAAAGTAGATTTTTTTTTATTGCCTCTGCATGTATTTGCAAAATTTTATTGCAGTTTGAAAACTTGGACTTGGCTATCAGCTTTCCTTTTTTTAAAGTTGTGGGGTTTTTTGTGTTTTCACTTGTTTCACAGTTTCTGTAAATTTTTGGTTATCTGTACTTGGAATAGTATATACTTTATTTTTGCCTTAGTCTAGTGCTCTTGCAGTTCTGTCTTTGGCTTTTAATAGTGGTGTAATATTTATTTTAATTGTCAAGCTAAAGGAATTATTTTAATCAGGTTTTACTACAACAGATAAACCTTTGTAAGGGATCAGTAAATTATTAACCATGGGGTCTTGTATCAAACAAGGCAATTTAAAGAATAGAAGTTTTTAAGTTTGTTTCTTATAACTTACTTGCTGTAGCCCAAGTGCAAGTTTGTGTTTTTCTGTTGAAATAATTACACTTCTTGGGGAAAAAAAAAAGAACAAAGAAGCTGTTAGTGCAGAGATTAAATTTTACCGCCAGTAATTTATATTATCTGCTGATTTCTATTTTCTCAAAGCCTGTAGATTTAAAAGCCAATGAAACTCGCAATTGTTTACACCAGTACATTTAGTAAACTTAAGCAATGTTTGTTGCATTGTTTTCTCTGTGTTGAGACTGATTAAGTACTGTTACTTAAAAATATTAATAGTTTTACTCTGCCTACCAGGTGAGCTACTCCTGGCAAGTGTGAGAGACAGGGTCTTGATTGATTCATTGCATTAAAGCCTACCTTTAGGCAATGCCCAAGTTCAGTGTGCAGGTCCATGGAAAATCTGATGCTGTTCAGAAAAGGTTGGAATTCTTTTTCGTGTTCTGTGTAAGTCCTGAATTTGCAACAGAGTTTGCACTTTTTGTAAGGTGTTGCTGTGGGTAGCTGCAAACAAATGAGCTCTGAGCTCAGTATTTTTCACATGAAGGTAGAACTTCTTTGAGTTTAAGAACTGGGACTCTTGGGATAGATTTGGGTTTTTCAGGGTGTTGGTTGCATTAATTCTGCATATTAATTTCTCTTCAATTTATCTGATTTTGATGCTTTATTACTTTATTAGTGCTTTTCATATATACAGTCATTCCCACAGCTTTTTTTATCCATATCAGTCAAAATAGGGATGAAGTCAAAGGTTATCTAGGGTTGCAAATAATTTTTGCACTACACTGAATGTTTTGTGTGAGGTGCTTTTGTTACACTGATCTTAAGTAGATCAATAAAACTGATGGTTTACTATCTTGTCTCTTACTCTACTATTTCCATACTTTTCTCTTTCCCTTTCCCCTGCTTTTTCCCCTGTTACCTAATCCAACTTAGCTAACAGCATCTTGAATCTCATTTTTGATCACGACTACGGTTGTAGTGCAGTAACTTATATAACACTTTTTCATTAATTACTTTTTTTTACTTGTAAAAACATATTGAAAAAAACCCCTGTCTTTTCTTCCATTGTCCTTCTGCACATGAAAATTCTCAAAATATTTTAAAACTTGGTAAATGTCATAAAGCCATATAACACTTCTAAAATTTATTAATCCCCAGAGACTCTCAGATACCTCAATTATTAAATCACAGAAAGCAAAGGTGAGGCTTCTTGCCAACAAACAACATGGAATTTCACCGGAACTTTAGAAAACTAGCAGTGTCAGAGAGTTTCTTTGCTCTAGCTATGGGACAAATGTGAAGACTCTTGCAATAGATCTCACTTAAAAGCGTGGGTTATCGTTTATTTGGGCTAGACATGGCCATGCAGGTAGATTTTTAGTTTTTTGCCTTTATAAGGGTGTGCATACAAAATGTCTCCTTGTGTAAGAACTACAAGATGCAAAGCAATTTTATACAACATAGTGTAGCTTTACATAAATCCTCGTTCTTGAACATGCCTGTTCTTGTTGAGATGAATTGTTTCTTCTGGATGGTTGTTGCCCTGTTTTCAAGCTCTGGGCTTCTACAGGCCTACCAATTCTTGACACCCTGTTCTCTTAGCATGCCTTAAGTTCCACTGAAACTTGTCTTTCTTCATTGTAAACAATGTATTGGTTCTAACTGATGTGATGGTAAAAACATTCTGATTTTGCCAAGTGAAGCTTATTTATATGCATGAATGCATACAGACCTTCTTTACTATTGACACAAGATACATGTTGAAAGCAATTGGAACTTGTGCACAGATAATCCTATTCGGGATTTGATCAGGGCTTTCCAAGGGTTTCTTCAGCCTTAGCTTGTTTCTCCTTCTGTTACAATTTACTTTATACTTTGGGATGTAAATGTGCTGTGTCAGCAACTTCTTTACTACAGTGTGCTTCCTAGGAGCATTCTAAGAAAATAGGGTAAAGACACAAGATTTCATAAATAAGGATGAAGTTTTTATTTGTATTTGTGGAGCCCTCAGTATCAGGGGTAGGGGAGGAAATGATGATGACACAGTTACTGTGGGATCTGCCTTTGCAAAGAGGTGATAGATACTGATTGGAAAGGGACCACTGAATGTCAAACTTGTGCTTTGGGCAGGAATGTCACCATTGCAAGAGCACATAATCTGGCCAGATCCCAAATGCTGAGAGAAGTAGATTTATAGACTTGCTTAAAAGAAAGATTTCAAATTGAATTTCTGACATGCCTGGATGGAAGACTTTTCCTTTAATGCTTTGACACCTTCTTTTTTAAATAAATCTTAAGAATAACAAATTTAAATTTTAAAGAAGAAAGGAAGGACAAATTGAGAACTTAATTGATTATAGTAGAAAGGTGGGTCAGTAGCATAGTCTGGTGTAGACTGTGTGTAATGTTATCATAGGTAAAGGAAGTGAGAAAACCTACATCTGCTTACAATATGGTGAGCATATTAAGCTTTCAATTTACAATGGTACCACTTTGAAGTAAACTGTTGAAGCCATGGTTTTTCAAAGTTGGGTTCTTTTTGTGATAGCCTCATGTTTGTCACATATGCAAATACTGCTGTTCTTTGATCTTCTCCAGCTTGTTTTCTCTAGAGAGAATTTTTGAGTAGGAGTGAAATTTTTCTGAGCATATTCTCCTAGTTTGACAAATTTTGATTCTTTTTTATTGATAGTGTTAACTGAGTAAGTTTAGAAATTTTAGAGGCAATGTAATCTGGCTTTGGTTTGACATTAGTAGTAAAATTTCATGTTCATGAAGAGAACTTCAGCAAACGTTTTAAGTGTCAGAAGAGGATTTTTTGTATTTCTCTGTTTTTGTAGCAACTGGAAACTCTTTCAAGTGTTACCTTATATGTGTTGATTAAAATTTAGAAGAAAAGAAATCAGAGAAATTAAATTAATGAAGGGAGAAAACTATTTCCTTTGTTGTTTAGTAGTGCAAATAGAGAATTGTAGCATTTTTTTGTGGGCAGTAAGGCATAAATATGTTACCCATTTTCTGGTATCAGCTGTATGTCGATTGTGCTCAGTGTTTTTCAGAAACACAGAACAGAAAAATACTGTTCCCCTGCCCCCAGCAGATGACTTGGTATAAAAATTGCTTTGAAATTGTTACAGACAGAAAAAGATTTCAAGCAAAGATTTATAGCAATAAATGTACATACAATTCAGTGTGTTGTTATAGAAAATATTAAAACATTTGTGCTAGTTAGTAGATGTGACTGACATGGAATAGTTGTTTTATGGATGTCAACTCTGTCAGGTATGCATTTAGGGGATGAGAACAGACCTCAGAGATAAACCCTGGAGTATATATTTTCCTTATATTTAATTAAATCCAAGTGAAATTGCAAGGCAGAATAGTATTACTAAACATGTTTTTCAGAGATATGAATGAAGAACTTCAGATGTATTTTATTACCCATGAAGGCCAGAGCCCAGCAACAGGACGCCTAACTGTTAGTGTCCTGTCAAACTAGGACACTAACAAAACAAGACAGAAACCCCAAATTATTTTAAAGCAATTCTGATTTATTAAAAGTGGGGTTTTTTTTCCATACGTTCTATTTGTAGTGTATTTCTGTGGGAAGCAGACTGACATTTCTTGTGAAATTAACTTCCTGTGGTTTTTGAAAATGTAGTCTAATTGAATGTATTGAAGTAGAATTAATCTTTCATGGTTCTGGTTTATTTTTGTTTATGTTAAATGATGGCAAACGGCTTTTTTAACTTTAGGAAATTGCTTCCTTTTTTCTATTGAAAATGATGGACTGCCTTTATGTGTTGATACTTGATACATTCAGACAAGGTAATGTAGTGGAAACACTTGTCTGTTGCAGTTTGACTTGGTGCCTGTTTTCCTACTACTGTCTAGTGGGGAGAGCAAATAGCAACAGAACCTTTGGCAATGCAATGTGAGAGATACAGCTCCATTTGCAGTATGTATCTAGGAGAGTCAAAAAAAAATCCAGAATATTATTTTTCATGCTGTAGTATTTTCAAATATGATGGGCACAAATCAGTGTCAGTATTTGAATTCTTATGTGACAAAACTGAACAGTAATATTTTATGTTTAAATAAATAGCATGTATAAATATCATAAAGTATTTGTAATGAATCTCAGAAGTAAAAGTGTCTTCATCTGGAAAAAGCACACTGCCCTTTGTTTCTTCTTGACTTTTCCCAGTGTGTGTCAGGAACATACAATGGGATTTAAATGAGGACTTAAGAGTTGATTGTATGTCACTTAATGTCATTGTTACCTTTCAGGATATCTTATATCAGTATTCTTTTGCAATTGGTTATGACTTCAATTGTCACAGTCTTAAATTGTAAAAGAGCTTTATACTTTCTTGCTCTTTCCTTTGAGCTTTTCTTAGGTACGTTAGTCTGTTTCTGCTCTTCAGAAAGCCGTTGTCTTGTCTGCCAATAATAAAGATTTAAAAAAGGCCCCTAAAGAAAGCAAAACCCTCCCAAACACAAACTCATTTGGCTTTGTGTAGCCAAGTGTCATAGTTTGTCAGCTTTAGGACAGATTTTGTTATGCTGCTTTTTTTATAGCCTTGTGTATTTAGTTCTTAATGCATGATCTGGCGCCAAGGTTTTGGAAAAGGGTCAAAGAAACTGGAGCTTAAATGAAGGCACAACGTAAATTAGAGCAGTGTTTGGGGCAGGCAATGCACTTAGCAGACACCTTGAACTTGCTGGTGTATGTTTGTAGAGATGTGGTGTCTGTCAAAGCCTACTGTTTATGCTGCCAAAGTGGGCTATGCCTGGAGATGTGACTTCTCTAGGCTTGTGGGGAGGGCCTTGGAGAAAGGACAAATTGTGAGTTTACTGGCAGTGGTGTTTGAAACTGTTCTGTGAGATGTTGTGGAGAGTTTTTTTTTTTTTTTGAGTTTGCTATTATTTCATCTCCTGCTATAGTGTTGCAAATGTCTGTTTTAGGTTTTTAAGGCTACAAAATACACTGGAAAAAAAAACTTGGAAAAACACTGGATAGTTGTTAATTGCAACAAGTTGTCTAGGACATGTTCTTGTCCTGTACCTCCTAGTAGCGAAAGCCAGGATCGAAAAAATGAGGTGGAGTTTTCCACTCAATAGTGTAGATGTTGTTCCATTCCATTTTTGCAGGGTGTTGGTCCCCTGCCGTGCTGCTGGCTGGGTTCACTTGCAGCATGGGCTTGTCAGTACCAGGGCTGAGCAGCAGTGCTGTGGCTGTGTAAGGGCATCTCTGCTTCTGTGTGGGTTTCATCCTCCTCCCCTGCACCTTTCCTGTCAGAAGTGTTTGTGCAGGTGCATAGAGAACAAATTCAGACAGAATGAGTTTCTTGAGCCTTGCTGCAGCAGGATTGCACAAATGTGTTTGTGTTGTGCCAGGAAGGAGATAGAATGGGACAGAAATGAACAGCAGGGGCATGACCAATTAGAAATCCTTTTAGCATTAGTCTTTGGCTTATTTTGCCTTAGAGCATATGTGGAATTATTGACTTGGCTCTTCCTTGCATCCCAAATATGCTCATGCTGTTGGGGAGCAGTTGACAAGTGTTTGAAGTTGTACAAGTAGTATTTGTACAAGGTGTACTGTTCAAGGAAATGTAGAGTTTCCCTTATTGTTTTCTTCTGTATACAATGACTTGAGGTTTGTCTAGAAGTAGAATAATATTACTTTAAACTTGTATGCAAATTATATCTAACTAATTTTGATGGTAAGAGCCATGTGTTTGTAGCATAAACTTTTTGTTAATCAGTCTGAGCTAAATGTAACATGATAAACTTATTCTAGGCTTTGGAGTTCTTGTTTAATTGTACATCTCACTATCTGGGCTAAGTTTGAACAAGAGCATAATGATAAATATAGTATCTCCCAAGATGCATGACTATTTAATTCTTTATAATTTTTTTTTTTTTCTTCTTGATAAGATAGGTTTTTTAAAAGGCTCTTTAAATCTAACTTCCATCAAATATGCCAAGGTGAACTGAGACACCATAAGTAGATTTGTCAGCCTGGTTTATCACTTGGTGAAATTCATCATGAGAAAAATATTTAGCAGCATATTAGTAGGAGCAAAACTGCCAGTTATGCAATCTGGAGTTGGAGTGCTAACAGCAGAGCAGTTCACGTAAGCTTCTGGAAGTAGGATGGTCCTTAACTAGCCAACAATCTGTACTACAAAATTTTCGCAAAAGCTAATAGGACTGTTTAAAGAAAATTATATTCGTGCATACATAAAATTACTGATATGCTGAATGGGGCTAAAAGAAAGTGTTTTATTATGGTGTTATTTAATAAACTGAATCTATGCATTCAGTGCCTTTGTATTTCTGAAAGTAAAAACACAGCCTGGCAAATTTAATACTCAAATGCTAGAATCCTAACAGATTGCATATTAAAAAACAGGGCCCTGGTGCTTTATTTTAATCTTCCTTTATTGTAAGTACTATGTTACATCTTTATAATATAGGTTTCAGTTGTATAATTCTGATATGATCTCTTAAAGTATAAATACATCTTGACAACATGTTGTTACAGGAACTGTGAGGGAACTGATGATGCTACAGATGGTGCTCACAGAGGATTAAATTTGATTCCTTGGTTGGAACAGTTAATAATATGCGTAGTAGATCAGATGGTGTAGAAGAGTGAAGTAATTCAGTAATGCCAGCAATGTCATGTGTGCATGCCTGATTCATGGATATAGGATATGATTATGAATCACATGTGAAAACAAATATAACAGAGGAAACACTGATGCGATTAAAACTTTAAGTTTAAAGATATATACATATATATATAGTTTTATATGAAAATAATTAATTTGACTTGAATAAACACATCTAAGTTTAGAAAATTTCAGTGTATTTGTCTGAAAGTATCAGATGTTTTTTGCATTTTAAACCCACATCTATAAAACTTTCTATGCCTTTTATTAAAATAATAAAAAAAAAGGGGGTGCTAAAATCCTTTCTCCGGTGCTTCCCTACCTTCCCGTTTTTCAGTCTTAGAAGTTGTGAACTACCTTTTCAGTATGAAAAAATCTGAATTTTTAATATCATGGTTGCTCTATTTTGCAGACACTGTCTTCCAAAAAGGGATTTAGTGGTTCATGCTCCTTCAAGCTCCTGAGCCATACATGAATAGAAATTAGTACACTCAATATTGATTATAGGCTTTCACCAGGCATCTGGAGATCAGACTTCCAGGTTAATGTGTTAATAAGGATGGAATTCTAAGCAAGAAAACGAGGTTTTAGTAAGAAAATGGTTACCAGCAAGTTTGCTTTTGAACTCATGGGGACATGTTATCAGACATTTGAAGGTCACCTGTATATATCACTTTTCTCATTTCCTGACCAAATTAAGAAAGTGGCTTAAATGCTATGCTGCTGCTCTTTCTTAAGAGCTGACAAATTCTTGGGCAGATTAAAGTATATAATCAGGGATATACTGCATCTTTTCCAGCTTCTTGCTGTTAGAAAGGGGAGAAAGTTGTTAGAAGAGCAGTAAAGAACCAATCAGACCTGAAATACAATATTGTAGTATTGTGTTTATGTATGTATGTATATATATGCATTTATAGTATTTATATTGTATATATATACAATATAAAGCTTTGAAGTATGTTGTTATATGTGCTTAGATGTGTTATGCCTTGTCACCAAGTACATATGAATACAAATCTGTAACTTTTTTCATCAGATTAATGAATGTTCTATTGACAAATGAACTCAAATTCACTTGACCTTTTTTCTCTACATGTTTTTTCTAAACACTTGGAAACACACATGGAAAAGAAGACTTTTTAGTTTTGTTTGAGTGAAGGGTATGTTTATTCCAGATGAATTCAGGTCTTATTTAAAAGTCTGTAATTTTTATTTTTCTTGGAACTATTATAATTTTATAGTGTTGATAATCACTATAATGTGCAGAGTATATCATAGGTTTCTGAAGATGCATTAAACAGTCTTTATTACTAAATCATGAAAATTTAGATTTAAACTTTAAGTATTTCCCTTCTTGGTCCTGTACTAATAAGTATAAGTAAAGCGAAAGAGACTTTTCTGTTGCTGAGAGTAAGTATCAGACATTTGGCAACTTTTTTACACTGAATATCCATCCATAAGTGTTTGTAGGTTTGTATAGTAAGTTTCAAAGAAGTGCAAGTAAGGTTAGAAGGAGGAAAAAACAGGATTTTAGGGGCTTGCGTAAGATGCATCTCCCAGTTTCCTCTCGTCCTGCTTTGTTAGGGTTGGCAGGAGTTCCTCTTCTAAATCAGTCTACTTTGACCATTGTATACAATAATTGTCGAACTTCCTCTTCCCTTCAAACTGTGCAATTGCTCGGGGAGGGTGTGGGAAGGAGATGGAAAAGCCATGAACTCATCTTCTTGATTTTTATTTAGTCAGACAGAGCAGCATTGTAATTTTAATAATTAATTTCCTATCAGTCCAAAAGAAGTATTTAAACTGATATTTTCATCTTGACAGAATGATCCTCGGCATGATTAATATATTCAACCCCCTTTTTCCAACTTCCTTTTTAAACAAGTGTTGCTGATTTGGAATAGTTGCTTTTAATGCAGTTATATTAAAGCAAAATTAATTTGCCATCAGATCTAATTCTCTAGGGAATTCCTGTCATATATTTTCCTTTGAGTTACTGTTTATCTGGGTACAAAGTTCTTTAATATTTTTTTGAGATAGTGTGTGATGTTTTGAATGTCGTAACAAGTGATCAGAAAATTAAGTGCCTACTCCTTCTTTTGAAGCTTTTATCTTGGAAAGATTAGAAAAGCTTTAATACACCTGCCTTAACACTTGATTTTGTTAATAACATTATTTGACTGAATTTCTACTTTAAATAAGCCGATCTCACTGATACTATTTTTTTTCCCCAGTGTATAGAGAATGAAGTTCAGAATTAGACAGCTTTTTTGTGGGTGTGGAGAAAGCAGAGATGATTTAAGAAAAAAATCAAAGCCTTGCTTGCCTCATAAAGTTTCTATGCGGGGGAAAGAATCTAATTGATCTGTATATATGAAAAAATACTGAAATAGAAGAATAAATGGACACTTTTCAGTAGTGACAAAATCAGATTTGAATCTCTCATGCGAAAATCTCTTGTTACGTATTGAAACTGTAATGATTTATTTTAAGGCTGCTTGAAATGTCATTTTTAAACTGAAGGTATTTAGTAGATTTTAAAAGAGTCATGGCAGTTTTCATGCAGCTTATCTGCATATAATTTGGGGCTTTTGTTGATACTTTTTTCTGTTAAAATGCAGTGTTTCCAGTCACTAAACATTACACATGTATTCAGAAGCAATTGCTCCAGATACCACACTTAGCAGTCAGGAGTTTCATCTATGAATTTAATTACTGTTACTGCATGAGTTTATTGAAGTCACCTGAATTTCTAATACAGAGCAATGGAAAAGCCTAATGTGAAACATTTTCAAAATCTTTGAGGGCAACAATGTTCTGAATTTCCTTTCCTGTTGCACCCCTTCCCCTTGTCCTGCTGTCATTAGTATTATTGCATTTTCCTCTTCAGGAAGAGCTCATTTAAGTAGCATCACTGTTGTGCTTAGAAGATAAGGTATTCTACACTTTTATCTTTTTTTTTTTTTTTCCAATGTTTTTAGTGGAAAGATGTGCTGCTAAGATGAACTTTTATTTAAATAATTAGAGTGAAAAATAATGTCACAAATTACTTTTTCAAGTTAACTGTTATATGCTGCACAGCCTACTTGCCATATGGAGGAGTTTAATTATTAAGAGTAGGAGTGATTTGCTTTGGGAGCTTTTAATTGAAAGATTAAAAGAAGCTTACTCTGAGGCTGTCTCAAGCATTGGAAGATTTTAGTGACACCTTATATAAGGATTTAACATAAAAACATGTTTGCCTTTACTGCGAATAAATTTATTTTGAACATCAGGTGAAATTCTTGAAAACACTTGCTTTTCAGTCTTTTCATTAATCCCTGTTGTATCTGACACTAATTTGTACTCAGGTCTTCAAAAATTACTGTTATTGTAACAGTTTTTTGCCTTGAAAGGTGTCACTGAATTGATTAAGAAAATTCAATATATTAACATACATGTAAAACAGGAATTTAAGGAAATAGGAATGCCAGTTAAGTGAATATTCATTTGGCAGGGGGTTGGACAGATTTTGGACTCCTCCTTTGTGTCTGGAAAAGGCAAAGAAATACACTTCTGTCATCATGGCATACTGAAGCATAGTTATTTTAAGATGAGAGTATGTACTAAGGAAGCTGATGCTTTATAGTGCTTGCCTTTTCTGTGAGGCTTCCCTTTATCCCATATGGCTTTTTAGGAATGAGGAATCATAAACCTAGCACAACATGGTACACTTCTGAATTCATCAGTAAAAGACAGGCATGGAAACCCTGCGGGCTTCCATAGGATTGCCATATGTTATTATAAAAACCATGCTTTTCTTCATTGGTGAGTGCTGAACATCCTCACAGAACAAAAATGATGTGTGGTAGTCAGTCTCTTGAAATAGCTCCCAACTGCTACGTTGCTCTGAGTGAACTAATGGGAAGATAGAAAGGCGTTTAAATTTCAGATTTGGAAGTGTCTACTTGATTCCAGGTAGTTGTGAAAAATCATGAAGCTTCTGTGTGTCCGCCTGTATTCTTAAAAAGCCTCTTTCAGGCATTGAAAAGTTCCAGACTGGAACTGCAAACACCTGTTTGGAGTCACTCTGTCAGGCTTGGCACAGCCATAGCTCTTGTGCTCCAGTGTCTGTATGCAAAAGGAGGTGTGTGAGAGAACTGCAGGCTTATTCCCTGTTTGTTGGTCTGTCGGTCCTTTTTATTCTGAAGTTGGTAACATTTGCAGCTGTTTAGGGAGAAGCAAATGCAAGATGGATGAAAGACTATGAGGTGCATATACCTTTTTGCTTTGGAACCTCTTCTGATGGTGTATTCCTAAATAAATTTCAGGGTCTTTGCTGAGATGTGCACTTGAAGACAAGGGTATAATTTATTTTCCTTACTGGCTTGTATTGACAGTGTCAGATTTTAAGTTTAATTTTTGTTGTCTTTAGGAAATGGAATAAAGAGCTGTGAATCAAATCTAAAGGTGAGGGGAATTTCAAACTGAAATTCTTTTTGTAGTCTCATCTTATTTTAGTCTCGCTGAAGAAGACTCAAGTGGGGGTAAAGGAGGGGTAGGGAGAAAGTAAGTGAAGTGTTATTTTCCCTTTAACTATACATACAAAATTTTCTTTATCTTGGGTTGGATAACTGTGCTTTGTTCATTATCAGACTGTCTCCTATGAGAGTCTCCTATGGACTGGTGAGGGCTTTCCCCCCTTGCTTTAGAGCTGGGAGGCTGTTACTGCCTTAAGGCAGGAGGAAAGTTTGTTTCAAAATCCTCTGCCAACTTTGTTGAGCCACATGATATGACATTTAATTTTTTTAGGAACAAATTCCTTCCTTATTTTGACCGGTATTTCTGAAACTTCCTTGCTTCTGAGCAACATGAAAAACCTGAGGTATAAAATAACTTGTGCCTGGAGTGATATTTGCTGTGCTTTTATGCCTCTTGCCCACCTTGTCTCTTTTGTTTTCTTTCTTAATTCTTCTGTGCTTTTTATTAAAGGAAAGCTCAAATTCCAAGCTGTTCATTCACTCCCTGAGTGAATTTATCATCTCTGTTCTTTTCTGTTGGTGATGATTTTGGACTAAGCATATTTATGACATCACACCAGACTAGGATGGAGAAATCAGACTAGACGTTAAATGAGGCTTGCCCTTAAAGTAAAATAAAAGGTTTGGAATCCCAAAACATCTTCAATAGTGTTGATTTAAAGTGAAAAATTATCAGCTCGTTTTAGGATTTGCTGTGGGGCTTCAGGGCTAAATTTATGGTGTTTGCTGTGTCTTGAGACTTTTTCTCTTGGCTTTTGTCTTAAAAGCTTCCCACACATCCAGTTAACTAACCATACTCCATCCAGTATTCATTGGAAATGTTTTTGCCATGCAATTGAGGCAAACTACTGCATGATAGAATATTCTGCAGAACTGCAGATGATCACATTTCCATCATCTGTTTTTTTGATTTGGTAGGGCTCTGTAGGTATGCTTGTGAAATGCTTTTCACTTATTCTCCAGGTTGTAGCGTTGTAGTAGCTTTGTAGCAGCTTTGTAGCTTTGTTTTGAGATTGTTCTCTGAGGAGGGGGATGACCCAGTGCTGTCAGTCTAAATGTTTAATTTTACCAGATGAAAATAAGCTTGAAAATTAATCTGGATTCTCTTCAGAGTGGGTTAATTTTTATTACAGATAACATGTGGTCCTACTCTGTTTCTCAGTACCAAAAAGAGCAATTGGCACTCTATCACTCTTAAGAGAGAGATCAAGTGTTCTTGGAGCCAGCACATGGGACATTTGAAGCACAAGCAGCCTGTTTACTTCTCTCAAGAAAAGCCATGGCTCTTTAAAGTGCCTTCATGCTTCAATATCCTAAAAAGGCATATTTAAGATAAGAACCCTGATTAAGGGACCGATCTGCCTCGGTTATGAGAAAATGTACTGTGAGAAAACCTTTTTGTTTTGAAAAACTGGGCTTTCAGCTGAACAAAATGAAAAAAGTTCAAGTGTATGCTTGCAAACTGTCAACACATGTATCTGAAATTTAATTCCATATTGGAATAGAATTAAATTAAACAAGTTGGGTGTGTTTGAGGGAACTGTTTATGTTTGGACAATTACGCTTTCTTCTAACTTAAGATATGGAGTAGATAAAAATTTATAATACAAAGATTGTTTTTCTGATATGATTGTATTTTAGTAAAATAATATTTTTTTTTTTGTGGCGATGGGAATTTAATTATTAGAAGAACTTTGAGGTGATTCTTTATTATTGCAAGGGAAAGCTTTCTACACAAAGCACCCTGTAATTGCGGGGATAGGTCCTTTAACCTCTCCAATTATAGTAATTTTTTTCACTGCAAGGGAAAAGTCTAAAGGCTGAGTACTGTGCAAATTAAACCTTTTTGTAATAAACAAAACCCAGACAAATAAATTAGAAATTTTTTAAATTAAACATCTCCTCCCCCCCCCCTTTCATAAAATGTCAGTTACATTCCAAAGTTGAAAATTATAATGTTTGTGATTGGTGTGGTTTAAAATTTAGTTAATAATAATAATAAAAAAATATTTAATATTTAATATTTAGTAATTTAGTAAATAATCAATATAGAAATATGTATTTGAATTACAGGAAGTAGTTCTAAAAGCAACACCTCTCAGTTCTTGGACAGTGTCAGTGAAGTGTTTGGGTGTTTTCTGCTGACTTTGTTTTGTTTGATTGTTGTTTTTTTTTTTTTTTTAATTGATGCATGGGAACAGATAACAGATTTCCATTAACTCCTGTATAATAAAACTTTAGTATGAGGTAAGAATGCATTGACTTATGTCTAGCTGTGGAAACCAATCCTGTTAATTACGTGTCTGAGATCCCAGCTATGTCATGGTTGTTACCTCTGCACTTCCTTTGTAACCTTATGCATTCCTTTATTTTGATTTTTATTTTTTTAAAAAAAATTATATTAGACAGAAAAGTGGAATCATGCTAATCCAGCTGGTATGAAATCATAAACCAAAAAATTTTTTTTCTCTTGAAACATTTGATTCCTCTTTTTCTAGATGTGCTTCCTTTACTTATGTAAGTGAGCCTTTTAAAAAATACTATAGCAACATGAAAGCTTAATTCTTTGATGGATTAGAAGAAGCAAAAATTACTCATATGCTCCCTCAATTTTTACATGCATTGATATGATTTAAGTGTAGAGTAACAATTTATGGAACTAGTCAGTGCATTTTTATAATGGCTATTACACTGGGAATTTGCTACCTTATTTAAGTTCAACTTTGAAAAAATGATTTCTATATCCTTCTCCAGTGTATTCTTTGCTGGTGTCGAGTACATCAGTATTAATGTAACAGCTGCTATTAGGTAATGCCGAGGTCTGTGCAAGGCCACTGTGGAGATGGTTGATCATCACGCATTGTAGAATTTTGGCGCATTTGGCATGTACCTTGTAAAAGGGAAAAAACACAGATTTAGCAATTTGATGTGGTGCAAGCTGAGCCATCAGATGTGCGCAAATCGTGAGCCTTCAGTAATGAATGCAAATGAAAATGTACTATTTTTGACTTGGAATCCTGCTCTACAGTAACTGCAGTTTGTGATCAGAGTGTACAGGACTAATATATCATGTACTACTATCAGCTGAATTTTCTTTGCAGTGTGCTTTCTGCTCTTGCAGTCCTTGAGTATTTTGTGTTCAGTAGCACTACCTATTTAGAATTTAATCTGCATTGTGATTACCATCCCTTTGTTATCTGTTTATGAAAATATAATTGTATGTTATGACAAATCCTTTTCTTTTCCTCCACTGCTCTTTGTTTTGTTCAGACTTTCAGAAAGGAGGTGGGGAAATGCAGTAGCTTTATTTGCCTCTGCACTGACATAAACCATAAAAGTGGATGATAAAGGAAAAAATTGAGATAGTAACTGGGATGGAAGAAATAAATTGAAGAGTCAAAACTATTCCAGCCTATTTTTCGGGACTTCTTCCTGAATAAAAAAAGGAGTTGATTTGTACATACAAGCCTTTCACTTTCTTTTGCACAATTACTATTTTACAGTTAAATTTGCTATCTGTGACCTGGTGATTATGTCCAGTGAAGTACATGTGCATAATATAGAATTTTAAACCCTTTCTTTTGCTTGGGAGCTTATATTCTGAAGGGAAACTAAATAACGCTTCTGTTGTATGTTTTGTTCTTTTTTTATCGTGCTCATTTTAGATCCCTGCAGTTCACTCAGCCCACCATGCTTTACTGAGGAGGATCGATTCAGCCTGGAAGCTCTTCGCATGATCCATAAGCAAATGGATGATGACAAAGATGGTGGCATCGAAGTAGATGAAAGTGATGAGGTAGGAGTAAAAAAACTTTACTTGTGCATATATGAAGTCTTTTTTATCCTTTTGTTTTGTATAGCTGCTCTTTGTCTTTCAGCACTTGAGTAGTTGTTGCTGTTCTTAATTCAGCCCTTTCTTCAGACAATTATTGAAGGAAAATCTAATTTACTGTCCATTGTTCTAGCCTAAAGGAAAGTTTTGTATGACTATATATATATAAAAGCTGCTATTTTTGTAGTTGGTGTAAGAAGTGGGCAAAGGTAAAAGGTTTAGCTTGCAGTAAGGTTGTGATGTGATCCATTGCTTGTTGTTACAGTTGCTTGTCTCAAAATTTTCATGGTTAAAGCATCACTGGGCTATCCTATTTACCTTAGATCTGTTGCAGGCACTTCATGGTGTAAAACAATATCTGTTACAGAGAGCAGTCTAGAAGAAAGATTTCTTGTGAAAAGAAAGGTTCATGCTTACTAATGGTAAATTAAGTCTTACAACCTACGGAAGTTTTTTGTGACTGTACTTGAGTGAGTTTGGTAGGGAGGCTCCTGGTGGTCCTAGCAAAGGATTTTTGATTTTCCCTTGCATTTACTCAACTTAACCATTGGGATTCTCAAAATTACTGGGTAGGAATGGCAATGACTATGTAGATTTGTTGTGCTTGCTTATTTTGCTTTCTGGCTGTTGTTAGGCACACACTTGAGAACCAAGGGGAGTGAAGATGTTTCTAAAAATGAGGGTATTGTCATGTAGTTCTGATTCCCATTCTCACTGTAGATAAATGGGAGAAGAATCTAGTCCTGTTTTGTCATCCTTTTTTATAACATCTAGGGGAAGATTGTTCTCCCTGAATGAGTTATGAATTACCAGCCTCAAATTTAATGTGATGCTACTTACTTTTCTGTGTGCCTATGTGCAAACAGCATCAACAGACCCCATCCAACCTGACCCCGAACTCTTCCAGGGATTGGGTTATCCATAGCATCACTGTGCAGCGTGTTTCAGTGGCTCTCTACCCTCTGAGTAAAGAATTTATTTCTAACGTGTAGTCTAAATCTCTCCTGGTTTAGTTTAAAACCATTCTCCCTTGTACTGTTGTTATCTGCCTATGTAAAAAGTTGCTCTCCCTCTATTTTATACCCTTCCAATAAGTACTGAAGGTTGCAGTAAGATCTTCTTGAAACCTTCTCCAGGCTGAACAGCCCAGCTCTCTCAGCCTGTCTTAAGATAGGTGCTCCAGTGCTCTGATCATCTTGGCTGGCTGGGCTTGTTCCAACAGGTTAGTGTCTTTCTTGTGCTGAGATCCCAGAGGCAACACACCAGGTGGGATCTCACAAGAGCAGAGTAGAGGGGCAGAATCAACTCCCTTGACCTTCTGGCCCCTCCTCTTTGAATGTAGCCCAGGATGCAGCTGACTTTCTGGCCTGTGAGTGCACACGGTTGGCTAATGTTCAGCTTTTCATCCACCAGTACCCCCAAGTCCTTCTTTGTAGGGCTGTTCTCAATGACTTCTCCCAGTCTGTGGTCATGTCTTGGATTGCTCCAATGCAGGTGCAACACCTTGGACTTCATTAGGTTCTTTTGGGTCCGCTTCTTAGGTTTGTCCAGATCCCTCTGGATGACATCTCTTTCTTCTTTTAGTTCAACTATGCTGTTCAGTTTCATGTCATCTGCAAACTTGCTGAGGGTGCACTTGATCTCACTATCTGTGTTGTTGGTGAAAGTATCAAAGCGCTCCTGTCCCGAGAGAGCCCTGAAGGGCACCACTCATCACTGGTCTCCACTTGGACATAGAATGATTGAGAGCTGTGTCCAGTCAGGCGGGTCCTTATCCATCAAATTATCCACCCTCCTAATCCATCACTCCCCAGTCTGGGGATAAGGATGCTGTGTGGCACTGTGTCAAAGGCCTTTTAGCGGTTTAGGTAGATGACATTTGTTTGGTCTTTTCTCATCAACCACTGCAGTCACCCATCATAGAAGGCGACCAGATTAGTCAGGCACTGCCTTTAGTAAAGCCAAGCTGGACTGTCTCAGATCCCCTCATCGTATGTGCTGTAACATTGCTTCATGAGGATCTGCTCCATGATCTTACAAAACCTAGAGGTGAGGCTCAATGGTCTTTATTTTCTCAGATCTTCTCTTTTTCAGTAGGAGTGATGTTTCCTTTTCCCCAGTCACCATGACTTTTCAAAACAAATGCATATAGTTTGCCTTTTTTATTGCAGAATTTTTGGGACAGGCACAGTTCAGTCTGCAAACTGAAACATCAGTGTTGAAGTGTGAGCTTCCTGAGGAACTTCCAAGTACTTTGATTGTTTCTCTTGACTTACAGTGCATTTTTTATACATTGAAGTTAAGAAAGTTAAAAGAAAATACTGAAACATTTGTATATTGGAAACATTTTATTAGTATTCAGAAGATTTGTCCTGGTTTCCAGTGGACCATCTTTACATCTGACCTCAAGTTTCTTCCTGTTCCAGAGAAAGCAATAGAAGCTACTCTAAAAACCTATTTCAATGGCTGAAATTATAATAGTTGATGAGGCATGCTGTTCAGCTGGGGTAATTAGAGATGAGTGAAACTATATGTTCAAACTACACATTGTACATAAAATAAGATGACTTAATTGTAGCCCTTGTTTTTGCTAGTTCATTTTTGATTATTGAAGAAATATTTAATAACCCACTCCCTGCAAAGTAGCACTTCTCTACATATGATTTCCTGTTGCAAATCAGTGATGAATATGTATTTCAATAATGCTTTCTTCAAAGACATTAAATGCGAACCTGAAATTAATGAGAAATGCAGTTTCACTGCAAGTTCAGCTAGTAACCTCTGTTTTTCTTGTAGTGCTTTTACTAAATCTTTGCCATTATCTTAAAAGATCTACATTTACACAAAGTAGTTACACAGTTACCTGATTACAGTAGGTCTGTATATGCACTAAATAAGTCCTATTTATACTTCAGAACTAGATTTTTTTTTGTTCTGTCACAGTGGGTAATGCTGCTTATCTTGATTAAGAATGAGGACTGATAATTAAAAAAATCCACTTTATTAGAAGTAAAGCTTACATGTAATACAGGGATTTTACTTAACAGCAGGGAATGGATTTTCTGGTTTATGCTGCATGGTTTTTACTTGCAAGACTCCTGAAGAGCAGCATATTGAGTATGTTGTGATTAGATGTTCATTAGCTTTTAACGTAGCAGAAAGAATGTGAAAAAGTAGAATAACTTTCTGCTGTTTTAGCAGCACTGCAACAGTGTTACAGGGGTATATTTACACCAAGGAAGGAAGTTCTTGTAAATAAGTTATTTTGAGACAGGAAGGTAAAAAGAGCTAAAGATGTTGAACTATTTATTTTAACTATTTTAATTTGCTAATCCAGTTAACTCCCAACAGTGGTTCCAGACATTTCATCTGCATGCAGTTTATTTTTCCTAATGTTTTCATGCCCTGTTTTAGGTTGTAGCTTGTTTGTCCTCTGTAAAATGAAGGCCTAAATAAAACCATTCGGAGCTTTTCTAGGATATTAGAAAATTTGAATGAAGATATTCCTTACTTCCTCAAAAAATGTCTGATACTGGAAGGCATTTGGAGCTGTACTTTGTATGGATTGGAAAGAAACTTGTATTTGACCTTGATAAAGTTGATGTGAGGAAACCTGATCTAAATTTTTAGCAAGGGATTTAATAGTCAGCAAAACATGAGGGATTTAGAAGACATGAGTCTTCTAAAGAAGTTGCAGGGGCTCTAGTCTGAGCATGGTTACTTCTTCCTTATTATTTGGTATGGTACAGCAGAGAAAAGGAAAAGGAAGGAAAAAAAGCCCTCTATACTTATAATAAGGGCAGGCTAATATGAATTTTCCTATCAGACCTAGCTGCTGATATTATTACTTTATATGCCAAGGATTGCAATTGTTTGAGCTGGTTTCAAGAGGTAGGCTGTAAATGGGTAACTGAAAGGGAAAGCGTGGTATTACTGAGGTTTTAGTCATGTGTTGTGGGAGGCTATCTGCCTCAGGAAGCATCTGTTGCATCATGGGAACGTGTTTTGTTTTGATGATGAGACACAAGCAATAAAACAGACTTATCGTATGTTCACTATTTACATAGGTTTTTCCTGTTTCCAAAGAACTGCCCTAAGCAGATCCTACAGAAAGTCATTTCCTCAAGCAATCTCTCAGCAGTAGTAGAATAAGTTGATGGTTTTGAAGTATTAGTATCTTACTGTGTGTCCGATGTCTCACTGAGCTAAAGGCACAAATGTACAGTTTTGCATGGGATCTCTGGATAGATCACTTCATATTTTGCATAAGTTCTTTTAAGGAGTTAACTGGAATTGTTACTTTATAAAAAAAACGCAAACTGAACAAACCCCATAGAAACCCACCACTCCGTGCCCCACACCCTTCCCCCAGAACAGAAAAAAAACCCAACACAGAAGTACAGTAAGGAGAAGAAGAGAATGCAGCACTGAAAGCATCAATGAGAGAATAGCTTTTAGGTGGATGGTCAAAGAAGTTGGAATCTGAGAGATTATATCCCAAAGTGACTGGGATATCCCAAAATGTTGTCTGGAGGCAAGAATCATATAGAAACTAACTTTTGTGGCCTAAACCAAGGAAGATGGTTTTCTTCTATCCAGTGATTAAAGCAGGAAAAGTAGCTAGCCTGGTCTGGAATGGTAATACTCTTTGGCTGTAGTATCCCTCTTTTGAGAGGGATAGGCTTCATTTTGTTCTCTGGAAATATACTCTCAGCAAGATATTAAATGTGCCTTTTCAAGTATTTTGGTTTATGTCCTTGGCATTTATGTAATAAAAGTCTTTAACTGGAGTTCATATTTCTGTAAACAGCTTAATATTTTTGAGTCAGCTGTTAATACAAAATTCTGCATGTGGAAAAATATGTGCTGCAGTGTTTCAGAAACTGAAGACATTATAACTGCTTTTTCATGACACTGGGATGGCTTCGGAGTGTGTTTTACATCTCACTCTGCAAGGCATTCTGTTACAAACTCTGATCTTTCAAACAAGGATTTTAATCTTCCTAATTTGTTGTGGCTTTATTAATAGAGGTCTTCTTTTAATTAATGTTTTTGCATTCAACTGCTTATGCATTTGTCCCCAGGTAGCGCGTGTTTTAGTCTCCTGAAGTTCTGTAAGCAACTGTGAATGTGTCTAGACAATTTGTTTTTGCAGAGCAGGATAAGGAGCCCGGTCTTGTGTGAAAGCATTGATGGGGTGAGTTGACAGCTGTGCCTGTGCAAAGAAGCCCTATAGAGAGGCAGCACGTGTTAACCTGGGTACAGTTGCATAGAAGCCTGTTCCAACGTGGTTTGGACTAGACCTACCTCACGCCTTGCCTTCTTGGATGTGCTTATGCTAATATGGAGCTGTCTGCACCTCTTTATTTAGTCCTGCTACAATGAAATGATCCCTTGGAAATTCTATCTTGGCTTTGCAGAGATTGCAAAGTTTACTTTACCATAGATAGCTACAGTTTTGTTTTGAGTTGCAGTAACTTTTTTCAATAGAATGTGTAGGTTACTTAAGATATACTTGGTAACGCTGCCCTGGTTGTGCCCTACATTTTTCTAGTCATATCTTATTATTAATTATTAATATTATTAAATATGTTTTCTTATTTTACTTTACAGCATCTTTAGAAGCCATTTCTTTAGGGTAGGTAGTCATACCTGAATAATACTGTTGCCTTTTAAAAGCACATCTGCCATCATAACGTAGTCAGTATGTGTGACATTGCAATAGCTGCAACAAATCTTGTAGCAAATAGATGGGAGGAAATGTACTAGAAGGCTGAAGTTGTAACATTGGCAGGTTTTCCCTTTGAAGGAATAAACCTGGAGGAAATAACACTGTTTAAGGAATAGATGCTCAAGGCTGTGAGTAATACCTGGCCAGGAGATGTTACTAATTGCTCTTAAAGTAAACTTGTCAGTTAGAGGGTCTATTTTAAGATGATGAAACTGAAAATCATAAACTTGAGCCTTCACCCAAAACAAAATATAAACAGCATGAGAGCGCTTCCTGCTGCAGTTAGTGAGTATGGTTAATTTTACTTTTGCCGAGGTATTCTCAAAAGTATGCAGTTGCTTGTTTGCCCTGTAAGTGTGTCTTGCAGCATTGATATTTTAACTTTTTTATTGTCTTGCTTCAAGTTGGTCTTTGGTTATTGGTTGACTGGATTTTGGTGTAAGTTACAGTACTAAAGGCTTTCTGAAGAAGAAGGAAGGTGGTTGTGTACCTGATCCTGGGACTTCTCCAGGGCTCCACAGGTCCTGTCCCCTCCAGGCAGGAAGGTTTCCTTTGGAGTTAGTACACTGCTGAACCTTGGGCTTCGGCATGTTAGTCTTTGTAGAGGTGCAGCTGTTCATCCCAGCACTTCGGGGATCAAAACTCTAGTTTCAAGTCTAGGTGTGTTAGTTCCATACTTGTTTTTGAAGTAACTGCTTTGACAAGTGGTTATTTTTGTATCATACAGAGTTTTTAGGTAACTTATCTTCTGCTTTCTTGGTTTCAACTTTGTAGTCTTAAAAGGACTTCTCCTTCCTGACTAATTATGTTGGCTAAGAGAATACTTAGATGTGTTTTTCTTAGAGCTTATTCTTTTAACCTCCCTATTTAGAGTTATTTTTCTAACCTTTCCTTTGTATACTTAATGACCAGGGCACAGAAGAGAGATTAGCTGCCATGACAAGGAACAGAAAACTCCTCTTTTTAACTAGAGTTGTTCTGGTTTTGTCTTTCTTCAATTTAGGTCTCAGTTCTGCTTCTTAGAGAAGCGCTTCCATATTAGGCCACTTTTGAAACAAAGATCTTCTATACAAAATAAAGATGTTTGATACTGCTATATACCTCTTCCTTAGTGAATGCACTTACTTATTACTCTTTGAAACACAACGACCTCTTTCCAGATATGTGCGCTGTAACTTTAGTGTTGTGACCTTGGGGTGTCAGAGAACCTCTCTGAGGAAGTCCTGGCGGTTGTTGTTGTGGCGGGATCCCGGCGGTTGTTGTTGTTGTGGCGGGATCCTGGCGGTGGTTGTTGTTGTGGCGGGATCCCGGCGGTGGTTGTTGTGGCAGGATCCCGGCGGTTGTTGTTGTTGTGGCGGGATCCCGGCGGTTGTTGTCGTTGTGGCGGGATCCCGGCGGTTGTTGTCGTTGTGGCGGGATCCTGGCGGTGGTTGTCGTTGTGGCGGGATCCCGGCGGTTGTTGTCGTTGTGGCGGGATCCCGGCGGTGGTTGTTGTTGTGACGGGATCCCGGCGGTTGTTGTTGTGGCGGGATCCCGGCGGTTGTTGTCGTGGCGGGATCCTGGCGGTTGTTGTCGTGGCGGGATCCTGGCGGTTGTTGTTGTTGTGACAGGATCCCGGCGGTTGTTGTTGTTCTGGCAGGATCCCGGCGGTGGTTGTTGTGGCGGGATCCCGGCGGTGGTTGTTGTTGTGGCGGGATCCCGGCGGTGGTTGTTGTGGCGGGATCCCGGCGGTGGTTGTTGTTGTGGCGGGATCCCGGCGGTGGTTGTTGTTGTGGCGGGATCCCGGCGGTGGTTGTTGTGGCGGGATCCCGGCGGTTGTTGTTGTTGGGGCGGGATCCCGGCGGTTGTTGTTGTTCTGGCAGGATCCCGGCGGTTGTTGTCGTTGTGGCGGGATCCCGGCGGTTGTTGTCGTTGTGGTGGGATCCTGGCGGTTGTTGTCGTTGTGACGGGATCCCGGCGGTTGTTGTTGTTGGGGCGGGATCCCGGCGGTTGTTGTTGTGACAGGATCCCGGCGGTTGTTGTTGTGGCGGGATCCCGGCGGTTGTTGTTGTGGCGGGATCCCGGCGGTTGTTGTTGTGACGGGATCCCGGCGGTTGTTTTTGTTGTGGCAGGATCCTGGCGGTTGTTGTCGTTGCGGCAGGATCCCGGCGGTTGTTGTGGCAGGATCTGGGAGCAGTACGGGTCGGACAGAACCGAAGAGGGGCTTTTCTCCTGGAAGAAGTTGTCCTAGATGTGCTGTGTGTGTCCCCGGGAGTCGCTGTGCTGCAGGCTGCTGTGCAGTTGGTGTGCTGCCGGTCCCAGCAGGCCGCGGGCGCTCCCTGCCGCGCTGTCTCAGCCGGGGTTCCCTGCGCCCTCTGCGGGCGGCGCGGCGGAACTGCAGGAGGAGCCCGCGCTGCATCCCGCGGTCAGCTCGGGACGCGTTCCTGTAGCGCCTGGTCCTGTCGGGATAGGCAGAGCTCGAACACCTCCAAGCTTTTTGTTTCCAATTGGCGTCCTCCTCCTCTTATTTATTTGTAACAGTGTGAGTAGTATTGTTAACAGCAGTTCACATTTTCCTTGCCAGCACCTAACTGAACAATAGTTCTCATCCTTTGATGCTTTACAGCCTTTACTGACAACTATCAGTAAAGGTAGCAAGTTAGTACAAATAAAAGTGATCTGGGTTTTAGCTGACAAGATGCAAAATTGGCCCAAACCTGTATACAACATAGTCTGTGCCTCTTCAGCAACTTGATCACCCTACAACACTTGTTTTGAAAAAAAAAAGTCCTTGCCTGACATTTGGAGTCTCCAGGGACAGTACATCATCAGTCACCAGAAAACTGAAGAATGAGCATTAGCATTTACCTTAACCCCCACAGGAAAAGAGATAATCTGTACAGAGAGGGATGTATGATACATGTTTTTGCTGTATTTTTAGTATACTTTAGTATATTTTAGTTTTTTGCAAGTTCCTGAAAGGCATATTGGGGATATGTCATTTGACAGTAGATACTTACAGTCTGGAGGGAAAAGGTAAGGTGGGAAAACATCAGTTCTTTCCTGCTGTTCCATCTGTAAGACTGTACTATAACCTGGAAAGGCTTAGGGACAATTACTGGATAAGAAAATGATTTCATTTGTTTTCCTATTTTTTAGGCAATTTTATTTATATTTAATTATTTTAGAGGCTATTTAGTTTAGCCTTTAATAAACACGGAGTGGGAATGAACAAGACAATCCATCTTTCGTTGCACGTTGCATGACAATTGTAGGATTTGCCAGCTTCATGGTAGTATTTGTGGGAAGTATTCAGAGTTCCCACTTGGAAGATGGAATATGCAAGAGATATTTTTACATTTGCATACAGTTACAGCATACAATGCTGTGCTTATTAAACCTTTTTACTGTTGCTGATCCCTGGTTTTTAAGAAGTTCTGTAATTGTCTTTGCCTCAACAGGCTGCTATTTTAAGTTCTCATATATTTCATAAATTTCTCATCTTTTTCTCATGTATGTGCATATGTGTGCATATATATATATATATCTATATCTCGATTTATGTCATTCTTATACATAAGGGGAAGAGGAGTTAAAAATGCTTATGCAGTTTGTATGGGCTAAATTGAGCTATTTTGGGCATCAAAAGGCTTTACAAAGCTAATGTCTGACAATCAGAAAGTTTTGAAGTAATAGGTAAATATGAGAGAATTTACATCCAATCAATGTTTTGATACTGTGGCTCTGGTTTGTTTAAGGAGGGCAACTAGTATTTTGTCCTGAGTCCATCAGTTAGAGGAGAAACTCGAATCCATTCATAGTTTGAGATTCCCTTACATTCCAGTAAAAAGATTTTAGTTGGGGAGAATTGGCAAGTGTTAGCTTTTGCTTGTGAATTTCTGCTGTTGTAGTCTGTTTCTTTTTATTAAGAGTTAATATCATTGTTTAACATGGGCTATTTTTCACTATCTCCTGCAGTTTCTGAATGGTGCAGTTATTTGTTAGAAATGGAGCCTTTGCAGGATGCTCTGAACTTACATTATTATCTGGACTGAATTTTAAGAATTGAGTTCATCTGCAGTACATCACGAGCTTGGCTTTCTTCCTCACCTGTCTTGAAGTGGTGATGACATATGATCAGCCATATAACAGGCTGTTTTTTGACTCAGCTGTCATGACTATCTGTAGCTGGTTTTGTTTGAGCAGCTTTATCCTTCATGAACTGAAGAAAACAAGCTATCTACTGTGGAAGATTACTTAGTTTTCTGGTACTGTTAGTATCAGAGACTAGTTTTCTGATACTAATACTGAAGTCTTCACCCACAGATGCTGTTCATACAATGCTTTCAGGGACTGATACTTATAAAAGGTTTCCACTATTAAGTGGATGTCATTTGCCAACCAGTATTCCAACTTTTCTAGGACTTTATGAAATAAAAAAGTAGAATGAATTTTACAGTTCCATGGCTTTTCTTGAGTATGTATTTGGAGATCTGTTTGTAGAAAGTTGTAGAATACTAATACAACACTGCCATCATAAAATTGTATTGTAGAATCATGGAACGGTTCGGGTTGGATGAGACCTTAAAGATCATTTAGTTCCAACTTCTCTGTTGTAGGCAGGGACACCTTCCACTAGATCAGATTGCTCAGAGCCCCATCCAACCTGGCCTTGGATGCTGCCAGGGATAGGGCATTTACAGCTTCTCTGCACAACCTGTGCCAGTGCCTCAACACCCACTCTGTATGTCATGATTGCATGATCTTCCTTTTTATAATGTTTGCTAAAAGGCTTCCTATTAATTACTGAAAATGAGGCAGCTTTATGTAATGCTTCGGTGCTTGGAGTGTAACCACTGAGGAATGATTAGCAAGCAGAAAATTGGCCCTCAGATAACTTCTGTTTTTAAACTCGATGAATAGAAGTCAAATTTTTGTTGTCTAATCAGAAGACTTTAATACTACTTAGTAAACAGCTTACTCTCATCCCTCAGGCAGTTGCATTTAACTGGTATGGCAGGACTCAGGCATTACTCATCCAGAAAAAGGACTGGCACCCTTTCAAATCTTACATGGTCTTATTTTCAAGGAGGGGAAGTTGGTTAAATGTTGTTAGAATAAAGTGTACAGTATGGCTGTGTGGTGTGTTCCTGTAATCACTGTAAATCTCAGGCATACTAATAATGTTAAACTTAGTATACTAGCAATTGCATTGTCAGTTTTTCTAGGATTTTGTTATTGTGAGAAACAAATCTTGTAAGAGTGTTTGACTTACTTTCTGAGTCTTTGGTGTCGAAAACTCAGATCAGTTCTCTGCTGCTTGCATGGGGAAGAGGTAGGAAAGACTACCTGATTTCAGTGTAGTTTCTCTTCAGAAATTGTCATTTAAGCATTTAAGATGATTTTTTTCCCTTTTCTTCAGTTTCTAAGGGAAGATATGCAATACAAGGATGCCTCAAATAAACACAGTCACCTGCACAGGGAAGACAAGCATATCACCATTGAGGATCTGTGGAAACGCTGGAAAACGTCTGAAGGTAGGTAAAGAAGCATAGCTGATAATTATGGTGGCTATTGACATAGTTACAATCCAACCATTTTTCCACCAGGTATAGAGTAGTGAATGAATGACCTCTTGAAGCATTTTCATGAATCTGTTTTGACACTGTTATTTATAGGCACACATAAACCTAAGAACTCGTTTAGTCCAGCTAGAGGTAGTTTCCTCTTCATATGTTTTGTATATTGTGAGTAAACTAAGATAGCTTACATGAGGTTCTAATTTATCAAGATGACTGGTGCAAGTGCTGAATTCCAGATTAGCAAGTTTTTAATTTAATAAACCCTAAGGGATTCTCTCAAGCTATTTTAAAATATTTTTGTACAGTATTTAAGTGGAAAATTCAATGCACTTTCACTTGGATTTAAATTTTATTTGAGCTACAAAGATCTAGAATTCTTAGTCCAAGGCATTTTTAAAATCATAAGTTTGGATGCAATAAAATGTAGTGACTACCCACACCACCAGCCCTCCCTCACTTCGGTTTAAATGAAATAGTTAAGTTGAGCCAACTATTCCAAGTATCAAAGGACAATATTTAATAAACAGCACAGTGTTCATTGCCAAATGTATCCCAGGATATAGTGATTAAAGAAGAGATCTGTAATGTTAGAATTGTTTGGAGAAAAATACCCAACTTCCTAACCCCCGATCCCACCCCTCATTCCAAAGGTGTTGTGCTGGTTCTGGCCAGGACAGGATTAATTTTTAGCAGTAGTCAGAGGGGCAAAGCTAAGGCCTGGGTGTTATCCTGTACCACCTCACATCATTGCTGGGAGCCTGGGAATGAGTCTCTCTCTCTTCCAAGGAGAAGAGGTTCATTCTGGTCCAGAAACATGGGGAACAGACCCGTGTGTTATTTCTTTATTGTCAAGGGCTTTCCATATGAGTAGTTTATTTTTCTTATACCTTTTGTTATTGTATTGTTTCTATTATTGTTAATTTTCTTTTCTCATTGCTGTTTCCAGTAAATTGTTCCTATCTCCAGCTGTGGTCTTTGCTCTTTGTGCCTCCATTCGGAGGGGGAGGGGAAACCATACATATGTTTTTAGAAGGGCTACTAAATTAGAGAATCCCATTCCTAAACCATGACACGTTCTAAAGGCGAGCATAGAGACATCTAAAACTTGGTATGGGTCAAACAACTGAAAGTAAGAACAGGAGGGCAGTGAACCCAGGAATATGTCTTTGTACCATTATCTTTGGACATTCTCTCACTCAATGGCACCTGTCTTCTCTTTTTGCCCCTGTAATGGGCTGTGCTCATGTGAATTTGCTGTCTGAAGAGCAGGGCATAGGCGTTTAGTCTCAGTAGCAAAGGGGGCTGTAAAATTAGTTCTGGGCCTTCAGCTGGGTAGTTCTCTGACCCATCTCAGTGAGTAGGGTTGGATGTTCAATTCTTAGTCATGTAGCATTGTCCCTTGGGACTTGATTTTGTAGTGAAGTAAAAACTGTTGATGTCAAACCTGGAGTTCATGAATGCTTGGCTGTTGTCTGACTAATTTGAATCCAGTCAAAACCTATTTGTTACAAATAGCCATTAAAAAAAAAAAAAGTAGGTTTTTTTTTTTTTTACCATTATGGTATATTTGAGCTTTAATGTATAGTATCTCCTATAGACTGCCTTATAATATGAAAAAATCTCCTTGCCTTGTATGTGTACCGTTTTTTCCCCCCTTTAATTCTCTTTCCCTCTTTGTGGAAAACAGGAGGTGAACTAACGTCTGGTACATTATTTATTAGGGTAAAACGATACAGAAATGGCTCTATATTTGTATGTGTGATCACCTGTTGTATTCTGGTGTACTACTGCACAAGTGTTCTTGCAGAAAATGGGACTGAACTGCGTACCACAAACATATTGTGGTTGCCTTGCTCTCTAATCAATTGCTGTCTCAGGTTTTAAATATCTGGAGGTTGGAAAAACATGCAAGCAGTGCTTGGCTAAGGATGAGTTACATATTTCTGCATACTGCTGAAGTAACTACTGAAGGTCCTAAAAAAACAAGTTTTAAATCCTTTTGTGTGATATGAGAAATTTAACACAAAAAGCTGGTAAATGGCCTGATCTTTTAATTAATATGGGTTAACAATTAGAAACTTTCATATAGGGCCAGTTTAAAGCTACTTTTGCTGCCTTCACTTTCAGGTATGTTGGTAGAACTATTGAAAAGAAGTAGAACAAAAACCCCCCAAAACTCGAATTTGTGGTCTGAAGTAAAATAGCTGATGAAGGTCTAGAGACTACGTGCTGCTCTCGGGTGTGAACACTGTGCCTTCTATTCCTACCTGCCCAAAGCATGTTGCTGAATTCCTCTCTCTCAAGGTATCTCTTTGTGAAAAGAGATGTGAGAGAGAAGGATGTTATAATTACTCTGTAATGCTATATACATTTAACTTACAGTAATTGTGACTTGGTACTCTGCTGTCTAAGTACTGCTTTCTTGCTTGGTGATTAAACTAAGGAAAAATTATAACCTCAGCTAATTAGTGGGAGTTGGCACATTCTAATTGGCAGTGCTGATCAAGATGAATTTCAGCTGGCCTGCTTGCCCTTCAGTACACCTGGTGTATATCACACTTGCCTTGTGTCATGTTTCAGTGGACTATAAGTGCTTCTTGTGGAGAAAGGCCAGTTTGCTTTTCAGCTTTATGCTGTTGTAGAACAAACATGCATGTATGTCATGAAGTCTTACTGGAGACAAGTCAAGTAACACTCCTTACCAACATATGGCAGACATATGGAATGTCAACAAAAAGAAACAGTCTGAATATTTTCACTGGTTGATAGAATCGGAAAGGAAGAACAGTGTAGTTTATAGTCTGAGTCTACCTTGAAAACTTGTGGATTTGCAGGTAATGGCAGTGGACTTCTGTGAGTGAAGAATTAGTTTACATTAAAAAAAATCTTAAATTTCTTTCAGAATATGTGTATGAGAAGAGATTCAGATGTTGGAATCCCAGAATAAGAGATGACCGTACATATTCATAGCTTAAATGGTTGAGTGGTCAGTTAAAGGGACACAAATAAAGAAGTAATTGATATTATTTTTTAATAAATGAGTAACAGTATAAGAGTACAGAAAGTGTAAGTTTCAGTTCTAGTTTAGGATAGACTGTGGCTGCTTCTTTTTGCAGTTTCTGTACTAATGAAGGTATCTGATAAGGTGATAAATAATGAATAATAAAGGACTTTTTCCAGATTATAACTGATTTGTTTGGGAAAATTTCTTTGATAATCTATGAAGAAAACATCACACAAGTCTAAAAAGTGCAACAGATGTGATTTTCTTTATGGTAAACCACTTAAATGTGTACCTCGTTTCTTTCAGGAGAATATGTTTAGTATTACTACTGGATTATAGAAACCTATAAATTTATGTAAAATTTGGCAGAGTGTCTATTAAATTCTTTCAGCAGTAGAAGTGAAAAGTCTCAGTGGAGTTTTTAACCCTTCCCCCCAACTTATAAACTTAGTAAATTTTGTGGCTTCTGAGATTGAGTGTTCTGTACTGTCAGTGATAGCCTATAGTGTGTAGTGGCTATTTTAAGTGTTTTTTCCCCTCATGTCACAACAAACCAATGCTTTTACTTTGGATCAGTCTATGAATATATTTCTAGAATGCAGTTAAGGTGATATTTTTCAGGATTATTTTACCACTCTTTTGAGACTTGGAATGGCCTGTCAAATGACTTTGAATGATTTGTAAATCTGATTGCTTATTATTTACAAAACAGTTAAGGATCTTTGCAATGAGAAAACTGCCTGTTTACAAATGGAGCCCAAATATTTTGCATAAAATCTTAGAGTAATATGACAAAACTGAGTCTATTTCAAATCATTACCTGACTGTAGCTCAGAAAGAGAGAAAGAAATGGGACAGCATACTGGGAAGGTTATATAGCCACTCGTATGGATAGATAACAAGAGGTTTGTACTGTGATTTTGTTTCTTGAAGCTGTGAGTCTGTGAAATGTCTTCTGTCTCTTCCTATCTGGAATGATAATAATCTAAAATGTTAAAGCTTTTTTGCAGCTCTGCTAGTGTAGACAAGAGACCTAGAAGTCCTTATTTCAGTTACAGTGTGAACTGAAATATGAATTTGAACTCATAAAAGTTTCCATTGCCTGCAGCTGTACCTGTCAAGCTTTCAGCAGTGCTTTCTAAAGGATTATTGTCAAAAGTCACCACTGAGAATGAGTCCTGGTGATAATCTCTGCCCAGCACTGTCACATACAAGTAGTTCTAGATAGAGAAATGTTCAAAAAAACCCCCCAATTTTCATGTGAATACATGTCTGTCCAGAAGGAGTCTCTCCATGTTTCTTTCATATGCAGACAGACTTTTGCAGACTTATAAATGGAGCAAGCAATTTCTCTTCCATTTTGTCAGTGTGAAGCTGTAAACTGTAGCAGCTGGTCTGTATGAGACAGAAATGTGATTTTTTTTTTGTAATATCTGTGGGTAGTATTTTCTTAGCGCATTTGTAGCTATGAATGTTTATGCAGGTTGCTGTTATTAAGGAAAATTATTAGTTATTCTCTATGTATTTTAAGGAATTTTTCTTAGAGTGTTTTTACATGTAATTCCACTTTTCTTGGGCATGTTTGAGAGAGATTTGATAGTTTTCCTGTTAAGTTTCTTCTGTCTTTTGGTGTTTTCTTTCTGTCTCCTCTTTCCTTCTCCTGTCAGCTTCCATTTTGTGGTTAGTTGGCATAAGCCTCAGAAAATTCTTGTCAAAACAAGTTCTTAAGGCATCATCTTGGGAAAGATCTTGGTACATTGCCTCAAATGGTTATAGCACTAGCTGATGTATGTTTAGTTCTGCAAGGATAGCAAGGACAAAGGGGTTGACACTGGAATCGGTTTAAGCAGATGAAAGTCACAAGATGCTGTCCTGATTTAAACTAAAGCAAAAGACTAAATTGTTCTGTGAAAGTTTAATAAAGAAATACTTCTGTTGGTTCCATGGTTGCTTATTTATAGTTCGCCTAAGCTTTCACAGGGAAGCATGTAATGAGAAAGGCAAAATGCCAGAAACACCTGGGTAATGCTAATTTTTTTTGAATTATATTTGGCTAAATCGTCTTGGTTATTGTTACCTGCTTTTCTACTACTTGTCTTGTAAGCTGTTAATTTTTACTAAAAGCCTAAGGTAATTGTGTTTTTCTTTCAGTTCATAACTGGACTCAAGAGGACACTCTTCAGTGGCTCTCAGATTTTGTTGAATTGCCCCAATATGAAAAGAATTTTAGAGACAGCAATGTCAATGGAACAACACTTCCCAGGTGAATATATCTTCTGGATTAGTTTCAAATAATTTCTCAGAGATTGCTGCATTAGTCTTTTGGTAGGAACAACTATGTGAATCTTAAGTCTAACAAGATACAGTCAAATGCAAGAAAAGAGAAGTGTCCTTGCAGTTTTGAAGAGGTGGCTGCATTTTTTTCTGCCAGAATATTTAAAAATGCAACTTTCATGAAAGTTTTATTTCTTGCTGTGGAAGCTCTTATCAAAGGTCACATAATTCTGTTTGGTAGCAAACTTTCTTTTGAACATCTACCAATCTATTGTATGGGTATATACAAAAATGTAAACTGTAAAATACCTTTCCTGGAGCATAAGTACCATACCTGAGTATTGTCTGTATTTAGGAGTTGGTGTCACAAGTCTGTAAATAAACCTTTAACTATGCCAAATGGGTTTATTTAATGATTTTTTTTTCCTGAAATAAAAGAATAGTTAAATGATTTTGTTTTCTTCTTTTGCCATATGCTGATATGCATTTATATAGCATTACTGTTGTAGTGTATTTCTCACTCTTAATTGCATAGCTGTAATCTGCATACCTGTGGGAAATGCTATAGATTTTTTTTTTTTCTTCATAGACTGATTTTGAATATAGTTTATGGAATAGGTAATCTTTTATCTTGTCATTAACAGGATAGCAGTAAATGAACATGCTTTCATGATCTCTCACTTGAAAATAATTGACCGGAGTCATAGACAGAAGCTTCAGCTTAAAGCCTTGGATGTTGTTTTATTTGGACCTCTCACCCGTTAGTAACTTTTTGGAGTTCTTTTCTTATCTCTTGATTGTAAGAATTCAACTGAGAGCATATTTTCCATGACACTTGATACTGTAGATAGGACAGCTTATCTATTTTATGGATGTGCTGATGGATTGCTTGGCATGTGTTGTGGAACGCTGCAATGAATTAAAAAAAGTTATTTAGGTGCTGTGAGCAGAACAAAGGTTCACTTCTGTGTGTAAGATCATGCAGAAATTTTAGTATAATTCCACTTGACAGATGGATGTTGGCTTCTGTGTCACAAAAAGTGTCCTCTAAATATTTTTGACTGTTTAAATTACAATTACAGCTAAGGTTACATTCACTTACATTCACTGTTCAATTATCTTGGACAGTGCAGCTGGGATGCTGAAATGAGAGGGGATTACCTTCTCCAAGAAGAAAAGAGGAGATGGTGACGCAAATCCAACACCTGCATCTTTTGTGCATATTTAAGTTAAAGTGCAGTTAAATTTAATGCAGGAGTTCCACATCTGACCCATTTTACCATATGCAGCCATGTCCATACCACATCACCAGTGCTCTGCATGCTTGCTTGTACGCAGTTACAGCTCTTCTCTGGTACTGTGCATGTCAGGTGTTCCTGAACTAGTCAGGCCAGATCTGAGCTGGGGATTTTTCAGGGAAAAGAAAAAGCACTTTGTATTAGACTTTTAATGCTTGCAGAAACTGTCTTTACAGAGGTTCAAGTGATTATAAAAGTTGTACTAACAAAGATG
Source organism: Certhia americana (assembly GCA_018697195.1). Lineage (NCBI taxonomy): Eukaryota > Metazoa > Chordata > Aves > Passeriformes > Certhiidae > Certhia > Certhia americana. The sequence continues at coordinate 47,751,958 of CM031860.1, read as the reverse complement.
TGTTATATGAATCTTTGATATGGTAATTTGACAATCCGACTTTTACTTTTAAAAAATGCTGCTGTTACTATTTTAAAATGTACTTAATTTTTTTCCAAGTGCATTTTTAACTCAAAATAGGGTGCAGACTGGGGAGAACTTGCTCAAATCTAATTGCACCTCCTACTGGCCTGATCAAGTGCAATTGTGGAACTCTATTTTAAGTCTAAATAAAGATACAGAGTATGTACTTGTAAAGGGGTTTAGTAAGCTTTTCTCAGTCTAATGAATGTTTTGGTATAGATTAAGTAAATTGTATTAGAGAAGAGCTGCTTATGTTGTATGGAAAATGCTGTGAAATACATTTGAAAGGTAGTTGTTGGAGGTGGTTTGAGGTAAATGAGCTGGAATTCTGTTTAGCATCTGGTTCTGTTGCCTTTTAGGCCAGGGAGATGGGGGAGGGCCTTAGTCTGTTGTCTGTATCAATGAACTAGTTAATGATGGTGTTGTTCTCTGCACAGGTCCCCCTCACAACTGGATGAAGGATTTTATATTAACAGTTTCTATAGTTATTGGTTTTGGAGGCTGCTGGTTTGCATATACACAGAACAGAACCTCAAGAGAACATATCACAAAAATGATGAAGGACTTAGAAAGTCTCCAAACAGCAGAGCAAAGTCTTCTTGACTTGCAGGAAAGGTATAAAACCTGAAAGAAAAAAAAATGTCCTTTTGTTTTGTGGTTAAACACAAATGCAGATCCTTTACAGTCTTACATTTTTGCATTAACTGCCTTTGGATTTTGTTCATCTTTCCTTTGCATGGAAATTGTGATTTCAGTGGTGCTAATTTCTTTGGTAGACATTACTTCTCAATATTTTAGGAGGCAATACAAACTTGTGGATGAAGGTAGAGAATAGAGGCTCAGTCTTTTTTCCTACAGATTTACAAATATATATTGTCATTTTCATATAATTGCAGTTTAAATAGTTACATACATGGGAATGAGAACATTTTTTTGGTTTTTAAGCTTTTAAGATTGAAACAGACCTGAACTGATTAGTTTCTATTGCATATATAGCGCTGTGAGAGTTGATAGTCTGTGGTGCACCTGTAACACATTTGTCTATAGAGACTTGTATTTTGATACTACACTTTCAATGATGGTTCACTTGAAAGTTTAGGTATTTTGCCTGCCGTGGATATCACATTGTGTGATGTAATTGCTGCTGATTCATGGAGCTTGCAGAGTCTTTATTATCACAGAGTGGTTGAGGTCAGAAGAGACTTCTGGAGTTCATCTTGTCCAGCCCATCCTGCTCAAGCAGGATCATCTAGAACAGGTTGCTTAGGACCATGTTCAGGTGGCTTCTGAATATGTCAAAGATGGAGACTCTACCACCTCTCTGGGCAGCCTGTGCCAGTGTTCAGTCACTCTCATGGTGAAAGTGTTTCCTGATGTTCAGATGGAACCTCATGTGCTTTGGTTTGTGCCCATTGCCTCTTGCCCTCTTGCTGGATGCATTTTGTTATCCTGAGAACTGCAACTTTTAACAAATATGCTGTGTATTTTCTCATATTTTTTGTTTAATTGTGAAGGCTTGAGAAGGCACAAGAAGAGAATAGAAATGTTGCTGTTGAAAAGCAAAATCTGGAGCGCAAAATGATGGACGAGATCAATGATGCAAAACGTGAAGCTCATCGCCTAAGGGAATTGAGGGAGGGAGCTGAATGTGAGCTCAGCAGGCTCAAATATGCAGAGGAAGAGTTAGTACAGGTATCTGCTAGCTGATATAAATTTAGTGTTGACTTTAAAATATGTCCTAGTTTTATTAGATCCTCAGTAGTGTTTAAAGCAGCATTCCCCAAATGCTAGATTTGAACGGAAAAATTCTGAGAGCTCTAATGATTATGTCAATCATGCCATTATCTAATAAAATAATCCTGAAACTATTAGAAGCTGTAAACTTTGTATTTTAGCTTATCATAATATTTTGGGATTCACTGAACAAAAATATATACAAAAGCTTTTTTTATCTTGTTATTAGAAGAGAGAGAGTGGCTTTGTTTCATCTGAACAGCAATAAATTTGGATTTACTGTACTAAAAAAATTATCATTTTACAAAAATATTTAAACTTCAAATTAGGAATTATACATCATTGGAAAAAATATGGAAGGTCATATACTAGATAGATGCCAGCTAGACAGGTAAGTGCCAGATCTGCATACCTAACAATAGTCAGCACACACAAAAACTCTGTCAAGCTTTGGTATGTTGTTCTAGGGTATAAAGGCGCTTATAATTCACTAATTATAATTATAATATAATGTTCTAATGGTAGAGCATGATAGTTTTGGTGACACTTTTATTTATTTTTGATTGCTAGGTTCGTATGGCTTTAAAAAAGGCTGAGAAGGAGTTTGAGTTGAGAAGTAATTGGTCTGTTCCTGAAGCTTTGCAGAAGTGGCTTCAGTTAACACATGAAGTTGAAGTACAATATTACAATATCAAAAGACAGCATGCAGAAATGCAATTAGCAATTGCTAAAGATGAGGTAATAAATTATTCTTCAGCTATTTAAATATTTTTCTGTTGATCTGTTGCTAGAGATATGAAATAGTAAACACAAAGCAGATAAGCATTTGTGCTTTTTTCTTCTCTGAATTGTTGTTTATTGCCTGTCAATATTGCTAGTGTTTTGTTGTCTGTTAAGTATGCTACTAGTTTTATGCATTTCACTTTGCTTTGATTTTTAGGCAGAAAAGATAAAAAAGAAGAGAAGCACTGTATTTGGAACATTACATGTTGCACACAGCTCCTCCCTGGATGAAGTGGACCATAAAATTCTTGAAGCAAAGTAAGAGGGTACCAGGACAGGATGCATATTCTTTTGTGATTATTTGCTCCTGGAACAATGGCATTTTTGAGAGTTATGGAATTGAGTGTCTTAGTGGTTTTGTACTCTGGAAAAGCAGTTTAAAAAATCTTAAAATGTGAATATTTCAACAGCTGTAATGGATCTTCTGATATGCTGGAATGAGTGTGTTGCTTTTCTTTATCAGTAAGAACAGTGCATATAATTTTAATATGTGCCTTTTTCCAGGAAAGCACTCTCTGAGTTGACAACGTGTTTGCGAGAGCGTCTTTATCGATGGCAACAGATTGAGAAGATTTGCGGGTTTCAAATCGCACACAATTCTGGGCTACCGAGCTTGACCTCCTCTCTCTACTCTGATCACAGCTGGGTAGTTATGCCTCGAGTTTCCATTCCGCCCTACCCAATTGCAGGGGGAGTTGATGACTTAGATGAAGACACTCCTCCAATAGTTTCACAGTTTCATGGTAAGTGATGAGCTCAGTAAAAAGAAAGGGGAAAAGTTGTGGGGACATGGGATTTTAAAGTCAAGTGGGAGAAGAGAACTGAAATCAAACAGGATTAGATCAAAGTCAAAAGGACCAAAATTCTTTGTAGCATTTCAGATACTAGATCTAGTGGTACTTACATAAATGGAAAATTTGGTTTTGCAATAAAGATAACATGAAGAAAAAGCCTTTATTTTGTTTCAGTGGGAGAGTGGGGCAAAATCAACTAAGGTTTTGAAGGTGTTTGTCAACCTTGGATTGCTACTTAGACAAAAGTTTGTAATGAATAATGCTGAGTTTCTGTGAGCTCATTTATTCTTTCAGATGGAAGGGATGAAGTTAGTCCTAGGTTCCTTGGGCTATGAGGAAGATCACATCCTTTGGGAGGCCCCATGCTACATAGCCTTGCACACATTCTTTAGTGGTCAGAACAAAATCCTGTTGTTCAAGGGAAGCTTTCAGGCAGATTGTTTGTGTTTAGATACAGTGGGTTGTTTGAGTGTCCGAAAGAGCGGCCAAGTTCTGGAGGGAGAGAAATCCAGCTTTGGTTAAACTATGATCAGAAAATATACGCTGGGGATTCAGACCACCCTTGTATCATGAGTCATTGTGTCAGAACAAGACAGGAGGTTGTGGAGGTTGTGATTAACTGGACTCTAGAGGCAAATTGAAAAGACGAGCTCTCATGCAGCTACACAAACAAGTTGTTTTAAGCTGAGGAATGAGTAGGAAGGGAAACTGTCATGTGGGTGCATTTTTCTTCCAGGGCTGGGATTCTCATAAGAAATTCAAACTATTTTAAAATAGCATAAAGTCGCCACTTTGCTGGCTTCACTTAGTGAGCCTTGGGCACTTGTTTTTCTTCTAATGTACCAAGCTTTTTTTCTGCAAACCACATGGAAAAGTTCATTAGTCCTCTTCCAACACTACTTACTGCAGCTTCTGATCACTTTTAAAGAGTCCTATTTCTCTAGTTGTCTTCAGAGCAAATACTTTGATTTAAACCCTAGCAACAAATTTATTGGAGACCCAACAAAATATGGATGCCTAGAGTTAAGCTTCCAGTTCTATATAGAGACGCCTGTAGTCTGATTTCAAAATGAAGAGCTCCATTTATTGTTCTGATTTTCCAGATTGTCTACAATGACAACACTTGGATATGTGTAAAACACTTCAGACTTGTGGGTTTTTTTAGTCACTCTCGTTTAGCTCTTGCTTAGAGGTGAAGCAAGAGAAGAGAATTCAGTGATTCAAAGGAATTACAATTAGAAAAGGGCTGTACTGTTTGTAAGAGCATACTTAGCTGAAACTTTATTGTATGCTTTTGCAATTATGGTTTAATTTTTTTTTTTTTGCTAAAGATCAGTTCATTTGCAAGTATTCCTTACTCAGTGATGAAAGTAATCTGAATCTTAGTAACCGTACAAAACCTTTTTTTTCCTTTTTTTTTTCTTCATGAATTTGTGTAAGGTGCAAAAACCTGGGGTTGTCAATGTTATCACATGAAGGAAGTAGCTTGTCCTTAGTTTCCTAGCTTTTAATATTTCTATTCGATAAGTAAAACATGGAAACACGTAGGAGTGGGGAAGGAGAGGAAAATATGCTAAATGATCTGTTGTTTTGAAACTAGTGTTGAGGAGTCAAATTATTGTAGGTTAGTTCAGTGACTGCTGAATTATTCCCATCCTTTAGACAAAAATAACAAATGTGCACGAGGAAGGGCAGAAGCAAAATGGCCTGTCTTGGTCACAAGGCTTCAGGCAAAAGGCATTGTGCAGGAGGTCACTTAAGAAAGGGGCTATTTCAGTCACTGGATCTAAAGTGGACTGGGCTGTTGCCTTGCCCCAGCATCCTTTGGACTCTTAAGATTAACAAAATTTGAAGTCTGTTGACAGGTTTCTTTGTGCCAGAGGAGTTGCATTGATTGGCTAATATGGTGTCAAGTAACAGAGCTGTTTGATCAATCTCAAGCTGAAGAACAAAAAAAAAATGGATTAAGAAATAGTGTCTCATGCTGGAAAAAAAGTCCTTACAACAGGAAGGTGACAGTGAAACACTTTTCCATTGACTGATTAGGATTCAGCTGGTTCCTTGTTTTACTGAGCTTCATTTGCCCTGGAAAATTCTACATGTTCAATTGTCATAGCTGAATTTTTCATATTCCTGTGTATATACACCTACAAAAAAAATAAAATGCATATTACTTCTCTCAAAATTCACTGATGGTGCAATCTTGGTTTTTGTTGATTTTTTTAATATTAGCAAGTAGGATGGCATCTGATTTACCTGGACTTGTAGCACAAAGTTCCTAAAAGAGATTCTTATTATCTTATCTCACATTTGCTCTTTGAGGAATTTTTTTTGTGATGACACAAGCTCCCAACATGCTTTTAAGGTCAGTAGGGAATTCCTCAAAAGTAAAATCAGAAGTTAGAGTTACATGGCAACTCTCATGTTGAGACTCTCAAACCTTTCTTTCCTGTTCAGGAGTGGAAATCTGTGTTGGCAAAGGTGCAGTTACTTACTGTTTAGTGAAAGCTGTGATTTCCTGTACTAAAAGAGAGTAGACAACTTGTCTTTTTCTGAGATTCTAGGAAGGGAAACTGTGACTTACGTAATGATAAACTGGCATTGCTGAAGAGAAAATATATTTTGTCAGGTTAGACATCCTTGTCTACGAAAACAATTGAAGGAATTTTTAGCATATTGTGTTTGTTAAACAATTTGGAATACTAGTAAGTGTCTGTGGTGTGTCTTACCTAAGTAGTGATGCATTCCATGGGACAGTTTGAGGAGGGGTATGAAACATCCTGGGACTTGTAACATCTAGCCTTAAACCAGATTTATTTATGTAGATTTACTTATGGACAAGAATTGCTGCCTAATAATCTTTTGAAGGAGGAATTGGATTAGGAACATTTGAGTTAATCACTTCCTGTTGGGTACTTTGCTGATGAAGTCTTGTGTGGCTGTCTCCACCCATTCTTAGTATTTTTGCTTCCAGAAATTCATAGTTAGCCTGGCAAGAGACCATGTTACCTAAACGGAAGTTCTTGAGCTTAAAATGAAGTTGAATTCTGTATTTTCTGTCATGTTACATAAATGAAGCTGATCTTCTCTATCTAACCTACTTTTCAACTAGTGTAGTGTATATCAATTGGCTGTTTGGTTAGTCATATCTACATTGCAAAACTTCTACTTTTTCTTCTAACCTCCAAATCACCATACAATTAAAATACAGGACATTGTGTACCATACTAATTTCAGCACTGCTATTTTTAGTTTATGAAGGGTTGGGAATTTCAGTAGAATCTTTCTTTTTGTTCTCAAGAGAGCATAGTGAGCCAGACCTTTGATACTCGGTCAGGGTAGTATTTGGCAGGCACAAAATCTCTGCAGTTGCATCTTGATTAGCTGCTTCATCTAACTGTAGAATGTGTGAGGCATGCCAGTCTTTCTTCTTCTGAAACTGTCAAGTAATGTCAAAGTTGTTTAAAAGTCACTGTCACTGAAGCAGATATCTGCTGCTTAGTCTTCAGAGTAGATGCTGTTAACATCAATGTCACTTGGAGAGTTTTGGTTTGCTTTTTCTCTGCCTCAGGGTCCATTGTAAAACCTCCCAGCACACTGGCAAGAAGCAGTAGCTTGTGTAGATCAAGACGCAGTGTTGTGCCATCATCTCCACAGTCTCAGCACGCTTTGCACTCCCCTGACCCTGACATCCTTTCTGTGTCGAGCTGCCCAGCTCTCTATCGAACTGAAGAGGAGGAGGAAGCCATTTACTTCTCTGCCGATAAACAATGGTACGGAGATTAGCAAACAGCACTTGGAACTCTTGATAGGATTATTGAGACTAACAGTTTAGAATTAGAGGTTAAACTGAGCCAAAAGTTAAAGTAATCTATAGGATAATATAAGTTAATGTAGTCTACGTGGAGCAGAGAGTTCTTGTCTGGTATGTGTTATGTAAATAGCTAGCATGTCGTATACAGTTAAGTAATGTTACAATCCAGGGTGCATTGAACTAACCCTGATTCTCCATTACAATATGTTACTGGCTTTTACATCTGAAACTAGGATCAAAAGCAATGTCAGCTACTGGGCGAAGAGGAGATGGATGGTAACACAATTCTTACAGCATGTTGAGCGTGTACCTACTCTTGTTACATGGCCTCATAGGAAAAGGTTAAATTCCTTTTGGAAGGAGCAAATGAGCTTGTTGAAAGGTAGGGACACTTGTCCTGAAGAAACTTTTTGTATATGATAGGCTTAAATCTCCTTCTTTCATTTCATAACTTTTCTGACTTCACATGCCAGAAAGATTTTGTTCTTTGAAGCGAGATGCAAATGACTGATTCTGGGCAGATGCTGCTGCCCACAAAAGCAAGATTGCACAAACTAATTCCCTTAAGTTTAGATAATAAAATGATGTAATGCAAGTTGTAACTTAAAATGGTTAACTTTTTTTTTTTTTGTTTAATTAACTACTAAGAAAAAGTGTGGGTGGTGCTTTCAGACTAATGTTATTGATTCTAAATTATTTTCCTTTTAAATTGTATGAAGGAAATTGTGGTTTCATTGTATTTTCTCTTCTCTCTGCTCTGACTCAGGGAAGTACAGGAAACAGGTTCGGAATGTGACTCCTTAAATTCATCCATTGGAAGAAAACAGTCTCCTCCAGCAAGTCTTGAGATGTACCAGACAATTTCTCCTCAGAAAGTATCACCAGAAGAATTCTCAGTTGAGGAATCATCCACAGGAGACTCCTCTTCTGTAACTGCAGATGTTTCGAGGGGCTCTCCTGACTGTGTAGGCATGTCAGAAACTAAGAGCATGATCTTTAGTCCTGCAAGCAAAGTTTATAATGGAATCCTGGAGAAGTCTTGCAGCATGAACCAGCTTTCAACTGGGATCCCAGTCCCAAAGCCTCGGCACACCTCATGTTCTTCAGCTGGCAGTGATAGTAAACCCAGCCATGAAGCTGCTTCTGTCCCCAGGATAAGCAGCATCCCACAGGACCTCTACCAGAATGGTGAAAAAAATAAAAAGCCATCAAAAATAAAAAACCTCTTTAAGAAGAAGTGTAAGTGAGGTGGGCAGAAGAAAACCTAGAGTAATATTATAAGAACTCTATTTTTTAAATCTTTAGGAATGTAATTCCATTTGAGCATTCCAGACTGGATGCCCTAATGGAATACTCTGTAGGTCACCTATATTTAATGACTGTACTGTCAACGGTTGTGCCAGCTGTCAATGAGAAATCATTAAAAAGTTCAGACAGTTTACATTAATTTCTGCCTATTTATTTCTTTATTTTTTTAGTTTGTCTTTTTCAGCCTTTTTTTTTAAATTTGATTTGTTGGGCTTTTTTAAGTTTATTCATAAACCATTTTTAAGCCACTCTGGACTCCTAAGCTTTAATGGACTAGTAAGCCTTCCTGGGCTTGCCAAAGTTTCTTGTTTACTGGAGCATCTTCCTATCTTTCCATAGAAATAGGACATTTATCTACCGGACTTTAACAAAAATAAAAGAAGTAGAACTAAATGAATTGCACTACTGTTTTACAGACTGGAACAGTCTCTGCAAGTGACACTGAAAGACTTGTATTTGACTGAGAAGATGAATCTTTTCACTTTTAGATCTTTTGGGGTTTTTAAGTAGAATTTAGCATTTCTAATTGACTTGATTTCTGGAAATGGAAATGTCATGCTTTTATTATGGGAAGCTTTGTTAGATGCATTTATTATTAGAATGGTTCAAGTCCTGCTGTAAAGATCATTTTTTTCCCAGGACTTTCACTGTGATTTTAATTCACTGCAGGCTGTATGACAAACAAACAAAAAAAAAAGAAAAAAAAAAAGAAAAAAAAAAAAAAGAAAAAAAATAGATTACCAAGAGAACAGGCTCTTGATTCCTTATGCAAGATGGTTATGAAACTTGAGTGAAGACTGAAAAAATTCACCCTCTCAAAATGAGGAGGGGGAATAGTAGCTTTTGTTTACAGATTGACAGACAATGGACATTTGGGTTGTGAAAGTTTGTACTGTGGTAAAGATAATAAATTGAAAACATTATTGTGCTTGGGAATGTTCCAATTTTAGCTGATGCTTGTTTCAGACATGTTTCAGAGGTCCTGTTAATTGGAAGCTGTCATGGGCTACATTGCTTATGCTTACTGCTGTGTATAAGTTATTATATTTTTTGAATTAACTATTATTGTCTTAATGTCCTCCTTTTGTAAGATTTCATACACTTTATTTTTGTATAGTTTGAAGATTTAGCTGTTCAGAGTTGTCTGAAGTAAATGATATAATTTTATAATGCATACTGTTATACTAACTCATAATTTTAGATATAAAGGTAGATATAAAGGTGAGATGACATGCTTCAGATAAAAGCAATTTTTGTGAAGCTTTTTTAGGGAGAGATGAAATTACTGTGAGGTAACAAGGAAGCCTTCTTAGGGTAGCAGTAGCTAGTTGTTCAAAAACATCTTTTTATTTTTTTTTAACAGTTGGAGACAAGAAATGTACGGCTTAAGCAACAGTGCCTTTTATTCAGTTTGAAAATACTAATACTGAGCAGGAATTTCTTCTGAGGTACATTCCAAAGAACTATCTCCTGTTCTAGTCAACAGAAGCAATTTACCCAGTGATGACTAAACAGTCTCAGATCTTCCATAGGCGTGTTCTAGTTGCCTCAGTAGCAGGTGCCACTGCCAGGGACTTGTGATTTAGGCGCTCACTTCTTGCCAATATGTATGTGATGTACTGTATAAAAAAATGATTTCACAGACTGCCTACATTTTTTCCAGTAAGGAGCCTTCAAAACCTGTAGCTAATTGAAAACAAGTGGTATGTGTCTTTTCTATCATTTTCTGTTTTAAGTTCCACTGTACGTACCCAATGTGTTAGTTCTCTCTTCAAGAAGTGGTGGTGATTTTAACAGATTTACTGTGGTTAGTGACATGGTTGAAAGAGAAGGGTTATAAAATGGGCTGGACACCTTGCATCTGCAAGTACTTTAAATGTCCTGGTACATTGGTTAATTCCTTAAGAAAACAGAACTAAACTAGAGTTTTGTTGTCTGACAGACTGATTGTAGGCCATCTATGCAGAAAAGCATGGGAAAAATCAACTGTTTGATAAAGTTTGGAGAAGAAAAAATTGGTGGAATAGAAAATAATGAGAACATAATATGTTCCATTATTCTCTGAATCATCAAATTGAAGAGCTGTAGCTTCAAAAAAAAGTAATCAAGGTAACAATGATCTCTTTGAACCAAGATTGTACGCTCTGTACATGGCAGACAGCAAAAAGCGGCAATGAAAAAAGACGTGTGCTGAAGAACCACCTTGATGCTGATCCTTCAAGAGCTGTAGTTTAAAGCCGGATGAAGTACTTGAACATCTAAAAGGGAACAATTACTTTTATGCAAGTAGGGAACTTACTGTGCCTCCCAAACAGCATGGAGATGACTAGTATCAGAAAAATTTGGATGCACCTGAGAAGGCTATAGCAATAATTGAGTTTAAAATAAGATCTGGGGCTGGATAATAGGTCTTGGTGTGAGGTTTGAGTAACTCTGTCTCTATCATTACCAAAAAAGATGAGGTGCATTTTGGTATTGGAGAGGAAACATTTACACATGGAAAAAAAAGCTGGTATTGAGTAGTGGAAAGGCAGCACTTCTTAATTCTGATATCAAAATTGGGAAAACTCAAATACTGAGAAGCCAAAACAGACATATTCAGTTTTCTGTAGTAAGCATAACTAAAAGTGAATTAGAGGAGGTATGGAACTCTTCATTGGCTGAGAGTTAAAGTGTTAAATATATTTTGAAAAAAAATTAAATAACTGTTTTATGGAAAAAATATTTCTTGATGTTGTACAAACAAATCAATTGAGATTATCATAGTGATATATTTTGGCTTCAAAGAGGCAAACCTTTGGAGGACAGACTATTCTCAACACTCAGTGTATCACCAGCTGTCCTGTAACTTTATAGCTGCTTCTTGGAGAATGAAAAGCTTAAATAAATACAATCAGAAGTGGTGAGTATTACATGTTGGAGCACAAACTAATTTTAAGTAAATTGAGTTTATTTTTTATTATTTTAATAGCCGCTTGCATTTCTTGCCATTTGAATTTGTCCACAATGTAAGTGGCTTCCATTGCTCCAACTGCAGAAATTTAAATGGTTCGAGTCATTTTACTGAGGGATGCTGAGAGCACTGGCTAGAAGGTAGATCTTCACTGGCAGTCATCAAATCCAGTCTTAGCATGGAAGTACCTGGCATACGTCGGCATCTGAGAAGTGAGACATTGTGCCTCAAAAGGTTCTCTGTTCTGGCTCCATTTGGTAACAGTGTAACTTGAACTCACTGGCAGTCAGTGAGTCCAGCCAGCATTCCAACCACTAGGATTCATAGGGCATATCAGCCACTGGAGACAGTCAGCTAGTGTCATTAGAGATTGGTTTGTGGGGGTTTGGGGGTTTTTTGTTGGTTTTTTGTTGGTTTTGGGTGTTTTTTCACTTTTGTAGCTAAAATCCATGTTCTATTTTTAATTCTCTGGTATTTCAGAGGATGAGGCTCTTTGCTATTTAAATATTTTATTGGAGTACTTTGTCAGGAGAGCAACTCCTTTTTTGGAAATTGCCTTAAAGACTTCTCCCTGTTTAAGACACTTGTAAAATGAAGAAGAGTCAAATGTATGGTTCTATATAAACAGGAAAATAATTCCAGTTCTTCCAAAACTAAACAAACCCAAACCTTTCCACAATTATTACCAAAGCTATATGACACTTGATTAGCATAAAAGTTTTGGGAAGGGCTGTTTGGGTGCCATGGGGAATAATTTTTACCATCTTACAGTGGACTTAAAAATTAGAGCAGTTTATTGTGTTTGGGTTTTTTTGTTTTTCATTTTGGTTGGTTCCCCACATCACTGCAGCTCAGTGATGGAATTTAAAATTGTTCTTTGACAGTTCTAGGCATATGTCAACTTTTCTTCCCCCACTGGTACCTAGGTAGGTAGCAGATTATCCTCTACTTCCTGAAGGGCAAATTGCTGAAAGAGGAAAAATTCTCAATCATAGTCCAAGTAGTAATGTTACAGTGAGACTGTAGTTCTTCGTTTGGAAGCCTGGAAGATGATGAAGCCAAAAATACTTGATTTCAGTTTTCCTATGATATTTATGGATGCCAGCTGGAGTCAGGCAGTAATTTACAACTGATTGAAAGCCTGAAAAGATAAAGCTAATTAGAAATCAAAGCTTTCAAGATTTTGCCCATTTGCTTCCCAAAATATGGGTACATGGCATGAGCAGGAGGGAAATGAGCTGATTAGTATTCTTTGTATCACCAGCTTTTAGAGTTTCAGGATAGTTTCATTCCATTTCCATGATACATTGCTGGAGAGGGATTGCTACCTTACTTTCATAAGTATGCAATGAATATTTTTTTTTTCATTTAATTACAAGCATATTTACCAGCAGTGGAGAATGTAAATTTATTTTTTTTAAAAGCCAAATAGATGAATTACTAATTCTTGGGCCTCTTGTCTATTTGCTTGTCTCCTTGTGCAATATGTTAAGTAGGATAAGCACATTTTTCTGATCTGTTCCAGTTGGTCTTACTATAAGGGTGTGTTACTATCTCATTTTTGAATCACTGCTCTAAATTGCTTGTAGACATTTTAAACTTGGATGTTGCATCTTCAGTGATTCATGATGAAGCCCACTTTGCCTGGTTGAGTCTTAGGTGCTGCTAACATTTTTTGCTAGTGACACAGATGTTGGGATAACTAATAATCAAAAATTGCCTGCAGAGTGTAGCTGCCTGACAGTGTGTGGATGTTTAGGTGACCCCAGTCTGAGGCTTCAGTAGCAGTTCAAATGTATCATACAGGTGTTCAACAGATAGTTTTTGCTTCCAGCCCAATACAGATGGTGTTTTTCTGACTTTCCACTTGGTCCTCTGTTACATAAACAGAATACACCAATTCATATAAATGGTAGCAATATCAAACTTTAAACTATTATTACTGGGTGCTGTTGCATCTGACATTGCTTAAGCAGATGGCAGTACTTATCAATCCACTTCAGGCATTCAGAAATAAAGTAGATTTGTGTTATCTTTTGTTTTTCTTTACAACTTTAAATCTCAACTTTACCAAATTGTGTGTGTGTGCTCTGTGTATTTAATGCTTCACTGAAATGAAAGTGGGAAGGTTGATTTCTGCTTTGATGTTAAAGATAACACATTTGAGCAAGGTAAAAAGAAATGCCTCTTGCTCAGTGGAGAGGATGAAAAATGTTCAGTGGTTTTTAATCTCCTCCTAAGGAACACTCACACTTTAGATTACTGGAGATAAAGAGGTACATTCAATCTTCAATTTCAGATCAGTAGCTTTTTATCCAACAGAAAATTCTACTTTCTTCTTTAGGTGTACTCTTCAGGGCATTTCCTTCTTATTTCTAATTTCTGTTCTATTTTTCACCCAGAATTAAATTTAGTAGTTACAGTACTAATTAGGGTGATTGTCAGACCTCAGAGCAGTTTCAGATAACTTTTAGTAGCATGTCTTAATGTCAGTTTTGGTTTAATATGTGCTAAAGAAGTCTGAATCAAAACTTTGTCTTTCACATTCCTTTTATTTTAATTCAGCTCAGTTCTTTGTGATCCCTCTTCTGTTAAAAAGAATAAACAGGTACTGGTAGTTGTTTAGAGTACTACAGTTTTTTCAGTTGGGAATTACTAATAGGTAAATGGTAAATAGTTGCCTTTTAAAGATTTTGTCACAGTTGGATATTATAAAAACACTGCTGTACTTCAGGCGAACAAAGTAGAGCATGGGCTGGTGTGATTTGTGTATGAGTGATAAAGTTATAGTTTAATTATCCTTTGATTGTTTATTTGTGTCTTAGTGCTGCACAATCATTTTCAGACTTGAATTCATTTAAAATTAAGGTCGGTATGTCCAACCCTACAAAAGTCTTCAGTTGTCAGCCATCACTCCATTCTTACAGAAATTGATGACAGTCTTGAGTATTTGTACTAGCTTGTTAGCTTGTTGGGTGGTAGAGTGGATTCTGGTATGTCTTCAGGTGGAAGGGAGAGAACTTCTGAAGTGAACTAGGTAACCTGTGTTCTTTATCAGCTTTCAAATCCATCTCCTAGTAAGATGGAGTCTCCCCAGGGGAATGTAGATGTACTTACTGCTTGGAACTTTGTAGTTAATTATATTTGGCTCTCTAATTCTAATAACTTGCATGTGTGCTATGCTTGCTTGCTTTTCAATAGCTGACAAAATCTATAGGAGATCTTGGGAGTTTGTCTTAAAAAATTGCTGTTAAAAAAAAAAAAAGACTGGCAAGAGAAATCTGTTAGGCTGTGAACTGAATAGAATGAACAAGGAGACCAGCTGTTGTCTAAAAGTATTGTTCAAATAATTCTTAATGAAATGAATTGGTAGCACTTCTGTTTTCACATCTCTCTCCTCCAAGCAACAAATATAATTAGAATACCCTAGACTTCAGCAAGGCTGTTTGGGAGATGTCTTGCCCTGTTTTTATTTTTAATTTAAATAGCATTGAGTTGTAGTGAGTGTTCAGCATATTAATGCCTGACTTAAAAGATTAGCAGAATTTGAATGACTTGCATTGTTTTGTTTAATTACTGTTTTATAAAAATGTAGATACTTGCATAAAGCCCGTTGGATCTGGATATGTTTGAATGACATAGCAAGAAGAGGACCAAGAGAAGTAAATGTGTGCAAAATTTGAATCTTAATATGCTTTACTGTTCTGGGAAGAGATGCTCGCCATGCAGATTCTGCTCTTCCTCTGTTTGCTCTTGGCTTCTGTTTGTTTTCATTAGTTGAACTAAAATAAGAAACCAAGTCCTCAGACTGACTAGTTTCTGAAGTCTCTTAATATATACACTGTACTTGCTTTTAACCTCACCTATTGCATGTTGTTAATGCTGTACACAAATGCATTTGGAATATTTCTTTGGTGTTGTACAGCATGATGCATTTCATTCCCTTTTCTATTTTACCTCCCATTAGCTATATATTGCTTTACAACTGGAAAAAAACTGAATTTTGGGGAATTTAGTCTGTTTGCATATAAAAATCCCTTTTTTTTTCCTTTTCTGTGAGTCTTATGAGAAATGTCCTGCTTGGAGAGTCTCAGACAGTATTTTCCTGTGTTTATTCATGTTACTTTGCTTTACTTTATAAGTGAAAATTGATTTTATTGATTTCTGATGTGTTGTTGCACTTAATGTTGAATAAATCTGACTTTCATTTTGAAAAGTGAAACTGTGTTAGTGAAAATGTTATGTAATTTTAATTGATTCTTAGCCTGTTCTGTGAGTATATAAATTTTGATTTATTTATTTTTAAAAAAAATTTTTTATGTTGAGATAAGTGTTTTTGGTTCTGCTTAGGATTCTGGCCAGTATTTCTTTTTTTTCATGCTGTTATTAAAATTTGACAGCAATATTATTGTGAAGGGAAAGGTGGAGACCATTTTGTTTGGCAACTAGGATACTACAGCCAGGCTTGTAAATCCTGAGTCTTACTGCTTTTGCTTGAAAGAGCCTTTCTGAGTTCAAGTTGTTTAACATTTTGAATATTTGGGATTTTGGCTTGTGCTGTTTTGGGTTTTTTTTCCCTCTTTTCTTTTCCCTTCTGAACAAGCTGAAAAGCTTTTCCAAGTGACTGCTGGAATAATATGTAGCCTTGTGATTTTGAGCATGAGGCTTGGTTTGAGAACCTCTGGCTCTCTACCAGAAAAAAAAAAAAAAAATCCTTGTTGTTGTTTAATATTCCTTTTAACTTGTAGCTTGGAGAAGGAAGAAGCTCAAGAAGAGCTCTTTCAAAGGAATTTCTCTTGTAACCAAAAATCCCACTTATGTGAAGGTGGCAAGATTGTGGTGGGGTAAATCAGTGAGTGACAACACATTTGAACCACAGGATCAATGTGAGTTGTGCTTAGAGAATTTAATTATTTTTTTCCATATAAAAATGGATAATGATAATGGAATCTGTATATAAATTATGTTCAACTGTAGTTGTTTGATACAGCCCAGTTCAGAAGCAATAATTTAGTGTGCGTGAGAGTTGGTCACTGGTTTCACTTCAATTTGTCCATAGTGTTCTTGATTAAACAGTGTTAACTGTTTATCAATGGGGAAATCATACAGGCTGGCAAAGCCTAAATCAGCATCTTTAGAGAGCTAAATTATTGGGAACCTGCTGTTACTTTCTCCTGCAAATGTTGATTGAGCTATTATAACATAGCTTATAAGAAATGGCTTATTTTACTGCAAGACTTGGCACTCAAGCAAGTGGAACACAGAGCATTCAAATCCCAAAGGACATTACTGAGCTTTGGTTAATTAACAGCTTCAGCAAGCTGATATGCTGTCAGCGAAGTCAGGGTTTGATTTTTTTTTCTGGTGAACTGCATTTAACTACTGTTGAATCAAGGTCTGTTGCCTTACCCTGCCAAAACTAGGCTTTTAAACTGATTGCTTTTCCAGTTTCACTGGGTGATGGAATCACATGTGAGATTGTGTAGTATCCTGCTTGCCCTCAGTGAGATGGAGGATGTGAAATAGGGTTGAAATGGGACAGGTAATCTCCTGTAAGGTCTTTTGGGCATTTAGCTATTCCTAGGTATAGAGTGCTCCTGGTTATGTTGGATGTACTAAGTATCCACCAATATTATCAATACAGTGGAAAGTATTTCTTTATTCAATGAATTTATTTGTATTCAAAAAGAAGTTTAGCTGAATTTTCTGAATTTGTCTGCTTAATGCTGCAGTACTTGTCTGTTTCAGTCCTTCCTACTTCTGTGTTCCAAAGAGGAAGTTAACTAGTTGACTTTTAAAGGCTAGTTTTTGTCTATTGTTTTGTATTCTAAGAGGTCTTATTTTTCAAGACTATGGCTAATCATTTTCTGGAAGTAATTTCTGAACCTCATGCTGGATTTCCTGTTGTTCTCTGTACTACTAAACTACTCAATCTCCAGTTTTTCTCAGCAGTTTTATAGAGAGGATGTTTAGCAATAGAGAAATATTCCAGAAATTGTCACAATTACAGCCTGGGGGTGAATTACATGAATAATTATATGGGTGAAGAAAGAGATGGGGGCAGGGCAGAGAAGAAGTGGTATTAGCATGAATTGTTTGTACTCTGTAATGCAGGAGTCTGGGAGAATGATTGAAGTTATATATGAGGGAAGCTCAAACACAGACTATGTGATTGACTTTTTTTCCCCTTCGCTTACTCCTGCTCTTAGGAAATACACCCTTTTTTAACGTGTAGATATAAGATCCTAAGGAGGATTGTCAATGGAAATACTGCTTTATGTTAAAAAAAAAAAAATTGTTGTCAACTCTGCTTTCTACTCAATCTGTAGTGTGTATAAATTTTTTGTAGTAATTTTAGAAAAAATATTTTGAGCAAGACATCTGATATACCTCTGGAGATAGAATGTCATCTACCAGGAACACTGCAAGGTAGATAACTTCCCTAAATATCTACAACTTCCAACCAACCAACCATCCAACTGCTCACCTTCCCCCACCTTTTCCAAGTTCCCCCCAAACCCCAACTCACTTGTGTTTAAAATCTTTTCAGATTGCTGTTGCCTAGTTGAAACATATAACAGCGTGTATAACTGCAGTTTGCATTGTCAGAGATTTTGATTAATTTGAGAAAAAGCAGTAGAGACTTAAGAAATACACACTGAGTTTTGATAAAATTGGTAAAGTTAATGTATCTCCAATACCTAACTAGCAAAGGGCTCCTGACTGTGAACTTTTTCTAACAAGGTTGCTGTCACTTTGAAGAGTTCTTGCATTCGTTCATCTAGACATTGTTTGGCCACAGGTGTGATTTAAGTCTGTAGTTTCTGCTTTGATGTATGACTTCTGATTTGTAAACAGTAGAATTCCAAAATTAATATGTAAAAGTTAAAGTCAATTTCAAAAACCTTAGTTTAGAAACTTCTTATAGAAAAGAATACAACCTTTAAAGACAAGTTTTCTAGTGTAGACTAACTAAATATAACAATTAATTGTGTATTGGTGATCTTGATTTCTTTCAGTCATCTGCTCAGCCCATCAGTCCCAGCATCACCTTCAACATGAAGCTGTGTTTTGTAGTGAATCTGACTTCTGTCTTGTGTATTGCAATGAAAAATTTCTGCAGTGCAGTCTGTGCTCTTCAACAGACTTTTGCAGCCTCTGGTGCCTAAAGCAGGTCTGGGACACCTCTGCTGCCGTGTTGTTGGCAATGTATCTGCTCATCCTACAGACAAACCTAAGGCTTTTTGAATTTCTTTTTCAGGGTCTTTTATTGGAGTTTTACTTTGTTTAGCCTGGAATACTGTGGTCCAGGCAGGTCTGGCCAGAGCTACTGTGCATTGCTAGTGATCAATTGTGTGTCTGGGAGAGCTGCTGTAGCTATGCAGTACCATTGCTGTATTAGCCAGAGACAAATATACCAACTGAGCTCTGCAGTGGAGAAAATTCTCTAATTTCTACCTAAATCATGCCAATATAAATTAAGGAAAAGCCTTCAAGGAGCTCCAGCTACTGCAGTCTTTAATCAAGTTATTTTCTTGAAAAGAAAAAGAATAATATTTTATTCTTCAGTATCCCAAAGTAGTGTGAATAAAAGGAAACAGTAGTTCTTCATAGAATTCTGCAATCCCTTTGTGGCAGTGTTCATGACATAGCAGCCTGGAATTAAGAAACTAAAAGGAGTAATATGTTGTGTACTTGACAGAACAGTGAAGGTACCCTGCTAGATTTTTTGGTTATTATTTTCATTAAAGATGGAATGTGCATGAAAAAGTACAAGAGTGATTAAATGATTAGTTTTGTCAATATCAACTACTTTATCCCATAGAATGCCCTAGCTGTAGTTTAGATTTGAGGAAAGAGACTTGGCAGCCTCATGTAGAATTTGGTGTTGAGCTGCTGATCAACTTGAATTTGCACAACATCAGGACTGGGATTAGATGTGTACAAATACAGTGGTAAAGACATTTGTAGTCTGGCCAGTGTGCAAGGTAATCATTAGCTGCCATGGTAATAATTTCTCTTGTAAAAGCTAACTTTGCTCTTTTTGAATCATCATATTGAGAGATGTAATATACTCTTCAGCATTAAATCAAGCTAGAGAAAAGCACAAATGGGGCTCCTCCACGTTTCTGACCAGACTCCTGCTGTTCAGACCCTCATTAGTAACCTTGTTTGGTAATAATTTGAGAATTATGTGGAGATTCTGTATTTTAAAAATAAAGTTACTGCAGGAGTACTGTGAAAGGGAGCTCCACCAAAGCAGACACTCCAGCTGGCGTTTTCTGTTAAAGACTTCAGACTTCCCCATGCCTTGTTCCTGGGTGTGTAGCAGAGAATACAGTTCTGCTGCTCATGCTCCCTATTTTATCTAGAGCTATTGAAATCAAGTGTAGGATCCCCAATAACATGTATTCACTCTTTTCTCTAGATTATCTTCAATATGCCCTTAGCCAAAATAGTGAAGAATATTTGCTCCATGCTACTTGCCATACACATCTGTAGGTAAAGGTGGTGCCCCTTGGTTTGGGTGATCATCTTTGGCTTCTGCCAGATCTTTCAGCATTCCCATGGAACCAAACTATTCTGAGATTTGTATGGAAATAATTCACCCTTCCTTGGCAATAATTTGCTGTAACTTTTGGATTTGTATCTACTGTAGTTAAGAATTCTCAAGTGCCCTATTTTCCAGGGGGCCTTAGACAAACCTTTATCAAAGAGCTGTGATTGATTTTTTTGTTGCATTACAACCAAACATTAATTTTCTTTTGTTCCAGAGGGAGAAGGAGGCGTATGTTTTCCATGTCTTTAAAAGATGCTCTCCATCTCCAAGCACTGTGTAAACTGGCATATGTTAGATTTTGAACATCAGTAGAGAAAGCAGCACTGTAATTCACACATTTTGATTTGATAGTTAGGTCGCAAATATGCTAACATTCAACTTGTTGGTTATTATTGCTGCTCCTTTTCACAAGGGAAATTAGTATTCACATTAGAGGATGAGTTCTCTGCAAAGAATTACATAAACTAGGCAGGCAGCTCCATTTTTTAGCTTTTTTTGAAAGAAAGCCTTTCACTTTTTACTGTATTCCCTGTCTGGGAGAAGTCAAATGTTCATTTAAATAGAAAGGCTTGGAAATTGAACAGTTCCCTCCCTTTAGGTGCAGCCTGAGCTCTGCTGAAACATTGGCTGTTTCCTCTTTTTCTTCAGGGTCTTGCAGTGGTGAATGACTGTTTTAGTGCTGCACTCGTGACAGCACATTCACAGTTTTCCTGCTGAAGACTTGGGAAAATCTGTGTCCTACTGGAATGCTTTCCTATATATAAGAAAAGAGGGGATTGCAGCAGTAAAGGACACTTGCTTTGATCAGTACTGTACTGTAGGGTGTGATTGAAGCAATGGAGAATTTGGGGGACAGAGAATAATAGAAAAGGCAGGAATTCAAAGATCATATTGATATTAGTTCTCAGGAAAGTACTCTTGGATTGTGGATCTAAAGTTGGAAGCCTTCTTGCTCCTTGAATTTTGTAACTTACTGGTATGGACACCAGAAAGATTTATCAAAACCTGTGGATTTTAAGTTGGTTTAAAATATGATCCTGTAAATTGGAAACTCTTAAATAGTGTTTCATCAACTTGTCAGCTTGAAATTATATCTCATACAAGTTAGCTTGGGAGTTTCTTCCAAATAATGTTTTCCAGTTAGGTTATTACTAATGTTTCTATTGCACTTCTGCCCCCCATCTCTATTAGTATGATATGGTCTGCTTCTTGCTAAGTCCTGCTGGAAGTGCAACTGAAACCTTAAGCACTGACTCTTTAGTTGCACTTTCTTTCCACAACACAGTAGAACTGGATTGTAGAAATGACAGAAAATGTCTCTCGTTTATGAAGACACAAGGTGCAGTCTCACTGTGGAAGAACATAATTTATTATGACTTATATTCTGCACTGTTGCAAGTCATTTACCTGTCCTTATTGAAAATGAGGTGGTGTGGTGTTTATTTCTTCATTTTTTTTTAATGATAACACATAACAGTAATGTCTTGCTCTGAACTGGGAAGAAGTTTGCTTCATGAACCTTGCACAACTTTTGACAGCCCTCTTCATCTTAAGTGGCTCTAGAAAAACTACAAGGACTTTCAAAGCTGCTTTTAATGAACTGGCAGGACTTTGTTCTCTCTGTTTCAGGAGACAGATAAAGCAGTCCCTCCTGTGGTTTCCCACTGCACCCCAGCTTAGTATTTGATCTGCCTAGGCTGCTGCTGGCTGTGCTTTGTGTGATTTGAGGGCTGTACCTGATAAGACTCAACCCTGAGCAGCTCAGGGTTCTGTCTATGATGAAACAGCTACTGCCTGGCATGGCAATCTTCACACTAGTGTGTGACAGGGAAAAAAAAAAAAACAAACCCCAGAAGCTTCCTTAAAAGAAAATTGACATTCAAGCTCAACACCAGCTAGTGTGTGTATTTTATATATATATATATATACATACATACATACATACGTACAGAAAAATAAGTAGATAACTAAGTATATAGATTCCTACTAATACCTTAGAGCAATGAATCTTTCAAGTGAAAAATTCTGTTGCTTTGTCTATTGTCACTTTGAAGTGAGATATTTCTTTGTCTTCTGGCCCTTCAAAGGTGAGTATTGGCAAAGATAGTGCCTTTAGATCTTTGCTCTAATGGATATAAATAGATAACGTAATGCATTTAGCTAAGCTTCAGAAGCTGAAATCTAGTTCTCATTGTCACTTATTTATTTTGTGACTTTTAATTAGACAGTTCAATTATTTGGTAAAATAAAGGCAGTACTGACTGGCTTCTTGCAAGCGGTTGAATGAATGTT
Source organism: Certhia americana (assembly GCA_018697195.1). Taxonomy (NCBI): domain Eukaryota; kingdom Metazoa; phylum Chordata; class Aves; order Passeriformes; family Certhiidae; genus Certhia; species Certhia americana. The sequence continues at coordinate 47,729,657 of CM031860.1, read as the reverse complement.
AAGTTTCTTTTAATTAAAAGTACTATTTTGAATTCTAGACATTACTAATTCACCAGATTAAGGGATAGAACTTCTGAGAGCTAAGCATTTTTTCTTGCAAAGAAAAGTGTTGATTTTCAAAGCTACATTAAACTCTCTGTTGTTCAAGATACTCTAACCTAGAGTATCTTAGAGGCATGGGGAGGAGTGAATGGAAAGTTAAATGAAAATCCAGGAAAGAGTGTATTATAAAAAGCATGTTTCATTTTCCTTCATGTTAAGCAGGGACTTTCATTAAGTGACATGATGGGGGAATGGAAAAGATACAAAAGTATTGAGAATGTAAAACATAAGTGGTATGAAAACATCAGAAAGACTTTCAGCAGTGCTGTCTAGTATTTCACATCTGTATTCTAGTTATTCTAAAATATATATATTTATAAAATATATATATATAATATATATGTTAATGGAGTCCACGCAAATAGGAGAGAGGAATGTCAAGCTTATCCCCTCATAATTTGCTCATTAGCTGACAACATTAACATAAATATTCTGCTAGAGCGTAGTTCCTGTTTCTGTAGTTTGTATTTCCATTCTTGAAAAAATCTTGCAGCTTGTCTTAATTGGAAATCAATACTCTCAGTGAGCCCTCTTATTTTTCAGAAGTGTTCTGAGCTCTTACTGTGGGTGAAATGTCTGCAGGTTTAACCTGCTGGTGGATTGCAGTTAGTGTATGAGAATGTCTGACAATCTCTGATATATTTCTGTATGTTGAGTTTTAAACATACTGGGGTAAAGTCAGTTTCTTTTTTAGTAGTTTTCTTTTTTACTAAAAATATTTTTTTAATATTTCTTTTTATTTGCATCTTATTCAGTCACCAGAACATGGTGACATAATTTTTGTGACCCAGAGTCACAAGACCTTTAGGATCAGAAGGAACCACTGGAGACTGTCTAATTTAACACCCCTGCTGAATGCAGGGTTACCTACAGCAGGTTGTTCAGGACTATATTCAGTTTGGTTTTGTGTATCTCCACAGATGAAAATTCCACAGTATCTCTGTGCTGGAATTACTCCAGTTCATTTGTTTCTGTACTTGGGGAGTGCAGAGCTGGTCACAGCACCTATGTTGTATATCACCATTGGAAGTGTCATCTCCCTCTGTCTGCTGGCTTGGCTCTGCCTAGTGCTTATGGAATGTTTCAAGGGTGCAGGGTGCCTCAAGTTTGACTCCTTGTCCACCAGGATCCCCCAGCCCTTCTCTCCAGAGCTGCTTTCCTGCCCTTTGCCCTGCACAGCCTGTGCTGGTGCATGGGGTTATTTCTCCCCAAATATGTGCCTTTAAAGTTGATTTCCCTGAACTTCCTGAGGTTTCTATTTGCTTATTTCTTTGACTGTTGCAGTCAAAGAATGTTGCAGTCCCTTGGAATGGCAGCAAAGGAGCACAGCCATCTGGTGTATCAGCCACTCCTCCCCAAAATTTATCATCTGCAACCTTGCTGTGGGCATGCTCCATTACATCTTTCAGTTCATTAATGAAGATATTAAGCAGTATTGACCCCAGTATCAACCTCAGGGATACATTAGTGATTGTCCTTCAGCCAGGCTTTGTACTGCTGATCACAATCACCATCTGAGCCTGGCAGTTCAACCAGTTTTCAATCTACTTTATTGTCCATTTATCTAGTCTGTATTTTGTCAGTGTATCTATAAGAAAGTTACTTGAGACTGTCAAAAACCTTGATGAAGCAAAGATAAACCACATCCATGACTCTCTTTGCACCTGCTGAGCTCATCACTTGTGGATGGCTGTCAGGCTGTTCAGGAATGAGTCCTCCTCTGTAAGTTTATACTGACTCATCACCTTTGGTGTGCTTGGAAATAGCTTCCAGGATTATTTGGTGCACCACCTTGCCAGGGTTTGAAGTGAGGCCAATTGGCCTGTAGTTTCTCATATCTACCTCCTAGTGCTTCTGGAAGATGATGCTTGCTGTCTTCCAGTCCTCAGGGACCTTCTTCAATCACTATGACCTTTCAAAGATCATTGATCGTGGTCTCACAATGACATTGGCTGGCTCCCTCAGCACTTTTGGGTGCATCCCTTCTCTACTGGCACCACTTTCCCTGCTCCAGACTTTTTCACTGATTTCAAGAATCAGATTTCTGAAAGGCAGATCTTGCTTGGAAGGACCACAGTGCAGAAGGCGTTGAGTACCTCAGCCCTTATCCGTGTTGATTGCTACTACAGGGCCCATTCAGCAGGCACACACTACCCCTAATCTTCCTTAAGGTGCTGATATGCCTGTAGAAGCCTTTTCTATTGCCTTTTGTGTCCCTCACTGCATCCAGCTTTAGATGGGCTTTGATGTATCTAACCCCATTACTACACACTTGAACAGTGTCTCTGTGTTCTTCCTGGGTCACTTGTCCCAGCTGTCATCTCTTATTTTTTTCCTTTTGATAGATGAATTTTGTCAGGAACTCCCTGTTCATCTGTGCAGGAGTCGTTTCTGTGCTTTGGGAGAGACAAATCTTGAGACTGGAGGAGATGATCCTTGAACAAAAATCCAACAGCTGCCCCCCTCTTTTCTCCAGAACTGTATTCCGCGTGGCTCCTCCAAGCAGGTCCTTCAGGAAACAAAAAGTACTCTTTCCAGGAGTGCAGGATCTTTGCCTTGTCCCCTCCTTTCTGGATCCTGAGCTCCACAACTCATGATTGGCCCCACCTTCACACTCTCCGTACTAAGTCTGGCTGGGATGAAGTTAATTTCTGTACCTGTGCAGAAAATACCTGTTAAGTGCTGTATTTTGGACTGGTAACCAAAATGGTGCTGATTACACACCAGTATTTTCACTACTGCTGAACAGTGCTAACACACTATCAAGTCCTCTGTTTCTCACTCTGCTGCTGTGAGGAGGTTGGAGGTGGACAAGAAGCTGGGACAGCACACATCTGGTACAGCTGACTCTAACTGACCAAAAGGAGATTCCATAACCTTATTCTCAGGCATAAAACTGGGAATGAGTTTTCCAGGGGTTGCCGTTGCTCAGGGATTTAGTTGGGGATTAGTTGGCTGGTACTAAACAATTACTTATGCAAATTGTTTTCTTATTGTTGTTCTCCCTTTCCTTTCCCCCCCTCCCCATTTTCACCTCATCCTACAATTTTTTCTTGATTTTATTCCTCTTTTAATTCTTTCCCTCAACACACTGCAGAGGGTAGTGAGTGAGCAGCTGTATGCGGCTGAGATGCTGTGGGGTTTAAATCACAACACCCCTGACTCCTTGTTCCTTCTTTGCAAGGATGAAGTCCAGCAGAGCATCTGCCCTTTTTGGCTGGCTTTGGGTTGATCACTTGTATCAGAAAGTTATCATTAATGCACTACTGAAACATCCTCAGTTACTTCAGTTACTTGTGCTCTGCTGTACTGTCCATCCGTCAGGTATTGGGTGGTAAAAGCCTGCATGAACAGCAGGGCCAGTGCATGGGGGACTTCTACAATTGCCTGAAGAAGTCCACAAAAATCCAATACTTCAAATCAGGTGGTTGGTAACAGACATTCACTGCAGCATGAGCATTTTTGGTCCAAGCAGTGATTCTGGGCCCGTAAGCTGTCAGCTGGCTCATCATTCATTCCTAGGTAGGGCTCTTGTCCACTCAAAGCAGTGTTCTTGCTTCAAGGGCAGCTCCAGCTCCTTACCATCATATCCACCCCTTGCAGAAGCTGTGTAAGTTACCTCACCATGGTTCATGGTCCCAGTGAGATTCTAGCCCTGCCAACTGTGTGAGGGCCTCCATGTCCTCATGTCTGCACACCGAGCAGAGCACTTCAGAGAGGAACTCAGTCATTCTGGCTGCTTGTTGATAACATGACTGATGCTACAAAGACCTGTCACAACACAGAACACACCAGTTATTGAACCTCAGAACGTGTCCTTCAATGTGTTTCTGCTGTAATGGAGATGAGCTGAAAGGACATAGTGGTGGACAACAAATGCTTATTGCTCTCGGCTCCCAAGATCCATTCAGCCTGTTTTCTCCTGGTTCCTAGAATAGAAAATTATTTGCTCCCCAGGGAGTCAGCAATGATCAATGCAATATTGAAAAATGTGCTAAAGGTTGAGAGAGGAAAAATGTTCTCTGACTTCTAGAGGGAAATGTCAAGTGAAAGAACTTGAGGCATAGGGTGTTTGGAGGAAATGTGATACTCAAAGGTCAAACAATTGGAAGTAGCTTGTGACTAGCAGATTTGAAAAGAAAGGTGAATGTATTCAAGGTTAGGAAGATAACAGAATATACAGAAATAATAGTAGGACTGGAAAATGCTAATAATACATAATCCTGCAAATGACAAGGAAAGGAAGAAAGGTCAGAAGAAACCAGTACTTTTAAAATATCTATGCTTCATAAATCACATAAAAATGAACTGCTCTGTTCTCAGTAATCCTTGACTTTATTTTCCTTGTCCTAGGATGTATGTAGGTTGATGTGATCTGAAATGGAACCAGAATCATTGTGCTTTCAAGGGCTTGCTTCCCTGTAGTTTGCTTCAATGGCTTTTTTTCCTGCATCCCTTGGGTGTGATAATGGCATTCTGTGAATCATAATAGGAGTGCAGAGCTTAATTAATGTTTGCAAAACACTTAGATCCTCAGATGAAGTGTGCTATGTGCATTCGGTGCAACATATTATTGCCAATAAGCAGAGGCTTTTTTTAATTCCAGCAACAACTACTTTTTGGTGCTTTTTTAATCACAAGAGCAACCGCATGAGGATGGCCAGGAAGGGTCATGCCAAGGTTCAGTTATCTCACTATCTCAGCTTCAGCAGTAGCAGGTGTTTAAGGAACAGATCTGTGCAATAGACAGAGGCTTTGTCTGGCAAACTCCTGACTTCTAGAAACAAATTTTTGAAGACTTTGTGATCTGAAGGTTACATCCAATACTTGCCCCTGAAGGGAATTCTTGTCCCTGCCTTTTCAGCCAATGCTTGGTGAGCCAAGGGATTAACCTTGCATACCCTCTATATGGCATGAAAGAGAGAAAATAGAGGAAGAAAATAATATTTTTAGTCTTTTTAGTAGCAATCAAATCTCCATCCACCACAATGACAAATGTATTTGAGTTGCTAGAGTAAAAATTGTGGGATATTTGGTACTTGCTCATGGAAGAGCTCAGCATATGTCCTTTCAGCCCCCATAAAAGGATGATTTATTGCTTTATCAGAATCTTTAAAACCACAGATTCCCATCTGAGGAGGCATAAATTCTTCATTCTGGTGAGTGAGACAACTGGATGTAGAGACATTTGTTCATACTAATGAGATGTTAAAATCCTGGCTTTTATATAAATTAAAATAAAGATCATCAACTCTATGTAGGGAATTACTTTGCCTTACCATGTCCCTCACATTTCCCCTCCCAATTAACAGACAGTATTTTATGTATCAACTTGCAGCAGTCTTTGGCCTCCAAAATAGAAATATTTTGAAATGTAACATATATATACACACACACATATATATATATACATACACACACACACATATTTATATATATATATACACACACATACACATATACACACACATATATATATATATATACACACATATACATATATATATATATATAGCTGAATGAACTGGAACCTTTTTTTATATTCAGTTGGATTATAATTTTCTTAGTTTTCTGATTTGCCCAAATAGACTAATTCCAAATTTAAAAATCTTGCTAGGGGAATTCTCTTCCATTTATATGGGAAAACCTATAACTTCTGTGTGGAGTTGTGGAAATATTTGAAGAAGTGTGTAATGAAAGGGCCAATAAAAATGTAAATTATCTGAACTGTATTTATTATATATTTCACCTGGTTCTCTGGCAATGCTGCTGATTTTAATAGCAAGCAGCCTACTAAATATTTTGTAGCATAAAAAAAAAAAAAAAACCAAAACCCATAATATTTGCATTTATTTGCCAGAGAAGGTATCTCTTCCATTTCAAATTAGTCAAGCAGATAGTATATGTTCACCAAAATCTTTTTATCTTGGACCTGGATTTTACTCTAGGTGGCAGAATTGCTCTATCTACAGCACACAAAGAACAGATTAAGAAACAAAAAATGGTTAATGATATAGATCTCCCTAGTGTGAATAATTCTCGTTTCCTAAATCAGCTGCCTTATTTTTCCAATAGTGTCAAAAGTATCAGTAAGCAGGTAGAATTCATAAGCTGTGTTTTTTAAAGGGGAAAAACTAATAAAGTGTTTTCCTATATGAAAAGTGCCTTGCTCAATTAGAAGCTGCAGAATTTTTTGTAAAGTATAACTGCTACAAAATGCTGATACTTGAAGCAACTTTGAGTTAATGTGTATGAACCGCCATGGATGTGTAGTTTTCTAGGAGAGGCTGAGGCTGGGGGAAGAGCTAATCTTTCCAACAGTCCTATGTCAAATTCTTTGCATATGGAGGGGTTAAATTGTAACATAAAATGTATGTTAAACAGGGAGGTGGGACACTGTAAACACATTTGTAAGGAAACTGTTCTTTCAGGCTGAAATACATTTGTGTGAACTGCTCTGTGCATTGCAAGAGCCTAGAAGGATTTAGCCCCTCTGATGGTTGCCTAGATAAACACTTTGACAAAAGCTCCACCCTAGATCCTCTAATTCCAAGAATTTTGAAACATTATCATTTTTTCTTGGCCAGTGTAATATATTTAAAGCATAATTTCTTGTGTCCTCCTGACACTGTTTCTGAACTTTAGATTATAAGAAGAAAAAAGGGGGCCAGTGAAAGCTTTCAGAAGGAGGAAGGTTTAAATTAGAATTTTTAAGAGATCGGACATTTCAGGTCCAGAAAATCTTTCCAGAGCTGGGGGAGGGTAGGTAATTCCAAGGATGTTCATGTTCTTCCTTCCCCAGCTTTTGTGATGCAACTTCTTCTGTTTTGTATGTGTTTTCATTGCCCATGTTGTTAGCCTCCCTCTCCACCCATGGTGAGTATGTTATTGCTAAACAATATTTCCTAAATGAAAACTATTTAGAAAAAAAAAATCTTCTCAGTGCTTACCACTTGTTCTGGATTTTGTAGCAGAGTTGGTGTTGTGGGAGTTAAAACACTATTTTGTAGTGCTTCTCCCAAGACAGATGGTGCCCATCTTTGCAAGGTGGGGAGTGTTAGCTGGGCACATAAATGTAAATATTGAAATATCAGGGAAAGAAAAAGTGTCTTTTCTTTCAAAATTATGCTGCATTTTACCAAGAGCTTTCTACATGTTTAGTGGTTTAAAAAGAGACTAAAGCAGTTATAACATTGGCTTGCAAGCCTCTCCTTAAAGTTGGAGAAAGCGTAATTTTTTTTTTCTCCTTCTCAAAGAAAGTAGAACTGTTGACTACATGCATGTCTTGGGTTTGTGGACCATCTAGTCTTTTTTTTTTCTTTTCTCTTATTGGCTTGTTGCAATATAATCTGCTTTATGTTTTGAGCTGAAAACACCCTTTACTCATGCTGAGAGTAACTTTTCTTCCTGCAGAATCTGTTGAAATAAAAATGGAGCTGCTTTGTAAATGCAGGGAATATAAGTTCTTTGCAAGAGTATGAATGCAGTCCTTGCCTGAGCACACCAGAAGGAAGAATAGAAGGTGGAAGGCTTCCATGGTAATTTATCCCATGATATTTCTGAAGTCTATTTTTCACTTGATTTCACTTCAATCAGCAGTTTGTAAGATTATGTGGGAGTATGTAGAGGTATGTCAAACTGACATAGTGTGGGGAACGTGTAAGATTATTTCTGTAAGATTATCTGGTCAAGGACCTTGTCAAGCATGATGAAAAGGAGAATAGGGAAGCAATAACTGAAACACAGAGACAGACCTGGCAGACAAATGTAATGGGACAAAGACGAGAAGCCAACAAAAACTAATGAGCTATCTGGAAACAAACTGGCACAACGGCAACGGGTAAGGTTGTAAACCTGAGGGTCCAGGATGTTGCAAAGGGTTGTTAGTACTGCCCAAACTCGTGGGGGAATGTGCAGGGGAAGGAAGTCAAAACGGAACTATGTGGATAGAGACAGAAAGGGATTAAAAATTGTTGGTCACTTGTAAAACAAAGCAGGTCAGAACATTGGCCTGACTGAGCCCTATACTGATCATCACAGTCTCTCTGATCTTCTGATCAGATTGTTTCTTAAAGATTCTCTGTAAAATCCCTGTGTGGGAGTGCTTCAAAGACCAGGTGTCAGCTGCTGGAGTGCTATGTGGATGGATTAGGAGCAGCTGGAGTCAGAGTGGGGGTGTGGGCTCCCCTGCCTGTGATGTCACCCGCTGGAGCCAGGGACATCTTTGTGCCACCCAGGGGAGTGGCCGGGAGGCCTTGTCCCCAGCACTGTGGCTGGAGCAGTGAGTGGGCTCAGTGCCCTCAGCTGCAGGGGGAGGGTGGCTCAGAGCCTGGCACCTGCCACTGCTGGTGTTGTGTGTTCCCCCCAGAGCAGGTGTGCCTGGGTGTGCTCACTGCAAACCCCAGGCAGGACCAGCCTCCCAGCAGGGCACAGGTAGGGATGTCGGGTGGGCAGAGGGGCTGTGCTGGTACTTGGGGGATGCACAAAGGCGTGTGTGTGCTCTCACCAGTGACCTCCTGTCTCTACCAGCTGAAGAGGAGGAGGGCACTTGGCCGTATGGTTTGTGTTTTGTGGAGGTGTTGAAGGCAGCACCTTGTCTGTGGCAGCCCGTGTGACCAGCTGTGTCATCATCCCTGGATGTGTGTGCAGCTTTGCCAGCAGCTGAACCTGGAAAAGCTGGAAGAGAAGCAATGACATGCCTTGGGCTGAGCAGACACATGAGTCCCCATGCACTGGGATGGGCCCCAGGGACCAGGACAGAGTCTTGGACAGTCACCTCTTGGGAGGTGACTGGTGCTCCCAACACACCTTAACAAAGCTTTTTTGTTAAAGGGAAAATTAGAAGAACCATCCCAATGAGGGATCTTTTGCCTTTTCTTTTTTTTCTTAACTGTGGAAAGCAACAGTATATATAAATAACTAAAAATTTTAATGTAAAAGTTTCAGGAAAATAAGAATACTTGAATTTATGAAAAATCCACCATTCAACTTTGCTCAAAGTCTCCTAAATATTTTTAAACAGGAATGAGAGTTCTGTGCCTATTTCTGAGCTTCATCTTTATTTATGTATAAATCCTCAAAGCTTATATGTTTAACATTTCTATAGCCTATAAAAGCAGCATTTTATTGACTAAAACTTGTACAAATTTGTTCTTTTACTGCTTAAAAAAAAAAATCAACCCCATTACTAAATAAAATTGAAGACCACCTTCAATTGCTTGATCTGTTCGTAGGAAATCTGTTGTGTTTACTTCTCAAAACTTTCCAAAATTTGTGATATATATTTTCGAGAATATTTTGACTCTTCAGGGATTTTGGCACTCTGCATGCTAACTAGTGCTACTACAATGCAACCATTTATCATTAGGGAGTCTTGAAGGTCTTCAGCATTAATGCTGCTATGCACTGCTTGATATGACAACACTGGTGTTTCTATAGATTAGTCATACCTTGTTGTCAATGGGAAAGGTAATACAAAACTGAATTTTCCTAGTGTAATCATATTTCTTAATTTTTATTTTCTTAAATTTAAACAAAATACTTTCTCCTTGCTATAGGAGAACTGGACTAATCCTCCTTAGGTACTAAGTGCAATTCTTGTGCTGTTCTATTTTGGGAGAATAGGTTTATATTATCACCTCTCTATAAAACTATTCAGAGGTCACCTTTTGTGACATCATTTTTCTTCTACTTGCTCTAGTCACTGCGAGGGGGTTCTGTTCTCTGTGAAGCAGGAAGCTCTATGCTAATATTGTTTAATGTGCTTTCCACAGGGGTTTGCTATCAAGTAACATAAAGTGATATTCAGGAGGTGAGGGTTACTACCTTAGTAGCTGTTCCCTGTACAAGAGGAATGTCATACTCTTACATGTTTTTAATGTTAATGAAGCTATCTTACAAAAGGATTTTTACTGTATTTTATGAAGCTATCATACAAAGGGTTTTTGACTGTTTTATGAAGCTATCATACAAAAGGTTTTTGACTTTGCTTTTTTCTCCTGGTGAAAGCATAAGTGAAACCTTAACACCCAGCACTTAAACAAGTACTATGCACAATTTTATTTATGTGAGCTGCAAACTGTACTGGTATCTATTCCACCCTTATTAACATAGCATTATGTAAAAGTGTCTTAGCTTCTCTCTGAGATGTCAGTTTTTGCACTTTGACCTTTTTATCAATGTTCCCCTCATTTTCCTCCAGCAGTATAATTTCAGTATTTTACTATTCAAACAGTGATTGAAAAGATTTGCCTGCCCTCTTGAAACCAGTGTGCTGTGCTGGTGACTGCCCACCTCGGTGAGCTGCTGGGCTGCTGCAGAGCCCATCAGGGGAAAGCCTGTGCAGGGGTGCTCTCAGAAGATAAAGCTGGCTGCCTGGTGGGGCTGCTGTAGTTTCACTGAGAAAACCTGGAGACAACTTAGTAGTAAATATTTGCTCAAATATTTTTCCTTTTAATCAAAAGACAGAGGTCAATTTTCAGTTTGTTTTTTTTTTTTTTTTTTTTTTTTAATTTTTTTTTAATTATTCTTGATTTGGAGCTTGTGTCTGTGGAAAACACATTTTAACAGAAGCACAAACCATTTTAGGGAATGGTGGTAACACTGTATGTGTATGACCTACAGAGAAAAGAGAGGTGTGAGAAATCTGTGATTGCATAACAAAGCAATATAATGATATATAGGTATGATGATTTTAGGCCTACAAAGAGCCCTGGCAGGCAGAAAAAATAATTTAAACTTGAGTAGTTTTCAAAGCATTATCTGAGGATATTGAGTCTATGCTGCATCTCAAATTCAGTTATTAAAAGGGAATTGTACAACACAGTAAATGCTGACCATCCCCTACATTAATAGGGGTTGATCAGAATAAAGATAAATATTTTTGAATTAGAAGGTGTTTCAATGGAGTTTGGTGCCTTAGGTATTAATTATAATACTTTGTTACTGTTGCAGCACCTAAAACTTCAGTTTTAGTGTCCCTAGCTGAAGTTACCTTATATCCTTGCCCTTAAAATGTGCTGTTTATGAGACATAACTCTCCTTACATTTTGAAGGAGGAGGGGACCTGGTCTTTTTCCTGCAGCCACTGGCAATCTGACAAGTCTTTTCTGCATTTGAGCACTCCTGAGAATCAGACAGTTGTCCTGCTAGCATTGCCTGTCCTTGTCCTATACAACGGAGATATTGCCAAGACCCTAATGCCTGCTTTGCTGCAACACTTTGCCTGTGTATTTTTACCCTGAAGTGTTTTTCACTATCTGGAAGAAAAGAGAACAGCTTATGTTCCATTACATGCATTTTAAGGGACAGTTTTGTTTCAAAGGGAAGTACAAATATGGTTTGTCACTTACAGGGATATATCTTATCAATTTATAACTTCTGTAAGGAAGGTATGCTGAGAAAACCAGCTTCCAGAGGCAAATAATGAAAGGAGTCTTAGGGGATAGCTGATTTATTCTTATCCTCATAAGAGGGCGAGAAGCCAAGGGAGTTGCTTTAGTAGTGCTAGCTGTGATTCCTTGTCTGTTGAAAGAGGTCATCTAATTCAGCCTAGGCACAGTAAGGTGACAGATTCTTAGAACAGGAGGAATAACCTTGCAGCTAAAAAACTCAACCTTCTTCTTCAAAATCCATGCAGATACATCATTCAGCTATGATCAGAGAATGATTAATACTAGAACATTGTTAATGTTTAAAAATGGCAAAGTTGAGATTGGATAGGAGGCACATGTTGAAAACTGAAGGATCATGAAGGATTATTGTGTCAACAGCAGATTGGAGATCCTTGAACAAAGTGGATCCATTTATAGGCTGGACTTTCAGGAGTTGTGGAATTTTTGTTTAGTAATTTTTTTTTAAAATCCTAAGCAAAGATATTACCTGAAAACTAAGTAACTTTAAAATTTTACTTGTCACAAGACATTTTTCATGACTGAGAGGAACATTTGTGATTGCAGTCTTACTTAACAGAGTTGTAATGATGAGTATTTAAAATCCAGCTCAAAGGAAAGTTTCTTCTAAAAAATAAAGTTATTAAAGAATGGGGAGAAACAGCAAAATATATGGAGAAAAAAGGCTTCCATTTTAAATTATGCTTAGTCTCATAAAACTCTTATCAGAGCAGACTCTCTGGCTGCAGGGAATAGCTTGCAGTTTCTTTTTCTGCAAATAGCACAAGAATGGGATTTTAAAGTTTGTTCAAAATGCTAAAACTCCCTCCATCTCATGCTGAAATGGGTTTTTAAGGGTCTCTTGATGTGCCTCAATAAAAATTTGCCTGTATTTTTGCTTTTGTAATGTCTGCTGAGTAATACATATGACTACCTGAAGTTTTACTTGAAAAAGCCTATGTTAATTCTTGAATCAATGTGGAAAAAACACCCCAAACATTTCAGAATTTAATTACAAAAATAATTTCCATGCACTTCATCTGAACAGATTCTTAAAATACAACATTTATTCAGAGTAACTGTAGTGGAAGGATTTCAGACAGCAAAGAAACCTATCCATCCAAATGCTGAGGATGTCTGAACATGTCTCAGGCTCCTCCTTTTCTGTCAGTGAGGGTCTGCCTGCCTTACTGCAGATATAAATTTACTCTTTTGTTAATTTTTCCTTTGTAGGCTTCAGGGATTTTCTCCTTTTACATTCTTCCTTGTGTGATGGTTGCTGGAATGAGGAAAATAAAAAGCGGGGGAGATTGAAAATAAGCCCCAAAAGCAGCTTGACTGGCACAGTCACCTCTGGTTTGTCTGGATCTGTGTGTCTCAAATGGAGCTCCTGAAGCAGCACGCATGGTTGGTCACACAGAGCTAGGGTGTCTGTTCAGTCTGGAGAACAGCTTACACTTCCCCAGGGAGGTGAGTGTCTCTGGAGAGACTCTACAGGTCATATGTGCAGAGAAGAGCATATAACAGTTACCTATCAAGAGCAGCCTCCCTGGTTGTAGCTTGGTATTGTACTTTATATTTTCATTGTCACACTTCTTTTTTCACCCCAGATTCTTTTTTCTTTCTTTCAAGGGTCAAATCCTATTAATTCTGAAAGTCATGTAGTGTTTTAGGTATCACCTTCAATCTCTTGTGTGCATATGTCTCTATGTGAGAATCTGTTCACACCCATTCTCATGATTCCCACGTACTATCTTCGAAAATTCTGTGGACTACAAGCCTGTATTCATTAATCCAATTATGTGCAACATTACTTCTATAACTGGGAATGCTGTTTAACCTGAAGCTCTTTGTTTTTATCAGTTATGATAATCAAACAAAGAATAATAGGAAGAACAGAATATGTGGGTAGGAAAAGGGTCTTAACATATTCTTTAAGCCCTTACAAAAGTCAAGTAATTATCTGTTTCGTCTCTCTTCTCTGGTGAAGAATTTGGATGCCACCACTTGTGTTGAGTTAGTATCCCAATCATACCTATTCAGTACTGAAATATATTTTAAAGTTTTTTTTCATTCTACTTATTAAAGTACTGCTCTGTCACATTGTGAAAAGAGTATTAACATGCTGGTGAGTACAGGAAGGGAGAAAGAAAATCTGTTTCCTCATCTACACATTGACATCTTGCTAAAATTTGTTCATGTTGTGTTTTGGATAGTTTTTTTCCTTTTGCTTATGATTAGACCTACTTTTTTGTGAAATTAAACTGTATTGTTGAAATTTTTTAAGTACTTGTGAGAAGGAAGGGAATCAACTCTAGAGCTGTACCCAGCCAGACTCTTGTGTACTGTTTATCCATGTGACAACTCAAAATTAGCTTGTTGAAAATCAGAGAGAATCAATAACTTTTGTTTTTGACTTAATCAATGTGGTATTTAGTCATGTGATTCTGAATGGGGAACTGAAATTTTCCTGAAGGTTTTCCATAGCTTCTTTCTGAGGGGTAGACAGCAGTGTTCTGCAGCCAGTGTCACATTCAAATGACACTGGAGTTACCTTATTTCACTGTGTTAAGAAAGCTCAGAGACTGCCATTAGAGCTACGTTTCATTTGGAAAAACTCTTTGGAGTTCTGGAGACTGTGCTCCATTATTGTTAATTAAAAAAAAAAAAAATCACTCAGTATAGCCAATTAAAAAAAAAAATCTTATGCTAAGCATATTAAAGATAGCATTAAATCTGCCTGTAGCAATGTTCCCCAACATTGCTGGCCTGGGGGTAGTGATATTGAATGAGTCATGTGCTACAGGCATATTGTACATTTTTCTTCCCTTCAGCTTACATTCAGGTTTTTAATTTCCTCTGCCTGTGAGCAGTGTTGGGGGGTATGGTGGGCAAAGAGTGCTCACGAGCACTAGGGATGCAGGGCTCGCCCACGGTGCCTCTCCCTCTGCTGCCTCTTATCTGTCACATTTGTGCTACTCATTATGGACTCATTCCCAGAGTTAGCTGAATTCCATGAAACATTTCACAAACTGAAAATTAAGCTGCCAGAGAAGTATGTGGAGTATGCAAGATCTTCATATGATGATGTTACTAATGAGCACAACCATGCTTTCCCATGAAATTTTGATGTCCTAATAACGTTCCAGGAAATTAAGAAAACATACTCCTGTTCCCTGAAAATACTGGGGTATGAAGTACAATAATATGTTAATCTATTCAAATTCTGAATTGGCATCTTTAAGATGCTGAATTCTGATTTAAATTCCATTTCTCTAAACAACTGCTAGATCAAAAAATAGATTTTTTGCCTTTTTTGTCTCATGTAGGTGTCGCACATTAGTACTGCACACTAACTGTGTGATCAGTTCTAAATTGTTGTTTTTCATCCACAATAAACAATTGCAGCTGAGTTTCATGGCCCAGCTTTCATTCCTCATGAGTTGCTGAGATGGTTTAATGTAATAACCTGTACCACCTTAACAGTCTCATCATCATTTTCTTTAATCTAATATTTGCATAGATCAAAATATCCACTTTTTCTTATGTTCTTTGCTTTGCGAGAACCCCAAACTAACTCAACACAACTCTTCATAGTCTGATGGAGAGAATAATGAATGTTGTTGCTAAACTGGAAAGGATTTTGACATGCTGATGCATGAACACAGAAATGTTTTTCTCATGAACTTGTTGGAAAACTCAAGTCACATGAATGTATGCCATCACTTATGTATTGGGAAAACCTGGAGCTACTAATATTTCAACTTATTTTACAGGCAAAAATATGCTTCCCTGGAAAAACATTGTGGAGTTTGTTGAGGCCAGATCACATGTAGTGTCTAGTTTAGACTAAATTATATATCTTGCAAGTGTTAAACTAATTAAACCCCAAACAGTGGAAAAGGAATTCCATGCAATTTCTATTTACTCTTAAAGCCAGATTTCTAGGATGCCTTCATGAGCTTTATTTGTTTTCTCTGTTCACTAGAGAGATGGTTGAGATAGGAACAGGCTTAGGCATGAAAAGTTCAACCTAGGTCCTGAAGTTTTTAAGCAGGGATTTAAATGTATGTTTATCTCTATATCTCTATCTGTATAAAATTGCCAATTTGTATTGTCCTCAGTGCTGTGTCTTGTTTTCCAAACGACTGTAAAGTGAGATTTTTTTTTACATGCACTGAGGAAAAACAGTTTTGCCTTAATTGTCTGTGTGGCAATTTATAAAAGTATGCAGTTATTATTTTAAATGTTTGTAAGAAGGGCTCAGTCATGTTGGAGTGCAAACACAGCACAACAATTAGTCCTCATCTCAGAGATGCTATGTGTTAAAAAGACCTGATGGAGGTACAAGGAGAGGGGGCCACATAGTGGTTGCAACTGCTCATGTTAATATGGTTATTTAAATTATAGGATTTATTAGAATTTTGTTGAATCAAAAGTCAAGAGAAGGCAGCAGATGTGTGTCAGGTCCCGCTCTTCTCTAGCCACCTAGGAGAATTCTAAATATGTTCTGGTCATGAAGATGAACATTTTGGTAAAACACTGAATGTAGAAATGTGATGAGAGAGGAGTGAGTGTTCCCTGGTGCTGGGCTGTCTGTGTTTATAGCAGTTACATGTTCACACAGGAGTACACTGCTGTTTTACAGAGCTGCTTCCCCACCTCTAGAGACAGGGCTGGACACACCTCGGGAGCCTGAACACACCAGAGGGTGGCCACAAATCTGGCACAGTAAAAGCCATTGGACTACTGAAACCAGTAGGAAAGGTGGTGTGAGCTAGGACCTACAGATGCTGTTGAAAGTGTCTTCTCATTCTTTGTGATTTTTGGAAGCTCTCACATATATCTCTTGGGGCACTTAGATCCTGGCCAGCCATGTATCTTCACATAACAGACATATTACTGAAGGCCAGCAGTAACCATTTCCCCTAGCCTTGCTAGGGAAAAGAGATTTGTATTTCACTTGAAAATACACTGAATGCCTTCCTGTAAACCTACTACAGAAAGGACTATTTCTGCCTATATTTGGAAATGGCAATGCAGAGTAGAAAATGTTGTTGCCCTGGAAAGGTCAAGATTTCAGTTTAAAAGCAAAACACTTTTGCCAATGCAGCTGGTGTAAAACAGGCTTGGATTTCTAGATGTTTGCAAACCTAGGGCCTGCTGGCTGCCAGTGCTTCACAGAGAGTGTTGCATGTTCTCATACATGGTTTGGCAGAGGCATAAGCTTTTACTGTATATGAGGTCTAACTGGAAACCACTATCATTAGCATCACAGGAGAGAATTTTTTATATTACATATTTATTTATATGTTATTAATATTATACAAGATAAATCTGTTTTATGCATATAAAATTTCAATATATATGCACGTGCACATGCTTGCAGTGCTATTAAATATAGGCTAGCTTTGACTGCTCTGACACTCTTATGGTATTCTCAGATGTAACACTTCATGTATTCTGATGATGTGAATTTTTACAGTAATGTCTGTATTTCTTTTGAGAATGCTTCTCACAGTTTGATAAGAGAGTCCACAGATTCTGAATTTATCCTGCAAAAGATCATAATTAATTTTTAGGGAATAATTGAAATAAAATTTGTAAAAATCCAGGCATACCTATGTTATTATGACTGTACAGCTGCAATCCCCCCCCCCCCAAAACCTCATAAAATGAACAGATAAAATTTTGAATAATAGACATTTGTAATTCCTATGAATGCAGTAAGTTTTGAAAATAGCCTGCAGCACAATGCAGTTGGTGGCCTAATTTTCAGGACTCTTGAAGTTAAAGCTTCTGTTATTGAGCAAGAAGCTTCTATAACACTAAGATGCTTGTGAGGAGAGAATAGTTAACTGATTTTCAGCTGATCAATATGAAGCTGACATGAAATCTTTACTATAGCAGTTCCCATGGAGGTGATGAGCTGCTAGATGAAGAGTTTATACTGGTGTTATTTTTGCTCCTTCACTCGTGTATTATGTGTATGTGATATAAAAGGGACTTGAATACTTTCTTTGTTTCTTTCCCTCTGCCTAGAGGTACTTGCAAGCTTAATGTTTGGTGCATGCCAGAGAGTCTCCAGTTCTGATGATTCTCTATTCACAAGAATCTGAGTGATGTCTCCTAAAGACTGTATGTAAGTTGATGTTGTTGCCTGAATAAAACCAGCTGAAGATTTTTTTCCTTGTTGTTCATGAAAGGAATGCCTATCTTTTTGCCTATACCTTTTGTTGAATCTTAGATTATCTCTGAAATGATCTTTATGTGTCATGATTGAGTAACCACATTCACTGCTTGGGGAATATGCAGAGGCAAATTCTTGTAAACAGTAGTCAGATAAAGGAAAAAGACATACCCAGATGGGCTGTGATTTCTAACACTACAGTCAAGCACAATGAACATGCAGATCAAAAATAAGTACGCCTTGTAGCTGTTTATGGAAATACAGCTAGGAAGAAGCTGTGAGCAGCAAGGTTTAGAGATAAAAATAGGTAGGAATCTAACATAAAAATGTCTTGGGGACAATAGATATTCCTTGCTTCCAAAAAGGCTTTTCTTCTAGTCAAATGTTTTGAGAGAAAAATACCTCACCTTGGAGCAGTAGTATGCTGCAGTATGCCTTAGCATGAAGAAAATATAGGAAGGGTTAAGGCAACTTCTCTAGATGGAATTGAGGGAAGATCTTGTGTCTGATCAAGAAATCAGCAAAGAGAAATGATTTCTAGAGATGTGAGCTTTCCTTTTCTCTACTACTAAGATAAAGAATGCCTATATTGTCTAGTTTCTGAGAAAAATTAGTCTGGATGTGTTGTTAAAACAGATTTTGCTAGCGTTCACTGATCGTATTGATCTTTTTAGATAGCTTCACATGCTGTACAGAGTAATGCTAGAAACAGACTTCAGCAAAAGCTAGAAGAGACCATCTGAAATGATGGAAGGAGTTGTACCTGATGACTCTGTACTTTATGGAAAAAAACTTTCCTTTTAATAAAGTCCTGTCCTACATGATTGCTGGCTGTAATAGCTGACTATATTAGTGTTTTATCAGCTTTCTCCATGGGATTTGTGAAGTGCAGAATGATGTTTTATAGATTTGTGTATGGGGGGAAGTTACTTAATATTTTTGAGCATCTCACTTTAGGTACTTGCTCATGACAATAGCTATTTATTTCTCTATTTAGGCAGAGGTCTCCCAGGTTTCATCAAATTCTTGATTTACATCAATGGAAGTGTTGGAATCAGTATTTTCCTGAGTCCTGGCCAGAACAGCTTTCATAAAGCCAACAAAACTGGAGAGAGCACCTTCTCTGTGTGTTTATCTGTGAATGTAAAAGTGTTGGATTTCAGAAGTTTCCAAACTGGCTGGTGCTGTTATTGTAGTGGGTCTGGAAAATATTTACAAAATAACTTCCTTTAATGACAAGGCTGTCTGCAGCTGTGAGCTAGGACTGGGAAATTATCTCTGTCCTTGAGTTGCAAACTTCCCTTGCCATCTATTTATTCTATTTGTTACTCAATGCTTCTACCTTCAAGTGGCTATAGTATGTCTCCTACTGGATATTTTGAAGGCTGGCACACATATAATGTCTTGAGCCTTTCAGATCCACAGCAAAAAGGAATTGCAAAACTTACTAGTTTTACTATTTGCTCGCAATCTGTATTCCTAAGGGTTAATAAAAAAATAACTTTAGCTTAGCACAGTTGTCAGCCAATTTAAGGTGAAGATTTCAGAGATTAGTTCTGACAATCCTGTGGAACACACCATATGTCACCTTTTGAAAATGGAAGACAGTATTCCTTCTGGTCTTTGTTGAGAACTTAATGACGTTAGAGGAATGTCCTTTGTCTTTTACAAGGCACAAGTGTAGAAGACCTTGGTTTGAAAAATGCTGATCAACAATGTATCTTTGTTGAGAAAATAAATTGAATTGTGCTGCTGGTTTTGTTTCTGTCATGTCTCTCAATGACACTTTCATCACAAAATGATTTAATTGTAATTGCTCATAAACCCCACACTTTGTGACAAGCCAGAGTGGAAGCCTGTAGGGATGACTGATTGTTGGTTTTGAGTTTGCTTACTCCATTTCAGGATATCTAACCCTGACAGGACAGACTAATAGCTATAACAAAGGTATAGGAGCTCTCAGCTGCAGAACTGTTTCTGGTGGGGGATCACTGGAGGAATGAGCCACAATGTTCCTCTGACTGAAAGAACTGACATGCCAGCATCCCTCAGGCCAATTACAGTGTGATGATGTTTTCATTGTTTCACTGCTTTGGATATAATGAATGTTGCTGCTATGACAGAAAAGTAGTCTTTATTATGGGAAAAGGGACTGGAAATAAATTGTGCATCCAGCTGCCTGGCTGGCTGTGTATTTTGCTGTCTGGGTCTCTTAAATGACAACTTGAAAGCTACCTGGTTGCTGTGCTGTGTGCTCTGATCGTTTTGGATATGTGTATCTCTTTCACCTACCAAATAGCCAAAAATGCTTCTAAGTAAAGTTTTAAATATTAGAAAATCAATGTTTAGGGTTTGACTGGTTTTGTTATGTATTTAATATTCTGTCAACTAAATTTGATTAAAATACTTGTACTTTGTATCTTTGTCTAGCAAGTTACAGTTGAGACATACTTGTAGATTTTCCTTCCTTTTAAAATAAAAAATTCCTCTTTTTAAACAAAAAGCATCCACAATTCCTTCTGTGTGTTCCATCTTTCCTTCTGTAAGCAAACTTATATGTTGAAATACAGGATTTCAGGATGATGTGAGGTTCTTTTTAATTTAAAACTAAACCAGGAAAATAAAGGAGAGCTCATCAATTATTTTTTCTTTATCTTTTGAAAGTATTTCAAACAACAGCAATGAGAAATTTGTCATAAATGAAATCAACATGATACTAGACATAAAGTACTTTTCTGAGACTGTTGGATTTGGATCAAGAGATTGGATCTTCTTCTGACTTTGCTATTGATTTCCTAGGTGATGGTGTTTAACTTCTCTGTATATTTGTGCAGGAGCTCTTATCTCATAAGATTTTCTTATGCTTTGCATCCATTTTTTTTTTGTTAACTGACATGTGGAGGGAGGGGAAACGTAAATAAGGTGCAAAGGGAGACACTGCCTCCTTACACACGTGTTATCACACTATGAGAAAAGTTGTTTTCTAAGAGAGTAATAACCTGAAGAGTACAACACTGATAAATCTAAGTGGATTGAAGTCTGTGTATATTTAAGATGAATGATCAAAAGAGCCAAGTGGCACAAAGCAGCAATGGATGAGAAACAGCAGTAATAATGAAGGCAATTAGTTTACTTTCTCTGAGAGAACAAGATGCTCGCTGCCAGCTAAACATCAAATTGCCTGGCAGCTGGGGACAGTGTGTGAGGGGGCAGGAGCAGAGTGGTGAATTGGCAGTGGTTATCCTTTTCTCTCTTTCTCAAAGAGGTTCTGGGCCTGACCAGATGGGAGAAAGACATTCCTACTTGCAGAAGCGGGGCTGACCTGCCTTCCAGGGCAGAGGGGACCTGTGCTGGTGAGCTGCTGCAGGTGGCTCTTCTCTGGAGGTTCTTCTTGAAGTGCCTGCAGCCCAGATCCTGGGGATGAATTAGTACTTTCCTAAAAGCCAGAATATCAGGCTGCCTTTAAGTCTGATGAGATGACTTCTTGACAAGGTAAATGAGACGTGAGGGTTTGGTGAGCAGGGATGGATGTCTTCCAGAATATGAGATTTGAATGTCTGATTTCTACATTGAGAATGTAGCTCAGGGTGACGGCTCAGTCTGCCTGTGATGTGAAACACAAAGTAAGAAAACAGTGATGTGTCTGCTGAACTGAGAAAGATAGAAGGTTAGAAATGGTGCCCTGGGGCTGTTGGCCTGTAGGAGTGGATTGCTAGTAGTTGAATATCAATGGAATTTAAATTCCATGATAAAACTGTCCTTGGACAAGTTTGTAGGAGATACGTTTGGGTCTTAAAAGGCAACTAAACTAAAAACAAGGTATCCTCTCATATTCCAGAATCTAGCCTGTGATGGAAATTTTTTTCATTGAGCAAAGCTAATATAAGCAGCTTTATTTTTTGCTGATAATAAACTATGAGAGCGAGATACATTTGGGGATTTTTTTAAACAAATATTATTTACCATATCTTTGCTGTGTAATCACTCATAAATTCAGACAGAGTGTAAGGCCCTCCTAACCTAGTTTTAGGAGTTTCAAGTAAATGAGGTATATAAATGTATGTCTGCTTAACAGAAATCTTCTCTTATGGGGAATCATTATCCAAATTAAAAGTATTTCTATGTACATTTTGTACAGAAAAAGCAGGAACAGAGAAATGAGTCTTTGCTTTCACAGCATGTATATGATTTACCAGGCATTGCATTCTTTCCCTGGGGAAAGGTAGGTGAGCTAAAGCATGCAGTGGGGGATGTAAGGTGCTTTTTATGGGGTTGCCTCTTTTTTCCTCCTTTCTGTTGCCTGAGATATTTTGTACACATATGCTTTTGTTAAGACTGCTTTAGAATTAGCACTATTAAACTATTGGATTTAAAATTTCTATGTTGCTAGGATGAGTTCTCTGTTGTGGTAAAAAATTATAAATTATTTTCACAGAAAAGACTAATGCATGAAAATACTTGTTACTGGAAGAGACGACAGTTCTATGGTATTATATTTCGAAAAGCTGCCAAAAAAATACTGTATGAATAACTAGCAATGCTCTGAAATGTCTAGTGCTGTGCCTGCAAATTGCTCCTTGGCATGAAATGTGTTTTGCAGCTGTTATAAAGGTACATCAAAGCCTGGGCTGGGGGAAAATTCAAACTGGCAGGCAAAGAAAAAAGTCCTGGGTGCAAATAGTTGATCTGCCCAGAGTGAGATGAAGCCAAATATTGTTTGTTCTGCATTGTCTGACAGAAGCATTGAGCAAAATGTACACGCAGGCCAAATTCGCTGCTTGCATAAACAAGCTGAATGTCACTGGAGTCAGCTGTTTGCACCAACAGTGAATTTGCCTTCCAGGTTTTAAATGATTCCTACATTCTTTAATGTCAGAACATAAAACAATGCTCATTACAGGGTCTAAATTAAGTAATTATGCAAGTTTCCTGTTTCTTGCTGCAGAGGTGGGAGGAAGGCTCCTTGTACTACTGAGGAACATTCTGCCCTGGTTTGTATCACTTGGTTCTGGCACAGGGAGGTTCTCTGTGAAGCTGTGCAGGGAGAGATGGATATAAAGGCTCAGGGTCCTTGCCCAAATGCAAAGGGATTCCCCTGGCAAAGCCCGAGGAGGGGTCACACTGAAGAACACAAATGAGCTGTGAGGCTGCAGCAGGGGAAGTGAGGAAATGTTTTTATTCCCTCTCTCTTCCCTGGGTCAGACTTGGGGCCCTTGGGTGTTGCTTCTCCCTACTTGTGCACATGCCACAGCCCTTAGCTCTGCACTGTCTATTCAGATCAGTCCTAGGGATATTCGGAATGGACTGCTCTAAGGCCTGCCTTAATTTTGCTTTTCTTTAGCGCTGTTAGGTTGGTGAATGGGTAGTGTTGGGAGCCTACATGGGGTCTCGGTGAGGGACCAGTCAGATTTTTTGTTGCTGCTGTCCATGTCAACCTTCCTTCCCTCCCATTCTCTTGCCCTGTTATCCTGCAAGCAGTGGAGGTAAAACCACAGAGAAATCACTTCTAAGTAGCTAATACTCTGCAGGATGCATCCTGACACAAGGGACTCGATCCTCACTGCATATAGAAATGTGATGGTAATTGAAATCTGGTTTATTTTTCAAATCCCTAAGTATTAATACTAACACATTAACTTAATTTACAAGCAAAGAGAATAGTTTTGCCTGATAACAATAGTGTAATATACCATCCACATCTGTTATGTGCTCCTCTGGGAGCTTCTCTCTATTTAACTCTCTCTGTAATGATCATGCTTTCACTATTGTTCGGTTTTCTGTAATTACCCATCTTACAACAAGGGCAGAAATTAGTTTGGCTTCTTTTAAATTTTATTTTAATGGTTCTGCTTTTTGATGTTCTTGAAGGGCTGATTGTTTAAAATAAAATAATATCACAACCCTATCCTTCCCCAAAACAATGGAACTCTTTAGTGGGCACAAATTGCATTGAGAGCTTGTTTGTTTATTTTCCATCTGGCCATTTGCAGAAGAAGAATATAATTCTTGTTACTTTTAGAACATGATCAGTTTTCTACAGAATTTAAAAAATATCTATAATTTTGTGTTTTGCACAAGCATAGTGAAACATTTTGCTTCAGAAAAATAAAACTCACAGTTCAAATGTTTTTGGACAATTCCACTTAAGCTTGTTCTTATCAGCTTCCTCATGGGAACTAGATGTAACTCATGAGCTGAATTGCCTTGATTTCCTCTGTCTTCTATGTCATCACGGCCTGCAGAAGAGAAAACCAATAAGAATAAATATTGGAAATTCCTATGGTAGTGGAACAACCTCTTCTTTTCTCATTAGTTTTACTGTTTCTTAACCTTTTATTGAATATTAGTGTACTCTGTGCTTTATAAAATATATGACAAAGATTATGCTAGGTGACTCCTGTAAAATACCTGACTGAAAATGCAGGATGAATGAAGCTTTGTAAAAGATCTTCGATGCACCTAGTCCCCCACATTCATGTGTTTCAGCAAGGTGAATTTTTAGGAAGTATTTGAACGAGAAGCAAGCGTTCAATAACTATGGAGTGCTAATGAGGGGAACAGCAGTTTTTGCTTTGCATGGCAAAAAAAAATTCAGCTCCAGAGTGAAAACTTGCAATTGGGGCAGAAATTGTCATTTTATTTGAAACTGATTCTGTATATAGTTAATATGTTTGTTCTAAGGATTTAGCATCAGTAAAAGGCATAAATTATTTGGCAGATGAGGAGTGTTTGCAACATTAAATAGTGAAGATTAATATGCCAAAGATGATTCCCATGTCAATGTTGCCCTAGAAAACCTAAAACACACTTGTAGAACCTGGAATAGGACTTTGAGAAACCGGCAATTATCCTTTGATTTTGGATGAATCCCCATCCAGAACCAGTGTGGAACATGCTCATACCACTGATATGAACTACTTCCCTGAAGGAAGCTCTAGCTTTTTGTCTAGGAATGGCACAGAGACAAATCCCTCAGCAATGCCTGAGTAAACAAAAGACTTAATAGATGGGAATGAAAAAGCTGGTTATATGAACTTTGTATTTTGGCATAGTGGCTTCCTTTTCTGTCATAGAGTTTCTGTTTATGAGCATACTTTAGGCTTCAAATTTTTGTATATAAATGAAGATAAAATTAATTCTATACATCACATGCAGGTACTATGAGGAAAACAACTAGAAATCCTGATGGGATCCATTTATTAGTAAGTGTTGTGTGTTAAAATGACTCAGGGTGAGCACAGCCACTAGGAAAAAATGGAATCCCTCCACTTACTACACTATTTCTGCACAATTTTGCTTTTACACATAAATCACATGGAGGCAGACCTACTACAGGTTTCTAAATGGCACTTTTTATTCCATGTGTATAGACTTACAAGCTTACTAATAGCTTCTTGAGTTTGAACTGGTTTGGCTCAGGCCCTTAATGTGATCTACTTTAATGCAAGTAGATATAAAACTGTGTCTTTGAAAACTCTGTTGTCTGTCAGTAGGTTACTTCTTGAGCTATAGATCTTGATTTTCAGACCACTACAGTCAATATATATATTCTTCTACAGGCAACCATTAAACCAGCTATATTTCCCAGCTGTTTTTTAGTGCAAAATGATATAAGAAAGAGCTTTAAATTTCTGTTATTGGAGACAAAGGCAGAACTGCTGGGAACAGGAGAGGAGGCAACCATGGAATTTCACATAGAAAACAATTTGACAAATAATAGAAAACTCTGGGACTTTCAGCACTGTATTTTCTGAACTGGATCTTTCTGGAGGTTGTTCATTTTACTAGGTTTGATTTTAAAAGAATGCCATAAATTTTGGGAGAAACTGGAGGCGTAGCTTCCAGATTAATGGCATTTTGTAAGGAACGTGCATTTTTTTTAATAGATGTAGTTGGATTTTTCTAAAGCAATTCAATATAAATACCTTGTAGAGCTAGGTCTTAGAGTTTCATTTCCATCTGCATTGACTGCTTTAGTAGATCTTTGGATAAATGTCTAAAGAGCTTGGAAGGCAGAATAAGTATTTGATCCACCAAAATCTTCAGCCTACTGCTAGAAAAAGATCAAGAGCAAATACTATTTTTACTTCTGCTTTCACATGTATGAAAAGACATCTATAATAATGCTCAAGGAGAATGGGTGTCGCATCTATTATGCAAGTATTATAATGTTTCTAAACCAGATAAAAATAATGTTCTCAATAGACACTACAAAATGAACTCCAATCTAATTGCTCTCAACACTATATTAAATCACTCCCATTTGCACCTCGCTAATGATTTCAGATGTTCAAACAAGCCGTTTTTAAACTGATCAAAGTCTGCTGTGGTTCTAACACTGATTCATTTCACCATCTAATCAGGTCTCTGACAAATTCCTGAGTACTCATTCCCTTGGAGGTAATTTGCAAGTGGTAATACTCATGGTATTTCGAATTGGTGCAACATCCAGCTGCTTGGTAAGAGATACAGCAAAGAGCATGTGTTTAGAAGAGCATAAGGGATAAGCTCACTTGAGGGGATAAGAGTCACTGTTCATGCTATGACAATAGAGCAGACTTTGCATGGATACTTAGATGTGGCTTTGCACCTCATCCTCAATGTTTTTTTGTAGCTTCTCAGGATATGAATGCCTCTGGCATTCTTGTTTTTTAGTGATTGCCCCCACTGAGGCTTCTTCAGAGGAGGCTGGAGATGAGGCAAGCATTTCTATGGCCTTGTTCTGTACCTGTGTATGACAGGTGTATGAAGATGTATGAAAGTCTAGCTTTACTGGACAGGAAGCAGTTTCTGTGTTTGTGTATTCCAGGCCTTCTTAGACTATTGATAACTAAAATTCTTTTGGGCTTCCACCATTCCTTGTGCCAGAACCTCACAGTTCCCATCTATTTTTTTTCCTGAATCCTGCATTTGCATAGTTTTCTCAGGAAGTTCATTCTAACCCTGCCTGCAAGTTGTGCTCAGACTGTGTTTTACAAAGCAGTGTCTTGGACAACAGATTTGGATTTTGCAATATGTTCCTAAAGGGCATTAATTTGTATACTGTAAAAACCTGTTAACTTGACCATGGAGTTAACTATAATTGTAAGGCAGTGGTAACCCTCAGGTTGTACTATGTCATTTCATCACCTCTTCTTGGTCTTTCACCTTGAATTTCCCTCCACAGAAGGCTGTTTAGCCATGCATATTGAGCAATTTGCAGTATTAAGTTGGACCATGTTGAACAGATTAGTGATTTTCCAATAATTTGATATTGCTCTTTTTCCAATGAAGATTCATGTACACTTTTATTTCAAGGTAGAAATAATTGCTTTATACATACATTTTTTTCTGGTTTTACTACCAGTGAAATTTTTGTCAGTAAAATTTCCAGAGTTTTCCAGCATTTTAATGGGTCCAAAATCAAGATCTGCTTATTGTGCTTAGATGTCCCTTTGTTAGTTTTTAGCAGAGACTTTACTGATGCCAGAGCTGAGCTGACATCTGCAAAATGGTGTTTGCTAGCCTGCCACTTCTACTCAGGAAATACTAATCAATTGGACTAAAGCCACTTAGGATGCTTACGTGGAAAAATTCTGGCTGTTCTTCATCACTTGTTAATTAAACAGACAAAATTCTATCCATAGTTAATGTCAGACATTCTGCTAGCTAATGACTTGTATGCATTGACTGCAACTCTGAAGAATTTTTCCCTTAGTGATCTTTTTAAAATACTTAAAATTGAGAGGAGATTGTTAACTAGATAATAATGGTCTTTGCACATCAAATTGAGTCCAAATATGCCATGTTATTTGCTTTGATTTAGGAATGATTTAAAGTTCAAACCTCATAAAATAACACACCTCAAATCTGAATAACTGAGAGAACTTTACAGATACAAATTATTTGGATAGAAATAATCTTCTGCTGGGAGGATTTAAAATAGGAAATGCATTTAAAAATGAAACAAATTAAAAATTACAGCAAATGGACTCTCATTGTAACAGTTGACAAGGTACAGAAAATGTCTTATGAATAGTACAGAAAGTTGCATGGAAAACCAGTGAAACTGTGAGGATTTTTCATATCTCTAAGTAAGGCTACTGCCCACCTTCATCGTGGTTCCCACCTGCACACGCATTTTGAGAGAGTCCCCTCACACAGGGAGTAGGCAGCAACCAGGGCAGAGACTTGCACACAGATCTTGTGGAAGTTATCTTGTAGAATTAGAGAGGGCACCTTGCCTTGCCTACTTTGCCTCTGGGTCTTGGATCTAATGGGCAGGTTCCTGGTATTGGTAAGAATCTGCTAGACTAGATTAGATTGCACACAAGCCAGATACAGGAATAGAGAACAGCCTGCACCAAGGGCCTGAGCTGAAGGAGTAGAATTCTTTTGGGGATGTGGATGGATCTTAATCATCAGCTATAGGGAAAACCTATGAATTCACATGTATGACCTGCTTAAAAGGAGGTTTTAAGGCTTTCTGTAGATTGAGAACTGTGGAGCTGTTTATATTTAAATTTGTCATTTGGAGGAAAAGGTCTCTTCTCTCCTTCAACAGAAGAAATTCTGGAGCTTTAAATTTAGTCTTTTACCCTGCCTTGCAACAGAGGGTGTCTAGAAGACTCCTAACACTTGAAAGTTGCATTTGCTTGGCACCTTTGCTCCAATGTACTCAGCTGGGAATGCCAAATAGCAGACCAGCCTGGATGTACATATTTTCCCTTGCATTGAAGCACTGTGAATAATTATCTTGAATAGCTAGTGCAATTTAATTAAAGAATTATTAGTACTCAAAACAGCTAAAAGATATTTTGAGGGTCTTTCAACCTAGTACTTTGACATCAAGTTTCATCTTAGCCTTTGTACAAACACTTCCCACCAAAATTATGCTAAAGGGAAGCTGATGTTTAATAAATGTTATGAAAGAATATCTGTTTTGAGGAATGGAGAGAAAAAATAAAGTACCAGATTTCTGACTTTACTTACAGCATTTTGACAGATTTCAGTCATTTTCCATAGCTGGAGTACTTTCTCATAGAACAGAGATAAAAGATACCTGAGCAAGAGTTGAAATGTAATTCAGTCATAAATAACATTCAGCTTTCAAATCTAGAAATGAAAGAACTACAGATTTGTTGTAAAAGAACCAATGATGTAACTGCAAATACAGCTACAAATTCACACACATTTAAAATAATTTATTTCCTATTATAAGCATAGTAAAATATTGAAGCACTTGATGAGCAGCAGTAGGCTGTGTTTTGGGTGGTTTTTTTAATGATTATATGAGGTGCTTCATTGATAAGTGATGTGATTGCTGTCTTTCCTATAGTCTGGCTTTTCTATCTGTAAAATCTCAAATGCTGTGAACTAGAATTTGCACCTAAAATGAAATAAATTTGACTTTTGGCAACAGAGGGGCTGCATGGATGCAGAACAGTGTACTAGCTGTAGTTCCAGTCATAACATGGTTTTATGGACAAGCTACCCTAAGCCTATTATGAGAAGAGCTACAGCAAGTTGTTATGGTAACTGGAGCTGTTCTGTAACAGGGTAAGATTAAATACTTGATTTTTTTTCCCCATGTGGATTTCTGTGAAGCATTGTCTTCCACATACAAGAAAGAAAAAAGCATTTCAGAAGAAAATTAATGAAAAATGGCCCAGTTGAATGTTTGGATAAATTGGCTGTGGTGCTTTCATGAAATGCCTTTACCTTCCCAACTTGACGGGTCTTGTCTCCTTTCAGGCAGAGATGAATATATTTACTCTACTGAAAGTCAATATTTGCTTTGATTGGATTCTTTTTAGTACATTGCTGCTTTTTGCTGTTCCAGTTTTATTATTGTTGGTATGGTGATGCTATTTCCATAGTTTTGCTTAGAGGGTGTTCTCATCATGAAATTTTGTGTCTCTGGGAAGTCAGGTTTATGTTGCCATACTGCTGCAGCAGGGGCCTGGAAGCTGGAAGGACTCAGAAAAGTGGTAGACAAGATGGATGGGATTGTGGCTGTCCTTCTTCCAAAGCCTGTGGCAGATGTTTGGCACTTTGGTTATTCTGAATTCCTCTTGATAAGGATATTTTTCTTTCATAGTTTAAAACTTGCTTGAACCAATTTAACAGGGACATAAATGTATGCTTCTATGACAATTTTCAGCACGAGTAATTTGTTTGACTCCTGCTTTTATGTGTTTGTCAGACACTGTGTGTGTGTGTAAGATCCATCATGCTTGTTGGATCTTTTTCATGTATTTATGTACTATTTTTGAGGGAGCTGCATTTCTTTTCAGTGGTATATCACAGTGTTAGATAAGTTCCTAGTATGTTCTTTGTTTTATGAGAAGTCCGGTTGCTTTTGTTTCATGGAACGTCTTTTAAAATTTGTTTTGCAGATTAAATATGTTGACAAACCCTATAGCACTTTTATCAAAATTCTGACTCTAGCTATCTGAGCCTCTTTTGAATTTAAAATGTTTACTATATTGCTAGAAATTCCAAAATTTTAGAAGTCAGGTTTCTAAACAGGCTCCACAAATTGCCTTGAAACCACTGGTTACCAATCCAGTAGGATTAGAATGGGTCAATTTTGTCATGAGTGTTTTTTCCAAATACTTTACTCTTAACATTTGCAGTCTGCTTGAATTATAATAGTGCTCAGAAACAAGAGCTAAACTTTACTGACCATCAGAGCAATCCTCTGCTTCTCCAGTTGTTCTCCTCTTTGCAGCTAAAGCCTTGCCTTATACAAAAAACTACAAATCAAAGGTTGAGTCCATGTCTTTCAGAACAAAGGGAGTCTCTCTTATGCTGATATTTCTTGTAATGAATTCCCCTCTTCCGATTCATTTATTTAAGTATGTGCCATTTAAAAATTTAAGACTGAGCATTAGGGAACACAAAGCAGGTGATATATATAAAATATGCCAAGAAATAAAAAGGAATAACAGTGTAGATTGCAAGATATCATCCTGATAGAGAATGATAAAATATGCATGGTTCAGGTGACAATAACACAAATAAAATGCAACATTTTACAGAAGTGAACCAGAGCTCCTGACACAGCTCTGGCACTATCGTGCGACTGGTGATTATTCAAATGTCTCCATGATTAATTCAGTTTGTATTGATGCAAATAATCCTAGAGGAGACCTGTGAGAGCTCATGCATTTTGCTTCTGTGGCTTTCCATTGATAGTACAGAACAGCAAAGAGGAAAGTAATTTTCATGATATTAATAATGCGATTGCAGAATCAGGTCATTTAAAAGAATGGTGCTGAGTCAGCTGTAGTAGTGCAGGGTTGAACATGGAGATTAATTCTTGAGCATACTACATAAAAATCCACTGCTGGATATCTCATTGCACTAAAGCGTATTTCCTCCTTTGTAGGAAATATTTAAAATGACAGCAGTTGATTTGATGCCTTCTTTCCTGCTGTTAGAAATTCTTTTATAAGATCAGAGCTCTTTCTGTTGAAGTATTTACCTTTACATAGTGAGAAGGGGCTTGCCTTTCTCCCTCCTCCTTTCCAGGAATGGAAATTGGTTCCTTCTTTTATAATTCCCTGAAGGTCAGTGAAAGTCTGAGGGGATCATAACTGCTGTGCATGAATAGCTGTCTCAGCCAATGAATCTTATTAAAATCAGTGATGAGAGGGAGCAAACATTTCTTTTTTGAAAGGACATCTTCATAGATGTCACTGGAGGCAGGCTCCTGGCTGACTCTTGCTACCTTAGGTAGTTCTAATGGCAGACGTCCGTGCTTTTATTTTGCTTTTTTAAGTGCAAGTTACAAATGCACCGCATAAAATATTTTGTTCCCTATACTTAAAAATGCAAAATGGAAAAAATGTAAGTAAAAGCTGCTTAAAACAAGGCTCTATTTGTGTTTGTGGTTTTTTTCTTTTCTTTTGTTTGTTTGTTTGATTTTTTATGTAGAGTTCTTGGAGGTAGGCTAAAAGTATTAGAGAAAAGCTTCTATATATTTACAATGTACTGTTTCTGCATTCAAGATATTTTTGCTTGCTTTGACAGGGAGAAGGAAAAGCCTATTTTTCCTATGTGGAATTACAAAATTAAAAATTTTGTAATTCCACATAAGAAAAAATTAATTTACAAAATTAAAAATTAGCTGAAAGTTAAACATACACTTGTCTTTATAATATTTTTAACATTGCATTTTTCTGGTCCCAACTAATTTATGTTTAAATAATATATTACTTCCAAAGTAAATAAGAAAATAATGTAACACAGTCTAGAAAAAAAATTTCCTATATTAAATGGGGTTAGTTCAAGATACTTGTGGTTGGAGCTTGCTGATGACCAGGAAAAAAATGAGAGGGGAGCATTAGTGAAGAATATTAGGTGCATCATCAAATAATTAGAGACAGGAATATTTCTGAGATTTACTGGAAGCGAGAGACATATTTTTCTCCTTAGCATCTTGGGTGGTAAATAATTGGACTACTTTGGCCTCCCTGCTCTTGAAAGTAAAGCTCATATTTTCTTGCTGAGAGTTGTTTCTACATTTTGTGGTTTAAAATAGTTCAGATATATGTCATTGCCTTTGGCTGTGTATTGAGTCATATCACATAGCTACAAACCCACTGTCTTCTCTGAGGAAGTTGCAGTTTGCTGTCTGGGAATACAGGCTTGGGCTGGGGAAAGGACTGATTTTACCAAGAGTGCAGCATAGTCCAGCTGCAATGAGCCCTTCTTCCACAAGTATCATCTTGAGTTTCCTTCCTAAATGCCAAGGTTCTTTTTGGGTAAGATTTAGATGGTGGATTGTGATACAGCCTTTGATGCTGATTCAAATCATCTGACTCTTTTGTTATTCCTGCCAGGTTGGATTTGTGCATTGGTGCATTGCCAAGCATGGCCACAGCTGCCCTGCTGATGCCCAGCCCATCACAACCCCAAATGCTCTCCATTCGACTTCCCTGGCCTCACTTGCCCTTTGGCCTTCCCCCTCTGGGTACAGGTCTTACCCTCTCCTCTCACTGTGCTGGAGGGGGTTAACACTGCTCTGTGCCTTGCTGACTGGCTGCTGCAGCTGAAAAACAGTGAAATGCAAGCCCTTGTAAAAGGCTTCTGCTCTCTGTCGCTGATGTCCAGACCATAATCACAGTCCTGCTGCCCTGAGGGCTGTCACAGGTCCCTGTGCAGCCAAGGGGAAAGGGAAGGCAAAAGCCTTGAGAAACTGCACTCCCTTGTCTTGTTTATGAAATGAGATTTACTCATGAATTGATCATAAATTTATGAAAAACATAGTTGAATGTCAAATGACTACTGTGTCAGTCTGTACTAGGCTTCAGCTGAACTAAATTTGGGTTCTGTACTATTGAATGCTGAGATGTGTGAAATTTGGCTGAAAACAGGACTGTTGTTATCATATTTGTCTGTGCTGAAGAGCTGAAAATTGATATATTGCCTCCAAGTTTGCACAGGTGGGAAAATAATGTGGAAAAGTGATTCATATCAATTTGAAATAGGAATGGAGGCTAAAAGGGATTGGTTTAGTGTTTGGTTTTACTCTTGGTGTAGCTCCATTTTTAACCACTTTATTATCCTCTGTAGTTGTTTTTTGAAGAGACATTTGCCAAGGATTAGTTTTCGTTTGGTTGCAAATACTAAATGGCAGCTGGAAGCCTTTTTATGAGGCTTTCAAAAGCTGAGA
The DNA here is from genome assembly GCA_018697195.1 of Certhia americana. NCBI lineage: Eukaryota > Metazoa > Chordata > Aves > Passeriformes > Certhiidae > Certhia > Certhia americana. The sequence continues at coordinate 47,696,314 of CM031860.1, read as the reverse complement.
AACTGATTGTCAATGTGTGAAAAGTTCTTTGCTGGTACTCTAAACTGCCTTTCATTAGGATGTTGTATATTTAATGATTGCTAGCCCAATGGGGCATGCAGAATTTCCTGCTGTGGTCTTCTGTAAAAATTTATTGAAGAAAGACATTGGAAAATGTTGCTGGTATGCAATGATGCATGGAAAAAATTCTCATTTGTGTAAAAGTAATGGAAATCTCTGAAACAGTTGCTAGACTAAAACTAAGCCAAACCCTTAGTGATTCTAGTTGAGTTATCTGCGCACAGATATTGGCAGGTAAGGTAGGTGTTAGGTTTTTATCACTACTTTTAAGCAGCCTTTGTACATTGGTGCTTTCAGATCCAAGATTAAAATATTTTTATTTTGGAAGAGAAAAGTAAAATATTGTTTTCTCACTTTTTTATTACTTTGGAAAATATGAAAAATTACAAAACAGTAACTAGAAATTGGACCATACGACCTACAAATAGAATTCCATCTTTCAATGCTTAACATGAAACTTTGAGATGTGGTGTCTATCATAAATTTTGTTGCAGATTCTCTCTGTTTCTAGCAGTATGTTAATTTGCCAGAGTCTGGGGTTTTTGTGCTTTTTTATTTTTTTTTTTTTTTAATTAGTTTTGTTTGTTGCCATTTTAGAATAGCATGGCTCTCAGAATGCAGATGTCAAAACAATCAGTGAACTGGATGCATTGGATCAAAAAGGTCTGACTGAGGAAAATATGATGTAGCTCAGGCTGGAGTGGAACTGACACAGTCCTGAACTAAAGATGCTTACTTGGTTTTCTGAAGTTAAAATGTTCAGGGATAAAAAGGCAGTTTTTAGACCAGTGACTGGAAAGAAAGTGACTGACACAAGAGCTGTAAGATGTAGATCCTGTGTTGGCCTAAGCATTAGGTGGTATTCGAGGGGTACTTTGCAGGCCAGATACTGCTGCTCTTGCTCTGAGCTAAACACTAGATTGTATATTGAAAATACATTCCACACTCTAATTTTTGGCCTTTCAGTTTGTTAATGAAACTGTGGCTGTGGTTATTCTGCTGATGTGTTCTCTTTAGATTTTAGTTATAAATCCTGAAATTGTAAATATTTGGTCCAAGACAAACAATAGTACCAAGAGAAGCATGCTTCTGCTAAATGACCTTTCATATGGCTCCATCTTCTCAAGAGGGTCAATCCTCTTCTAGACCTGCTGAAGGTTTGCCTGGAGTCATTAAAAAGATCCATTGGGACGGTGTAGTTTACTGTGACATTATGCAACCTGACAATACCTAGAAAGAGCTGAGCTAAGACATGAACAATTTAATGCATGGTATAGTGCATTGTTCAGTTGTGTAAGGTGGTATGACTCCAATCAAAATGATCCAGGAATGGGGGCTGAACCACAACCATATGGAATGTTAACAAGATAAATGCAAGAGATTTAGTTTAGGCCCGAGGTGTTTTATTCAGAACACGGCCATGTTTCAATTAAGTAAATATATAAATTATTTATTGATAGTCTGTCAGTGGGCCACCAAGATAGACTACAGGATATGTGCTCTTTGAGGGAGCTGGGCTTGAATTGCAGTCACACAGAGATTAAGGAGTGATCTAGTAGATATTTATAACTACTTAATATGGGGAGTTATGAAAATGAGAGAACCAAAATTCCTCAGAGGGTACAGATGACTTAGGAGACAATTACCATGATTTCTGCATGGAGAGGGTCAAGTTAGCCAACCCTTCTTCCCAGGAGTGCAGTGCAGTACCCAGTCAGGTGACTATCTCTGGGGTGTTTCCTATTGATGACCTGATTCAGTTCTGCTGATAATCCTGCTTGGAGGGTGACACTGGACTGGACATCTTCAGTGATTTCTTGCAAGCAACCCTTCAGTGATATTGTTCTCAGTTTCCTTGACCGTATTTGAATCCCCAAGAGGTTGAAGGTGTTTAAAGGCTGGGTCCATTCAACACTCTACCAAGCACAAGTTTCAGAAAGCCTCCAGACACTGCGGAAAAAGACCTTACTTTCCTGAGGAGTCAAAGTGATAGAGGTTTTTATAATAATCTTCTATAGGAACCACAGTGGAAGTTGCTGCTTCAGATGGAAAGTATACTTTTTTGACCTTGACTTCTGTAAAACAGACACACAGCAGCATGTATACATTTATGCAGGGAAAAACAATCCTACCAGATCCTACTTTGCATATGTAATTTGGTTACAGGGAAGAGAATGAGAGAACAAGCTGCTTGTGGCAAATATAAATAAATTAATTCATTACTGCATAGCAGTTCTTGCTGTGACATTATAGGGTGTTTTCAAATCTTGTAGTAAAAAGTCTTATTGTCTTGGTTTGACCAGATGGACTAATGATCTTTTGGGTCCTGTTATCTGTAGTCTAATGACACTTTAAAATATTTGGATTCTGCAGTACACCAATTTTAAGTACACCATTAAAAGACACATGTAAGAGTGCTGATTATTTTCTTGGTATTTTTTTGGCATGATTAGTGCTGTATGAATGGAAAAAAAGTGATTCTTGATAAGTCTTTGTGAAAGTGGTACTCACTTTCTCAGCAGAGAGAAACAACACTTGCCCAGTGGACTACACAGTAAGTCAGGTGCTTCTTTCTCTTCATTAATTCTGATGATAAAATGGATGTGAAATAATGCTTACATGGATCTGGAACAGCTGTTGAAGATCTTTTAACCGAACCCAAGTAGGAATAATGTCAAACCAAAATAGCTCTGTAAGTAATTAGGCACAAATTAATAAAACCACAAAAGGCAGAGGCATACTATGAACTCTGATTTAATCCCAAAGAGAAGAAAAAACTGAGGAGTTAAAATATTCTTGATGTATATGTACAGTGAATTCTGCATGGGAATTTAGATTCATCACATCAATATAAATGCTAAATACCTAAACAGGCAAGATCGAAGTGATTTCTATGAGGCAGGATGGGGAAAGCAGATGCTGCTGTTCTAATTATACAGACATCTTGTCACTGAGATTTGCCAGCTGGATGTATTTATTGATCCTCAATTGGTTTTTGGGTTTATTTGTGACAGTGATGACCGAAGGACTTTCTTAATATTTTTTTATAATTATCCAGCTGAAAATGTTGTAACAGTTTACTAAATGTCCAGCACACAGCTGGATAAACACTTCATGTGATGGGTGAGCAAGTGGCTCACAGGTCGGGCACAGAGTGTTACAGTGAATGGGGTGATATCAGAGTGGTGACCTGTCACTAGTGGGGTTCCACAGGGCTCCATCCTTGGACCTGAGCTCTTCAACATCTTTATAAATGACTTGGACACAGGGCTGGAAGGTATATTGAACAAGTCTGCAGATGATACAAAGCTGGGAGGAGCTGTTGACTCCCTCAAAGGCAGGGAGGCCCTGCAGAGAGACCTCAACAAATCAGAGGTCTGAGCAATCACCAACCACATGAAGTTCATCAAGTGAGAGTGCTGGATTCTGTACCTGGGATGGGGTAACCCTGGATGTATGGACAGGCTGAGGAACGAAATGCTGGAAAGCAGTGCCACAAAAAGGGACCTGGGGATCCTGGTCAGTGAAGTGAGTTGTATATGAGCCAGCAGTGCCCTGGCAGCCAGGAGGGCTGAGCATGTCCTGGGGTGCATCAGGCACAGCATCACCAGCTGGGCAATGGAGGGGATTGTCCTGCTCTGCTCTGACCTGGGGTGGCCTCACCTTGAATATTGTGTGCAGTTCTGGGCACTGTAATATCAGAAAGATAGGAAGCTATTAGAGTATGTGCAAAGAAGGGCAACAAAGATGGTGAAGGGCCTTGAAGGGAAGTAGTATGAGGAATTCCTGAGGTTACTTGGCTTACTTAGCCTGGAGGAGAGGAGATTGAAGGGAGGTCCCACTGCAGTTACAACTTCCTCATGAGGGGAAGAGGAGGGGAAGACCCTGATATCTTCTGTGTAGTGACCAGTGCCAGAATCCAAGGGAATGGCCTGAAATTGTGTCAGGGAAGGTTTCAGCCAGATATTACAAAAAGGCTCTTCACCCAGAGGGTGGTTGGGCACGGGAACAGGCTCCCCAGGGCAGTGGTCACAGCACCAGCCTGACAGAGCTCAAGAAGTGTTTGGACAGTGCTTCTGGGCACATGGTGTGACTGTTGGGGATGACGCTGTGAAGGGTTGGGTGTTGAACTTGAGGATCCTTGTGGGTGCCTTCTAACTCAGCTTATTCTGTGATCTTGTGATTTCCTTCAGTACAATTTACTGACAGGAAAGCTCTGCAGAAGAAATTAGCTTATCACAACATATCACAAAAGACAGGTAGATCCCTATACATCAAGAGTAATATTTAAACATTTGAGAAACTAGCTCTTTTATACCACTGCAGTGTGAAGATTATTAGTGAAGAAAAATCAGAGCTCGTTTTGAGTGCTCATGGTTTTTTAAGGGAGAAAGAAGTCTGTGGTCCAAGCAAATATCAGGTATCTAAGAACTCAGGTAATTTCAGATTTTTCATGTAATTCTTGAGAGGATTTTAAATAAGTCACAGCTCTTTATGTTTGTGATTAAAAAAAGGAACAATCTCTTTTCTTTTCCTTCACTGTACCACAGAGCACTGGTGATTTGTTCACTCCTGAGGAAAACACAAGCATTTAGGATGATGTACAATTCTCTGTCTGTGTGTGGTTAAATAACTGCAGTTTTCAGCAATATCTGTTGCTGTCGCTGCTTAGCTTAATGCAGCCAGATGTGACTCTAGGGAGTGTATCAGGCCCTGGCAATCTCTTCCAAAGCCTCAGAAGAGATCAAGACACTCCTTAAGGTTTGCTTTCCTAAGTCCAAACAGAGCCATAGGGCTCATCCTTTCTTGCTGAGTAGAGGACAGAAGTTCAGGGGCCTGGATGTTCTCTGTGGGGTTGATGGCCCCTGGGTAGGGTCCAGCCTGTTGGGTTAGGCTGATGTTACTGCAAGTGTCCTGGTGGGACCTGGTTCTGAGAGCTGGTCCCAGCGTGCTCCAGCCTCCCTGACAAGCTCTTCCTCCTCTGTCACAGCTGTGCAGGTTGGAAGGCTAGGCAGCACTAGTACAACTTCTTATGTTACATCAGTCTAGGGTCTTACTGGATTAACTTCTACTAATGCACATCCCCAGAGATGCAGAATCTGCTGCAGCCCCTAAAATTCGATGAAATTGACCGGAGGAAGATAATTAAATGTTTTTACATGAAATAAAATCTACCAGAATATTCTGCATGCTCAGCCCTGCCGCTGCTGTTAGGCGGGGATGTTGCCTTAAGTGTGCACTAGGCGGCACTTTAAGACTGGTTAAAGGAAGCAGATAACTTAGCAACACTAATTCCACATCATCATGAGCAGAGTAAACAGTCTGGTGCAAAACAAAATATAAAAAAAACATAAGCAATTAAATATGTATTTAGCAGCAAGTGTGATTCGATTTCTGTTTTTCCCGCAGCAACTGCACTTGCTGAAAGTGGACATGCAACTGAAAATTACATTCTTGTTCTAAACAGATTGTATCTTTGTCGTCTTGTTCTTCTAAATAAATGGACTTCGCTTTTCAGCATCTAACCAAAGACAGGATCAGGTGCTATATTTTTTCCTTAATCAGCCTGTGTCTCTACAGCTATCTGTGATGGTAGGTTTGCAATTTTTTCATTTCTTCGTAGGAACTGCTGAAATGTCTGTTCTCCAACATTCTATTTTATTTCCTTCATCCGGTTTTATCTAACTTAAGCCCATGCAGAACCAGAATTCTGTTCCAGGACAGCCCTCTAGGGTGTCTCCTGAGTATGAGAAAATGTTTTTGTTGCCATTTTAATGTCCATTGCCCTGCCAGGAATATGTGTTGCCAAAGTGTTTGAATTCAGTAATGATTTATCTTGTTAAGCACATTAGAATGACATAAAAAATCATAACTCCTAATTCTAACAGAATTTTCTCCTTCCGAATAGTTTAGGGAAGCTTACAACTAATCAGATTAATTTGATAGGTACAGTTAAGCTAACAGAAGCATAGCTTTGTATAGATTACTTTCCACAAAATGACAGACCATCCTTTTGCTAAGAATTTGATTTTGTAGTATCAATAAGATGTATAAACTGTGAAACTGTAGATAAGAACGACCCATTCAGATCACAGCAACAAGAAAATGTACCGTATGTAGCTGAGATGAATTAATGTCTTGAAAAAACAGTAGGTTTTTTGCAAACATTTTTTAAAGTTTGTTTGCTACGTTGTCACTTTTTGCCTATTTTCCTGCCTCTACTATGCCTCTACTATGGATTTAACTGCAGTTCTTTGCTTCATGCTTCAGATATTGTTGCTTATTTTAAGAAACTGATAGAACTGCTCAGCATTAATGAGTGCACCTTTTTTTTTTTTTTTGTTAGGAATTTAGGAATTATTTTGTTGAAACTGAAGCATTTTGTTGAAACAATAATTTAAAAACTTTCTCAGAAAGGTGTCTGAGCATCAGGAATACTGATGAAGTGTTAAAATATGTTCACCCAAGAACCGCTGACAGCCAGGCACTGCAGATGAGTTTTGCTCTTAGTTTGGTGCTTATGCTGTTCGGAGGCCTCTATCCAACCCCTATGTAAAGGGTTATGTACCTGCACCTGCTCCAAGTGCCATGTTATGTAAAAGTATTCTAAGAAAAGTCTGAGAAAGTCAGAAAACTAATGCGAACAGAGAGTTTCTGCAGGCACAACCCCAGGGCAGCTTTTGACTGTGGTATCTGCATAGTCAGATGTTTGCTCTGAGCCAGCTTCAGCCCGAAGCTTTCAGACTTAGTGTGCAGCTATGCCTGCAATAAAATGCCCTACTCCTGACATGGGCAGCTGGGCATGGCACAGGCAGAGATGTGTGCTTCCAGGGCTGCTGGGGCACACAAGGGGCCACAGTTACTGCTTCCTCTGAGCAGACAGGAGGCATGCCTTTGTTTTTACGGTAAACAAGAAGAGTGTGTGACTGGAAATCAATAGGTTGAACTTAGCAGATGAGAAATGAGGTCTAATTGGTGATTAAACAGCACAGTGGTTGAAACAATTAGATGTCGATCCATTTACCTCTCTCCTTTCTGGAGGGAAAGTTAGGTTGAAGAGCTTGAATTTCATGGCTCTCGCCATGCCCTGGGATCCCTCATGGCATTTGGGGCTTTGAATATCTTGGACTTGGGAGAGAGACAGAGACTAATCAGACAGTTTGAGTAAGAAGGGATCCTGGAGGATGTCTGGTTGTATGAAATTAATATCTCACTCTTACAGGCTCCCTGACCTCTGCTGTGACTGCTTCCAAGCCAGGTGAGACTGCTCTTCTGAAATATGGTACTGGGAACCTTTGAACAAAGATGCAGATAGGTGTTTCTTAGGTGATGGTAAAAGTGGCATAAATTTATGAAGTTGCTGCCTCTTTGTCAGCTTTATGATCTACTCCTTTTCTTTGTCTGTCTATGATGAATTATGTTAGAGAATATCTTTCTGTAATATTGAATGTCTTGTGCCAATATATGAAGTTAAATGTTCTATTTCAAATATTGTTATTAGTATTGCTCTGGAAGTGTTGGTCTTGGCAGACATTACCAATGGGGTAGTCTGCACTGAGATGCTGTGATTATGCTGACAGCGACAATTATGTGCAGTTAGCTTAAAGCTAATTTTGGTGTGTGTGTGAACAGGAGTGATGCAGGACATGGCTGTGCATGTGCACAGATACATGTATGTATATCATATAGCTGTGGTGTAAGACTCATGAACAGGTATTATATGTTCTTCTTTTTGGGTGTTGTTGGTACTTATTTTGTTGTGTTCTCTTTTGTTCTTAAAATAAACCTAGCTCATCCCACAGAATGGTTTGGTCTCCTATATGGGACTTCTGTTGGCACTGTTATCCTGCACAATGTTCTTAGTGATAGAAAAGATTCCATGGTAAAACAAAGAATCTTCCATCTAGAAATACCTCCTTTCATGTTTCAGCTTTTTTTTGCTTGTTTTTCTCTTTTCCATAAAATGTTAAAAAATATAATGGTTATTTTCTGCTAAGAAGCTGAAGTGTGCCAGTTTTTGATTTATTTATTTTAGTGTTTGATATTGTAAAGACATAGCAAAGTCAGATTTGCCCCATAGACTTTCGGGGTTTTTTGCCTAACATAGTCCACTAAATTAATCCACAGGGCATTAATTGGAGACTTGAATTTAAGTCCCTTCTTTGTTTAATTCATTTCAGGAGAGTGAACCTTTAGCTCTGTTTTCCTTTGCAGGTGCCAGAGTCAACAGCATTGACTCAAGTTGAATTTTCTTTTTATTTTTTCCCCTCTCCCCCACCTTTTCTCTTTCAAAACTGAGAAATTAAAAAAAAAAAAAAAAATCTAACAAATAGAAATATTTTGCAAACTAGACAGCCATTTCTGTTCATCACTGGTTCTAGGGAGTATGGCAATATTTTTTCAGTATTCCTAACCCTTTTCTTAGCAAATACAGTCTTGTATGTAATTAGAGTGCAGAAAGGATTCAAAAATATTCCAAAAGTACATAAAAGAAAACTTTCCTGGGGAGTTTTCTCATCTCTGCTGTTACATTATGAACTCATAAGAATTATTTTTTTGTGAAGTTTGAAATCCTTAGTGGAAAATTACTGTAAATCAGAGTAATACTTCCTGGGAGTTCTACTGCCAGCAAATATAGCTTCGAGTCCATAGCTAATTATAATGTCTCTGCCTAGGCTTTTTAACTAGTAGAATCTACTCCATCAGCAGTTCCCAATGTTTCCAGCACAGTGCGGCATACGCATGTTCCTACAGCACTCCAGGGCTTATAGGTCATGATCCTTTTCTGTTATGGATATGAATGCATTCTTGTAATGTAGCTAAAACAGACAAGTGTTCCCATCAAGTGAACACAAGTCTACATGTTAACACAACGAAAGGTCCCTGCACTTTGGTGGTGTGTTTGGGAAGGTGATCAAGCTGACCACCGAACCACAGACTTGTTGAGGTGAAAAGGGATATCTGGAGATCACCCAGTCCCCTTTCTCCAAGAAGGGGTCAGGTTATTCAGGGCTGTGTTAAATCTGATCTTGAGTATCTCCAAGGGCCAAGACTCCATAACCTCTCTGGGAAACCTGTTCCAATGCTTAATCTCCCTCATGCTGAAAGTGTGGGGGTTCTTCCTTTGCTTTTTTTTTTTTTTTTTTTTTTTTTTTCTCTTAATGGTTAAACAGGACTTCAAGTATTTAACTTATGGCTGATACCACTGAGAAGAGTCTGTTTCCATCTTCTTTACGGACAGGATCAGATGTGAGCCTTCTTTTCTCCACACTGAAGAGTCCAAGCTCTCAGCTTTTCCTCTCGTGACCCTTAATCCTTCTCACAGCCTGTGAAAAGTCTTGCTCCCCCTAGGTCCATGCCTCTCTTGCACTGGGGCTTCCAGGACTGCGCCCAGCACTCAGTGACTTCACCAGTGCTGAGTGAAGGAGAAGGATCTGCTCTCTGAGCCTTCTGGCAATACTCTCCTTAACACAAACCAGGCAGCAGCTGACTGCCTTTGTCACAAGGGCACATTGATGGTTAATGATCAAGTTGTTCATTCCCTCCTTTGCAGAGTCTCTGCAGAACTGCTTCCAAGCTAGTTGGCCCCCATCTTGTGCTGATAGAGGAGATTATTCCTTCCTAGATACAGGACTCTGTGACCTTTCTGTTGGCTCATATGTCCAGGCTCTTTTGGTGGCTCTCAAATGGCAACATAACCATCTGGTGTATCAGCCACTCCTCCTGTCCATGTTCCAGGTAATTAATGAACATGTTAACCAACACTAGTAGTTTGGCCCTAGTATCAAACCCAGGGAGACACTATTAGGTGTTGGTGTCACCTGGACCTTTGCTGTAGATCACAGCCCTTTGATCCTGCCAGTTCAGCCAGTTTTCAATCCACCTTGCTTACTAGCCACTAATTTACTCTGTATTTCATCAATATGTCTGTGAGAGAGTTATGGAAGAAAGTGTCAAAATCCTTGCTAAAGTCAGTATAAAAATGTCATCATAAATGCATACTGACTGTTCTCTCCTTTTCTTTCATACTTTTGAAAAGTACTTCCAATTTTTTGCTTCATTAGCTTCTCAGAGATTAATGTCAGGCTGACTACCTTGTAGATTCCCTGCCACATTCAGCTCCAGATGCATTTTGTTGTACCTAATACCATCATTCCACACTTGCATCACATCTCTGTATTCCTCCTGGGTCAGCTGTCCCTTCTGCCATCTCCTGTTATTCTTTTTTTACAGTTGAGATTTTCAGGAGCTCTTCACAACCTTTGTTTGACTTTCTGCACATTGGGGTGGACCATTCTTGAATTTGAAGGGAAATGATCCTTGAATAATGGTCGAAGTCTGTTTGAGCACGAGGGCCTGTGCATGTGAGGCTTATTACAGCTGCCTGAAGAAGGCCACAAAATTCAGTATTTCCTCATGATGTTACTGATTTTGGTCTGCCCAATGATTCTAACTTACAATCTGTCAGCTGGCTCATCACCCATCTGCTGTTTTCACATCAAGGACAATTCTCCCTCCTCACTATCCTGACCATCCAAACTGTGGATGCATCTGGATCCACCATCTAATAAGGTTTCCTAATAAGCCTGTGTTCACCCATTGCAGCACTGGAGTGAGCTACCCCACATCTCTAACCAAAGTAGGTTGCAGCTCTGCAACAGACATCTAATTTCTCCTGCCTGATCCTCATGCTACACAAACTGGTGTACAAGCACTTCACAGAAGCACCAATATACTGATTTCAGAGAGAATATATGCAATCTGCTGTCCTTTTGGCACTTCATTTGTTTTCACAGATTTGAGGCAGCCTCTTCAGGTCATTGGGGTGTTTCCTGTCCACATCACATTGCACACTTGCCAACCCACCCATCATTTCCTTTCTGCATTGGCTGTTGCCAGCTTCCTGGCTCCCTTATTCCTGGTTTGAAGGTTCCCTTACCAGGCTGGCCAGCCTGTTAGTAAAGGTGCTTTTGCTCCACTTGTTGAGTAGATCCTGCCTCTTCCAAGCAGTCCTCAGTAACCAGAGGAGAGCAGGACTTGTTGCCTCAGTCACTGTGCCATATGCCATGTCATTACTTCTGGCTAGGCCATATAAAAATTACATATAAACATATAAAAATTACTTTTAGCCCCTTTAACCAAAAACGAATGCACTCTACACCTCTCTGCAGCTCCTTCCGAAAGGGTGCTTTACCCTTCCTAATATACCCTTCCTAATATTATCTTCTATATTAGGACTAGAACAACCTTGGACTGAGAGCAGCTATGAGATCTTGTTAGAAGCTGTTAGAGCTTGCTAGAGACTCCATTTTCCTGTAGCTATCTTTACCTGACAGAGGCAGGAACCTTGATGCCTCTCAGAGTACCCAGTAGTCTTCCAGCAAATCCAGGGGTTCAGGAAGATCTAGAAGCAGGGTCCAGAAACTTCTGTGCAAACTGCTGTGTCTGAATTCAACACTGAGGGGGTTGGTGAGAAGCAGGTTCTAATTGCCTGTTTGAGGCATTTGTTTCTTGTCCTGCCCGTGCCTAAGGTGCCCTGACTGCAAAACAGCAAGTGAGAACATAAATGAATTGTACTTGTGCAAACCTCTGAACCAAGGTAGGTTGCTTCTTTTGTATTTATTATACACAAAAGGATAGGACATGACATGAAAGATTTCCTTTGAATTTTGTCCTCAGCTGACTAGGTTTTTTTTAAAAATAATTTTCTTCATGTTTCAAGTTGCTCAGAAACAGCCTACTCTGGATTAAAGAAAACCAGAAATATACCTAATATTGTAGATAGCAGGAAACTCTGTCTACTGCTGACACTTTGTACTGTTTTGTTATCATAAGTACAATGGAGGAGCACTCTTGTTGTTAAAAGTTTTCTTTCCATCTGCTCATTCTGACTTTAAGCATAAGCCTGCTTAACACAAAGGGAAGGCATCCCATCTAACAAGGAGAGGTTCAGGAGGGTTCACTGTAAACAAACTGATGGGAAAATGTAAACAGGAGCAGTGTATTCTTCTACAGATGGTTTCCCCTCCCTCTTGCTTTGCAATTTCCATGTTCATAATGAAATATTTTCAATCCTTAGAATCCTATAATGAAATTGAGTTAGCAAGAAATGTAATTTTTGAAAATAATGTTGAATTCTTCATCTGCTGCCCGTGATAATAGATGACTGAAGAATTAATACCTTGACTTCACAGCTGACCTTGTTTTTGGGCAGAAGCTGGACTAGGTCACCTTCTAACCTGACTTTTCCTATTATTTTATGAATTATAAGAGATTCTATAGCAATATTTTCAGTATAGAAGTTTGGTACTTAACTTCACCAGTGTAGATTGTAGTGCCAGTATAAAAAATGTATCTTACCTAATTTCTAACCTTTCTGTAGTATTTCTTCCATGAGTTGTTACTGGATGAATGATGGAATTTGTGTTGTGCTCTATTTCCATATAGAAGCTAATATTAACTGCTTTGAAGATGGTGGGTGGGCTGTAGCACTTCTCCTGTGGGGAGAGACTGAGGGAACTGGGCTTGTTCAACTTGGAGAAGAGATGGCACATCTCAAGATATGGGGACGCTTAATATCGGCATCCAGGGCCAGCGAGATCATGAAAGAGATAGGTCAGGTTCCAGGAATCAGTACTCAGAGTTGGCTCTGCTTCGAGCAGGAGGTTGGACTAGAAATGCCCTTCCAAGATGAATTACCCATCAATCCTCATGTAACAGCCTCTATATTTGTTCAGAAGATGATTATAATTCCTCTTATGAAAAACCAAATGGCAGTAACATGAATGAATTTAATTAGGCTTGAATCTTTGGGCAGGATGTTTCTTGCCCTCCTGGTTATGAGAAGAGATCACTATAATCTATTTAGTGATGTCAGCAGAAGTTTGTGAAGAGAATCCAATGGAAGGAAAGTTTGGAGTTGATGAATTCAAGGGAGTCAATGACTGCTACCCCTTTTGGCCCCAAGCAGAATAGACATATCATCTTTTGATGGTATGGTTTCTCAGTTTAGCTTCTAACTGGGTATTCTGTGTCAGGCTGTGATGAAGAAAGAGGGTGTAACTCTCACTTTCAGGTTGGTGTGTAAGGAGTAATTAGTAGCATAGCTTTTCGTCTCTGATATTCCTGTATCTATGAATTTCTTTCTTGCTTTTTGAACATAATTCAGACTTACAGGATTTCTCTTAACTGTGATAGGTAGTCCTGTGCTTTTTTTGCCCCTAAATGTGAAATTCCATAGAACCAGAATAAAGGTGCAAAAATATATCGGATCCATGCATGATATACATAATATGAACTCTCTCTGTTTTCCTTACTCCTACTGCTCAATACCTATTCCTCCTGTTATACCTCAGCAAAACTGAAGTTTCATACTGTTGCTGCTAATATTGACAGATATGCACATTCAAGACTTGGTCTACTCAGAAGCTGGTGTGGAATCTCTTTCAGTTGATATCGTTGACCAGCTGAACTTCAGCTTGCCTTCTTAATTTTCAATCAATTTCTGGACTGAGTGATTCAAAGAAACCAGAACGGCTGTTTCTTGGAAGAGAGATTAGCACAAAAGTACAAGTTCCACTTCCTCTCCTTTGTTGTCATGCATACATTTGTTTTGTTTAAAAGGTACCTAGCATTTACCAGCATGTGGGGTCCAAGAGAAGATGTTGCTTTTGTGGCTAGGGGAAATAGTGCTCCAGACTGTATTTCCCTGCTTCATACAAGCCGAGACGGTGAGATGACTGGCAGGTCTGTAGTTCTGTTTGTTCCTATCAATTAAATATATCCTCTGTCTTGCTGCTCTAATATCTGGATGAACCCTGGGGTAGTGAATTTGGAGTAGGGAGTCATCTGCATATGTTTGGAGACACAACTGAGGCTTTATTATTATTGTTGTCCTTTCTCATCTTTGCTAATTACTCCTGTAGTGAAGAAAAGAAATAATGTTTTCTCTCTTCTGAGATTCTTCAAAGATGGGACATCAATCTGGGTATTAGTAACTACACGTCCTTTTGATTTAAAGGAGTATTTATAGAATTGCAGTGAGTGGGTTTTTGTAAATGACAAGCAGAGAAAGTGGATTTATACCTGTAGAAATCCATATTAGATTGGGCAGTATTTCTTCCAGGTGAGTTCTAGGATATCTGTATGTTGTGTCTTTGAGAGTAGCCTCTCAGTAGCCCTGAATTTCTCAGAGACAAACTGGTTACCTTCTTTCATTTTGCTGACTTTGACTTCAACTTACTAAAAACTGATATGCAACAAAAGAATATTTTAAATTACATTTATTCGTAAAACTAAAATTGTTGCAATCTAGAGTTGTGTTTATTTGTCCACTCTTTCTAGTTTTAGGAACTGATAAAGATTGAAATATTTTTGAAGAAAGGTTTGAAATAGATGAAATGCTTAAACATATCAACATTGTCTTTTTGTCACACCAGAAAGTTGTCATTTATTGTGCTCACTCTGGAGGGCTTTACAGATATTTTTTTTGACTCTTTTATTTAAGCTTGGATTCATTTTTGAAATAGTACCAAGAAGTTGACTGAAAGGAGACAAAGCAAGGATTTAATGAATAACATATTGAAGTAGATTTCAGGAACTTTGTGTTATCTTCCTTTCACTCCTCAAATATGTGTGTAAATATATGTATACCTCCCCCCATCTTTCCACAGGCTTGTCCAAAAATCCTTACGTTCCCACCTCCAACTTCTTATCTTTGATTGAAACAATTCCAGTTTCTTTCATCTCTCCCACATCCTCAGGAACTTTTCTACACTGGCTCTGATAGAGCTAGCTTTCTCCCTTTTCTTTGATTCCTATTACTTCAAAGTAGCAGTAAACTTTTGATGTGAAGGAGAAAATTTCAGGAGGAAGAGAGGGGATAGTAGAGAAGATGCAGACATTTAATGACATTTTCCTGGGAAGTTTCCCAGCATAATATTCCTGAAAGCTATACCCTGAAGGTATAACTACAAAGTAAAATGTAGGTGTGATTGCAGCACACTAAGAATAAAATGAATGTACTTGTATCTCTGTATCTACATATACAACAACACAGGGACTAATAACTAAAATTCAAACTGGGGGTTGAAGTACACAGCTGCCAATCTCCATTGCTGCATTACTGTGCACACTGAAGCTAGAACAAAGACACCCATGGATATTTCTTTCTCTGATTTTAAGTATAAACTGGAGACTTTGGCTTAATTTCTGGCTCCAAATTAATGATAAAGGA
Source organism: Certhia americana (assembly GCA_018697195.1). Taxonomy (NCBI): domain Eukaryota; kingdom Metazoa; phylum Chordata; class Aves; order Passeriformes; family Certhiidae; genus Certhia; species Certhia americana. Next base: position 47,681,019 of record CM031860.1, on the reverse strand, counting down.
TTTGATATTCCAGTGATTCAACATTCTGCCCTTATTTCCATAAAGGAATTTGCCCTTATGGAGACTGTAATCCTGGGGACTCAGATAGGAAGGAATCTCGGTCTGACAGACTTCACCATCTATTTTTTGGAAATGCTCAATATCTGCTTTGTCCCTTGGCTCTTTAAAACCAATTGCTGTACACACACAAGTGAATTTTGTGCAGTGAAAAAAATGATATTCCTAATCACATGACATATGTTTGGAAATGATCTTATCTTACAAATTAAAGTTCAATCACAAACACCTTTGGAGACATGGTGGTATGCTTTGCTCTTACAGATTACATATCTCTTGTATGGGAGCCATTAGCTACAAGAGTAGATGGTAAGTCATTCTGGACTCCTCCTTTGATAGTAAAAGTTTGCAGCCATTTTGGAACCTCTTCTTTAATATTCTGAGAAATTTTGAACAGCATTTGAGTTGGTTGCTCTGGCTTTAAGATATTTTTGAGCCTCTTTACATAGTGAATAACTCATGGAATTGCTGAATGTCAGTTAGGAGTAAACATAACAATTAAAGCTACTTAGACAGAAATCAGCTAAAAGTTCAAAACCAATACTTAGCCTACCAAATTAAACTGTAGAAAATTGCATCTGGAAAGATAAGTTAGATTGCTTTATTTTTGAACAAGATGCAGTTTCTAAAAAAAAAAAATACTTCTTGTATTGTTTACAATTCTTATTTTTAATCTTTTCCCAAGAGGCTGTTTTCAATTTTATTGTACTGTGTTTTCTAGTGCACTCATAATTTTGGATCTGCTTAATTTCTTCCTCTTATCCTTTTTTATTTTAATGTTTTCTACAAAGATTTATTCAGGTTGGAAAATTTAATTTGTATTGCCTTTTTTTTTTGCACTACAGTCTCAAGTGCTCCTCATCTCCTTTCACTTCTTTGTTAATTGTATTTTTTTTCACCTGTTTATGGCTATTTCCCCAAGGAGTTTGGAGGATTAAGCTTTTGTTCAATAAGAAAGAATTCAAGTCTCAAATTCAGATTATAATTCCTCATGTGTGTATGTATAACACGCTTGAGACTATGCTGAGATTTCCTGCCTGTTTTTATCTTTCAAGGGACAATAACTTGAGCTTGTATTTCCACAAGGTGTCTGCATTTAATGTGTTCATTTGGGGTCACATTTACTTAAAATATTAGTAATTCTTTAAAATTCTGTACAATTACTCACTTTGGTGCTTTAACTTTTACTGATTTCTACAGTCTTTGGATACAAAAAACCCTTTTAAATGTCTTTTTCGGTAGAAATTTAAATATCTTGTGAAGTTAATTGGAAATATTTTCCTTTGCACTCGCAGATCATGGTGCTCCTACCTGGACACAAATGTAGGGACAGCAGCAATATTGCTGAAATAACCCTTTGCAAAATTATCTGAAAAAATGCTAGAGCAAGTATATTCTGCCTGAGTGCTAAGTTTATATTGTTTGTAATTGCTACATATCTTATTAACTCAGAGATACAAGCAAACTGCCCAGATAAATTACTAAGCATTTTTTAAACCTGCCTAAGAAACTATGTACTATGCTTTGTTCTCAATACTGTGGATATAAATTGGTTATGGTAGAAAACATCATAGTATTCCAATATTTTTATTTTATATTAGAAAGACATGCCACTTATAAAAAATTACGATTACCATAATTTTAATTTTTTCTTTAGTTCCCTCTTGCATGATTGGTTTCTATAGGTCATAACTGAGTTTTCTTAGCAAGCTGCAATACCTACTGCTAATATGCTGTGTGCTTAAGCCATACAAATGATAAGTTAACCGCTAATTTTAGAACTGATCCAGAAATATTTTTGCATTTATTTTAGCAGCTATAATATGGCTTTAATATACTCTGTACGGTTCCTCTGATCTATCAAACATGGATCATGCCTTTCTGACAATCCTCTTTGGACCCATGCTGTGATCATAAGTGCTAGTAGATTGCAGGACACTTTTGTGGCTATATCCTACAAAGCAGGACTGCTTTTTACAAATGCATTAAACATTAATACAGACAAATGTGAAGTTTTTCAGTGCAGAAGCTTTATTTGCCTGGACATGAATGTATTTTTTATTAATAATTTTTACCATACCACACACTTCTCTCTAGAATTTGAGCTCTGAGAATGATTCCTTGGACTCAGTAAATGTTTCATTTAAGACCAAGGGAACAAATGAAAATCGCTCAGATTTAGATTTCAGTGAAATCTTATAAGTAATGCATGAACTGTGTTTCAGAACTGACTTGTACAGGGCCTTAAGTACCTTGTAACAGTCATCACCTTCCATAAGGAAACTACAGAGAAGAGAAAGTCTTCCCCCTTTCTTTTCCAAACTACAGAAAATCTGGAAGAATTGTGAGGAAGGCAACTATTGGTCATGAAAACAAAAACTTTATTTTTAACTGTCAGGGAATGTCCTGACTTAATTAGTTGTTACTATGGGACATCACAGAAAATACTAGTGTTCTTGATGCACAGTGTAAGCCCTTATGAAAGTGTCTAAAGCTCCTCAGGTTGTTTTTTGGGTTTTTTTTTGTTTTTTTTGTTATTTTTTTTTTGTTTTGTTTTTTTTTTTGTTTTGTTTTGTTTTGTTTTGTTTTTTTTTTTTTTTGCTTTTTTAGGATTTGAGATTCTGACTCCAGTTTTAAATTGTTTGTTTTATCTGACATGAAAATTTTTCTCCTATAAGCCTACAATAATCCACTATCACTGTCGACTGCTATCCCAAAGTTATTCCTAAAGCATGACCTGCTTTTGTGATAAATAAATCCTTCCCATCGTATACTACTACTACTACACATCCTTTTGCATGTTAACATAATAGTATGTATCACAGCTGACCTTTATTATCTATATAATCCTGCTGAATAGGATAGTAACTTCAATACTTTTCATTCAAATATAACCTCTCTTGTATAACATGTACTAGGTTGCCAGTTTAAGTTCTTGTGTGCATAAATCTACTGCAAGGTTATAAAAACCTAGAAGAAGTGCCAAACCATTATCAATGAACAATGTGTGTACATAGATGCAATATGAAGAGGAGAGAAATTAAAGTTTTCAATGACAACTCTAAGCGGCTACTGTTGACATTAGAAATGCAAGGATTAAAATGATATCTGCATTGAAATGCTAACAAGTATGATTTAGACATTGTGCCCTGTTTCTAATTATTATGCATAGCTTGCATATAACATAAGTAGTTGTAACCTTTGTGTGAAGAGCAAAGTCAGGAAATGTTAATCCATGGGGAAACCATCACTTCTCTCCAACTGCCACAGACAAACTGTAGCTGAAATGATTGCTCTTGTTCTCTAGTTCAGGGGAAAAAACATCCTTTTTATGGTTAAATACCCCCTTTTATGCTGTGTATGTATTAGTCAAATTGACTCCCATGAGAGTTCTCCAGGCTTGTACAACACTATCATTCAGTGCATCTACAAAGGGAGCTCGAGGAGGGAAAATAAGAAATGTTAAAAAAAAAGATAGTCTGAAAACCTGGAAATAGCAATTTTATCAAAGCTGGCAAAGCTTGATAACCAATATACAGGTTATTTGGAAAGATAATCTGTCTGTTGGGAAAGCCAGAATTTGAATTTAAACTTCACTTGGAGCTCTGGTCTTCTCTCCTACAGACATGTCTAAGGCCCAGTGTCACTTGGTAGGTAAGAAAGGGTTGCTGGAGAAGGGTCTTAAGAATGCTTTTGGCAATTATTTGTCTATAATGCTTATGCACATGTCCTGCCCTCTCAAGCCTATTCTGGCTACCTATTGAAAGATTCTATGGCAACCACTTCTTGACACTTTACATGACTTATAGGTAAAAGTTTCAGCTAAACTGCCATGGATTCTTAGGGCTAGGACAGGAAATTACTAAGGAGAGACAAAACATATGGCTGATTGCAAAATGCAAACAAACTTTGAAAGTAGGTAGTTATCACTATTTGATAGTTTAATCATAATCCTCAAAGTTGTGCATTTGCTGCTCCCAGCTTCATGGTTACTTCATTGAGTATGTTTTGTTTGAAAGGATTTAGTCAGCTTCAAGTAGGTAACTACTTCTTGCCCTAATTTTCATATTTCTGCACAAGAACTTGTGATTTGTTTTCATGCCCATCAATGCATGCACATTTGTGTTACCATCACAATTGATTTTTGCAGTTGAATTTTTTTCACTTGGATCCATCTGCAAGACTCCTGCTTTTAAATGTTGTACTGCTTTGGCTGCTCAGTCTCAGAAAGTCATATCTTTCTCCAACCCAAATAGAGAATGTTAAGGAATGAAAAATTTAGAAATTTCTGTGTTCTTCAGTACTCTCTTGTGTATCTCATATACTTCATGCATACTCTCTTCAGACCATGGGCTATCTGCCATTTTACAATGCAGAGGTGTTAACACAGAATAGTTTGAGTTGGAAGGTACCTTAAAGATCATCTTGCCCCCCTACCCTAAGTATAATTATACCAAATTGTAATAAAAATATTTTCAGCTGATGGGAGAATATTAGGATTCCCTTTAACTTTTTAAGCCAAAAAAAAAAAAAAAAAAAGAAGCTACAGAGAGGTAACTTGATTCTCTGAAAGCAAAGTGTAAGGTGGTTCTGAAATCCTAGTTTCAAATGTGTATGTGTCAAATCATCTGACCTCCAATTTCCCAGTTTTTGTGCTGTGTTACATAATTCCATTATTATTCTGAGGAAAAACATGTATTGAGTTTGGGCTCAGATCATTCCCAGACTCTTATAGAAGAAGGAATAGTTTACATTTTTTGGAATAACTTATGGCAATAATCTACATCTTAGCAATAAACTTCATTAATATTCAAGAAGGTGAAATGTATACAGCAGCAACAACAGAGAAAAATCAATGGAAATATAAGTGAGTATCAAAGCTTTACAATACAGGTGCAGACATAGGAAAAACTGTCCCCCTTAGTTGTGTTAGGTGTGATCTGAGCAAACAAAAGTCTCTTGAGAACTAACCTCAACAACTATATGTACTGGATCAAGGAAGTGAAAGCTTTGATTCCTACACAGCTACTTGAGATTTGAGCCGGACATGGTGGCTACCAGGGTGAGCTAAATCTGTGGAATGGAAATTCTGAGCTCTGGGGAGAAAGTATGCTTGAGAAGAGGAAACTCTTTCATGGCTCAGCTTGCTAGAGTGTATCTTGTATTTTAAAAGCATATCTGTAACTCAGAAAGTGAATCTGTAGCTGTACTAGCAAAAATCAGTGCTGTGTCCTCAAACAGAACAGGTTGAATATTAGGTCTTTAGGTATTTTCTGAAAATAAACAGGAAAATAAACAAAAATTAAAGAAATTCAGGATCTCGTCATTTTCATCAGGTTTTATCCCTAGCAGTTTCTCTGAAACTTCATAAACTGTTTTTGAAAATTTATTTGACTTGTTCATGAATTATTTTAACTTAACACTTTCAGGTTAGGCAGTTATGATTTTTTTTTCTTAAAACCATTTTATTAATTTCTTTCCCATTAAATTGAACACTAAAAAGTATGTTTAAAATTTATATCTGCATTTTCAATCTGAAAACATGCAGATGGTTGTCTCCTTTAAAAAAAGTGCTCCTGGGATGGAATTGATATGTTAAATTTTAACTTGTAGTAAATTTTTACAGTTGAGTTACAAACCTCTGGGGAATGGTGGGGTGGGTTATCACAAAATGCTAATACAACCCTAACTCCAGCAGTGATGTTGTAATATATACATCATTAAGTTTCTATTCTCATGGAACACTTGGTGTACAGAATATTTACATTTATAGTACTATAGTGTATCTTACAGTGTCCCTTCAGGTAACAGCAAAATGATAGTTTCATGTAGAAAATTATGTGACATTATTCTAATATGCCCATGCTGATTTAAGCTCAGAGAAGCTTAGGAGCAGAATTGTCATAATGCCTCCCTATATTAGCCTAGAAAGTTTTCAGCCCCTTTTAACTGTTAGTTTAGTAGTTGCTCAGAAAATTGTGGTAATTCTGAGGACTTTTTAACCTTCTGGCTTCTACAGTAAGTGCATCATAGTGGGTAGGCTTTTTTTTTTTCTGTTTGTTTGTTTAAAATAAATCTATTATTCAGAGTTGCTTTGTGTGAGCTTCAAATAAGAAATACTTTTTTCAATGTGTTTTTTACTACCTGTTTGTATATTTACCAATTTATCTATGTAGGTTTTATACTAGGCGTCATTTACCCTTAAATGCTCACAGACAATTGCTTTTCACTCCAACCCTAGCAAGAAAATTTGTAAGGGGGAAATTGTTACATTGTTTGGAAGGAAACAATTGGAATACACCCTTTTTCTGGACTTTAAGAATGGCAAAGAAAATGGGAAAAAAAGGAAAAGCCTTTCAAAGAATGACTGTGATCTTTTGTTACAGGGGATGGACATTAAGAAGCAGAGATCCATTGATGAGGGCAAAGAAAGACTCAAATTTACTAAAGTCAGTAAAGGGCAACAAAAGTTTGCATGAAGACACTTGCAGCATTTGAACCTGGTGAACTGTTCTCTATCCCTTTAGGTTCATCCTGGCCAGCATGGACAAGTTATTTCTGCTTTGCTTTATTGCCTGAAGATAAAGAAAAAATTATGTTTTTGAAAGTACAAGAGGATTTGCCTGAACAGAGTTAAAAAAAAAAAAATAAAAAATTATAAGTTACTGAATGTCTTTCAGATACTTTTAATGTAGAGAATAATTTTTGGGTCTGATTTTTGAGGGTTGGTGCCAGGATGGTGAACTGCAAGTCTGCACAACAGGACATGTGAGCACATGCTGTTTACATGATGCAAGTCAACAGATAAGCAGGAGTTTTTCATAAGAACTGCCCTTATGTGGATGCCTAGAAGGTGAGGTGGCTGATTTGTATGTCTCAAACACCTACAGCTGGGTAGCCTTGGAGCCAGCCAAGGATTGTTGGTAAGATCATGCTGGGGGAAAGAACAGGGTGTGGCTGGAGAAGGGAGGACTCGTGAAGTAGGGCAGCACTTGTCTGGGGGACACATACTTATTCTGGCTCCCGGAGATAAGCACAGCACAGTATAACACAGGTGTAGGAATGAGGCTGAGAAACAAATATGGGCTCTAGGGGTGGGATCAAGACCACTAGACTCCCAGAGCTCTCTGCACCATAGAAGGACAGACTGTATTTGATAATTTGTATAGAAAGTGAAAGAATTATCTCCAGAGCAGGGAAAAGTTATCTATGAAAAGGTACCCTCATGAATGCTCTCCAGGACTCTGGGTACCCCACCAGCTTGCTTGATGATAGAGACAGGACTGGTAATTTCTCTTGCTTTCTCTCTGTCTCTCTCTCTCTCTCTATCCCCCCTCACCCCTGCCTCTCACCCTACCCCTTTATCCAAAAAGCACTGCTTGGGCTTATACTAGGAGATAAGGGACTACCATACCAATCTATGCCAAGTGTATAATTTACTAATGAAATCCAGTACTTTTGGTTTTGGATCCTCTGATTTTTTTGTTTCCATTTGACCACAAGCGTCCATGAACTTTGAGTGCTCCTTTCCCCTTAAGGATGTGATGCCACACCATGTTGCTAAACAAGTTATGTAGCTGCATCTTAGAATAAACTGGAATAAACTCTGAGGTATAATGGCACAAGTAAAGGTCCCACGCCTACTAAAAGGTAGCATGTTTTGCTCTTAAAATACATGTAGACAGGCAGATTGCTTCTAATGGTGAAGAAAGGGCCATGCTGAATCTTTTCCTCTGAAAATGCATTTGGGCTAAGACTTTTCCCAGAACATATCTAAAAAGCCATTTTGTAACATTCCAGTGCAATTAGTAATTTACAGGAGTTATGACTGTATCCCTGCAGAGCTTTGTTTGATCCAAAACACACAGCAGCTACCAAGTACTCTTCTGTAGAGTGCATGCAGCTATAAGAGAATGACATTTGAGTTAATTAATCTGTGGAAATACTGTTAGAGAGAAAGAGACTAATGTTGACGACTTGTCAGATTCTACTTTCTTTCTGAAAATACTTTTGTGACAAAAGGTACAAGCAACAGGCATCAGTACTAGCACAACACCTTGTTAATCTGTTCAGTTTTGTTTTTCTGAATTCAAAGAGCAATCAGAAATTTTCTGTTGGAATGAATCTCATTTTAAATTAGGATGACAAAATAGGAAAAAAATAAAGCTGTATCGGAGAAAAAGAGTGCATTTGTTTTTTTTCTGCACAGACTCCACTAAAATTGCTGCTGGTCTCTGTAGACTTCTTCAGCATTTAAAACCTTAGCTCATGGTGACAGCCACATCATACATAGGTATCTAATTGTTGTTATGTTTGTGGCTGTGGATAGAAATTTTCCACTTTAACAGGATTTGCTCTAAGTACTGTCATCCATGGTTTCATCTTCTTGAACTAAACCTTGTTTCCTTAACTTTGCCCTGTCCTGGTGAGGGCACTGGTGAGGATGTAGGACATGAAAAGCATGACCAGCATTTCACTTTAGGGGATGTAGGCTTTTACTGCTATTGGAGGGAACCTACTTGTGAGTATATTGGCAGTGTGTTTGGTGGGGCTGGGAGGTTACAGTCATTAGAATAATCTCAGAGCTCAGATCTTGCTTTTAGATGTGGAGGTTGCCAGCCAGCTGTCAAAAATGACTGAAATAAGTATCTAAACAAAAATAGAGAAATTACTTTAGTCTTATTGCTCAGTCACTTATTTTATTTTTAATGAAACTTTGTACTTTAGGTACACAGAATAAAGTGATATGTCTTACATACATTTAAGTTGCATGGTCCTCTATGAGGAGTAGCTAGCATCATGAATTTCGTATAGACTGTAACTCAATTATAAACACTATTTGGCAAACATAAACCATTTTAACAATTAATGAAAAAAGTTTGATTTATTTAATCTCAAGGGCAGAAAAGTATCGATCCTAAATGGGGAGAAAAGTGTTAAAATGCACAAATATATGGAATTTCATGCAATTATCTATATAGAAGAACTTGAACAAATTGAGAAAGTGAGAATGTGAATGTGAGAATACCTTTAGATATTTCGTTATTAGTCATCATAATCTATTTTAGCTTATTTTTATGCTGTTGAATACGTACAGTTACACAGTGTCCTGGGCATACACAGAGACAGTCTTCCGAGCTTTGGAAGGAAGGAAGTGGTCTTGGGCAGAGAAGAAATGGGACACACTCCAGTAGCTTCCCCTGTTTGGTCAAGAAGATTCCCTAGATGTATTTTTATTGGAAGCACCTGCCCTTGCCCTATGATAAAATCAATCATTAGAAAGAACAAGACAAAGGCTTGCAGAACAAGTGCAGAAATTGGGAAACATTCAGAAAATATTAGGCATTAGACCGTTAAGAGGTAATGACAGAATTCAGATTCTGCATGCTGACCTTATGATCCCCACAAATGGGACCTGTGAGAACACTGGTTGTAACATTTCTCTATGATTCTTACTATGGGAAGTAAGCTTGTCAGCTGAAAGGGGTAATTCTGAATGGCAGTATTAAATATTCAGGATAAATGAGCCTTGACTGAATCTTTTTTTCTTTCTGTGTAATTAAAGATTCTACCCATCAGGTAGGTTGATTTTATCCTCTGCATCTTTGCATTCATATAGAGATGGTTTTCTGCAGTGGAGTAAAAGGGTGCATGGGTCTGTGATGGGCTGTGAGGTGGCAAGGGCATGGCAAGCAAAGGTAGTTAATTATTTTAATAGTTGTACCTGGTCAGAAGTTCATGCCTGGTGCTTTCTTAGTGGTACTTACAGAATGCTCTTTTGTAAAGGCGCTCCTGAATTCATTGTGTCCTTTAGAACATTACCACCTTAAAAGTTCTGTCATTTCACATCTAATAAGTTGCTTCTTTCTTTCCTCGTAAATTAGAGAAAACAAATCAAAAACTTTGCATTTGAGGCATAATTTCCTTCTGCTCCTCACTGCTTTCTAGGTAGCTACTGATGTTTCTATCTCTTTGGGCAGTGCCCACAGTGATACAGATCATATTTTATTCTTGTCTTTCCACCATTCTTCACCAAATACAAACAGGCAATAAGAATTTTTGAGAAAACCTTGATTTTAATTGCTTTCATGGAATTTCTTTTCAGACCTCTCTGCTCATTTGTCTTTCTAGAGAAATTTATAAAGGCAAGGAATAAGACAAGAATGCATAGGTTCAGTGAGCACTGCGCAGTATGTGAAAGATGAGACAACTATTTTACTTAATTCTTCATGTAAAGTCTATTAAAGACAGTGATCTTTTCAAAGTCATTAATTTGTATCATGTAAAAGCCAATTTGCATTCTAATTTGTGGGGATTAGTCTATGTTTGTTGTGGTTTTTTTATAAAACTTCATAATAGATTTTGGAATAACTAGAAAACAAAAAAAATCTGAGCTGAAAAAACTGTCTTGAGTATTTTGGTATCAGAATTTTTTTTCCCAAAGGCACTTAAGACCTGAAAGAACAAAATAAACATCTGGCTGTGGTGAACTCATGGAGCATGACTTGAAATTTACTTACACTGTTGAATATCAGTGGAACTTTGTACTACACTCTACAGGTAAGAATTAATTACCATCACCGTTTCTTAGCACATTTTGCAAGATATTTAACATTTTGATGGGGTAACCTCCTGCATTTTAATATTCTGTTATTATCTTGGTGGATTTGGCAAGATTTTAATCCTAAAAAACAATCTCCCCAGTAGGAGGGTAGAGAATTCCACAGGATATGAATCCAACTTCATCTGCCATGGCCTTTCTGTTTGTATCTCACTTTGCCTTTCACAACAAAGACAAAGTTGATACTTTTTACTAGTTTAGAAAGGTTATTTGCTATTCTGGAGACAACCTGAAATCTTTGGAATGACTTTTTAAGGAGCATAGTATTTGAGTACGAAAATTAAATGTGTACCTTCCTTCTTAAACAAATTCTTCTAAACTGCTTATTATGTCTCTGTCAACAAAATGCTTACATGTGAGCTCAACTCTGTGGCTCAAAGCAGAGCTAGTATTATGTGGAGGCATTCTAAATGGAAGAGAGAAAGAACAGAGTTGTAACTTTAGTCAAAAATATTGTTAGAAAGTTCTCAGGTTTGGAATGGAATGAGAGGGCGCAGGGAGAAAGAGGCATTTGTCACAGAATATTACCCCAGTGAAAAGGTCACTGGCCTTTGGGATTGAGGATTCTGCTTCAAATTCTAGCCTTAGAGCAGGCTTGCAAGCTAAATTTTGAACCTGAGTTATCTTTTTATTTTTCTGCCATAGACTTTCTTGTGTTTCTTAAAATGTGATTGGAAAATTGTAGACAGATGAATTGCCAAATGTGGACATTTCTTTGCATGTCACCTCAACCAATTGTGCAAGTACCGCAACGGGTGGAACGCTCCACCCTCTGCAGGGAATGACACTGCTGCTGTGAAATAAAGAATTTTCTCTGTGTATGGCAGGGACATCTGGGATCTTTCTGCCTATTATCACTGAAGTGTTGTAGATACCATCTGGGTAGAATACCATATTTTCACATCTTCCATTTTACGCATCTACAAGGCTCCCTTTCTGGGAAGTTTCATAAGATCCTCAACACTGCTGTTCCTGTTTCTTCCACTTCCAGCTGGCACTTCATTACAAAAGGCTTTCAACAGACCACGTTGTGAGCACTGTGAAGGCTAATATCAGGGATGATCATGGATTTTATACCCAGCAGCTGCATTGTCATAGTAGAGTCATGTACAATACATTTCTAAGTACTTCAGAGACAAAACTGACCCCTTCTGGGATAGCTTGCTGTAAGGTCTCTCCAGTGTTAGTTTGTCAGCATAGTTTTCTTTCTGAAACCTGTAATTGAGAATAGGGAGTAAAAGTATATTTTGCAGGAACTCCTACAGAAATGCAAGTACCAAACTGAAGGTAGCAGTGAGCAAGGTTGCAATCGCTAGTGGAAGATGGCTTGAGAATAAATTGATTTTAAAGGCAGCAGTTTTATAGCTCCCTTCCTCAAGATAATAAAGACTTGGTGCAGGTTACAAAAATTCTATCACAGCAATAAAAGCTTTATAAAAATATTTGAAAACATCTTATTTTTATAGATATAGAGCTGTGTAAAATACAATTCCATGAGAAACATATAATACAAGTTTGAATATAACGTTCAACTAACATTTCTGTCAATGCAATACACATACCCCAGCAGGTTCATATTTTGGATCCATGATTAGTTTTAATTAGGTCTAACCCAAAATTTCATATTCAGATGAGTAAATAGGCATTGTCTTGGACCCCAAATGCATATTTATATATGTACAGAAAATACTGTATTATTATCTCCCATTATTCCTGCATCCAAAATAATTTGTGTTCTCTTTTGTCTCCATTGATCAAGTGTTTGAAGTTATTTTAATGCATAAAGGAATGCATTTACAATGGAATCCCCTGTTATTAATATTTACAGTTTACTGGAAAGACAAGAAACTCAAATTTAAGTGTCCATTCTGGCCTCGCATCAAAATCCCAAATCTCCGCTTCTCACATTATAAGTAATGGCTCTAACTGTAAATCTCCTAGTGTCTTTGGGACTGGAAGTATATTTGTATCTCCATGGTTATGATCTGAAATACTATCTCAGATTCGAAAAAAAAATTGTCTTTTTCTTGCTCATCTTTGGAGCGGTAAATAGAGGAGAATGTTCTTTGTAAGGAAAAAAGGAAACTGTTCTTCATTTTCAGTTAAGACAGTTTTTCTAAACGCAGAAATTGGTCAATATGCTACTAATGTAATGCTTGAAATTCTTGTTTGTCCACTTGCTTATTAGCTTCATCAAGGACCTCCTGGTAGCAGTGTCAGCTGTGTTCTGCATATATCTCAGTACCTGAGCCTTCTTCATCCTTCTTTGCCACACAATCTATTTTTACAAGCATTTTATATCCTCCCTGCCCAGAGGAGGGAAAGTCTAAAATTAGACTCTAAAATTGCTAGGTAGGTAGGGATTTTCAAAATCTTGTAGTGACTCGTAACCAATTCCTATTAAATTAATTCAGACTGCTACATTTTAATACAAATGAGAGCACTTTTGAACACTGGGCAATAGGCCAAATAATAACACACTGCTTATGGACACTTTTTTGGTAGAAGAGAGACTATTAAGATCATAGAACCTTATTAAGTTATGAAAAATAGGAAAAAATCTGTAATGAGAAAAGAGGTAAAATGCCCTCTCCTACAGACCATAATGTTCAGTGTCAGTAGACTACATGTCATATAAACAAATAGCTGTAGATACTAAAATAAAATGGATTTTTATGGAAAATAGAGTACCACACTTTAAGGTGCACGTTTGAAAAAGGTCTTGAACACGGTGTTAATATAGCATCCAAAACCTCTTCATGGAATAAACTGAAAATATAGTATATCAATTCAGTAATCAGTCATCTGACAGCCAAAGACAAAGGGAATTCTTGTTTGTTGGCCTTTTTATGTTTTTTTGGAATACTTTCATGAAAGACTTGTGAAAATAACACTCTTAATTCAGAAAAGAACATGTTTATCTGAATCCCACCATTTCATGCTGAGATTGTTCAGTTATAAGGCAGAAGCAGACTACTAAGTTGCTCTACTTTAGTGTTACTATTTTGGTTTTCTTTACTCAAGGTGTTTTTCATGTTTCCTATAATAAGTGGAGCTTTCCCATGCTTTCTCAAGGGAATGGATGCTTTTTGTGCTTTGCTGATATTGTGGAAATGTAGATGGGAGTTAGCCACTTAGTAGCATTTTCCCATCATAAGTTTGTCAACGTGTTAGGTGAAGCAGTGTCACTCTAAGAATTATGAGTTGTGTACTTTGAAATCATTCTTCTGTTTGTTTCTTGTATGAGGTTTTTCAAAAAGTCACCTATTGTATATGATATATGTTTTTATCTTAGAGTAGCCACTTAAGCAGAAAATTAGCAACTACTACATGAAAATTATTTAGCTATAATTAATTCAGTGTTACATAAACCCTCCAACTTTGGTGATGTTTTTTTTGTATTCTTCAAACCCTACATTTTAGATGAGATTTGCACTTCCAATTTTGCGTAAGTGCTTAATATTGTATAACTGAAGCTATTCTTTATCCTTTCTATTGTATTTAGCTTATCTTTTCAGAATGCCATGATGGTTGTGTTTACAGTTCACTAGGCACATGCTTTCTGGAGGTGACTGGGTATTTCTGAGAACAGATAATGAATTCAGGGAACTTTAATCCTTGGGCTATTGCTTGAATTCTATATCAAGTGCACAGCTGCTGAAGCTGTATCTTTCATGCACAGTGAACCATGTTGAAGGACCCTTTGAATATGTTAACTTGTGTACAAGTGAATGCCTGGACTATGGTTACTTAGAAGAAGACCAAGGCTTGATTTCATGTTTAATCATACTGACAAATTGAAGGATTCCTTCAGTCATTTCCATAACTTCTAAGAATACTTGTATTTTAGGGGAAAATGGGGGAATTCATATAAATACTAGGTTGATTTTGCCTTCAGTCTGATGAAATGTGGGCAGAAACTGCAGAACTCAACCTTAAAAACTGAAAAAACCTGTATCAAAGTTTTTGTATAAAAATTGTATAGGACAAATATCAGGAGGGGGCTGAGTTGACCTTGAAAGGAAATTAGACTGAAAATTATCTATTCTCAAACAGCTGTTTGAATTCTGTCAACGGCTTAGCTCTCAGACTGTTTTCTAGTGATGGGCATCAGCAGCACTAAAGGCTTTGTCAGAACTGATTGCAATTGCCCCTTGTTAACGGTCTCAATAAAAAGAGACTGAATGTGCCTTAGGACTAGGTATCTCTTCCCTCCAAAGGTGGTCATCTCAGTGGATGCTGAAGAGCAATAATTTGTTGATTATGTGTACGCTATCTGATGTGAAGAGCAGGGTGCCTCAGGCTGCAGCTCCAGCAAATGGTAAGTCGAGATTTTGAGTGGAGAGCAACAGATAAAAAATTGCTCAAATGCAAAGCACAGAAACAGTATAGCCTCACTCTGCTGTCTCAGCAGTTCTTGTCCAGTCATTTAGACCCTGTCCTCCTACAGCAGGCATAGATCTGGCATAAGCATTGTATTGCTTACTCTGTGGGTGACTGGAGAAATTTGTAATTGTGTGCTCGCACTTGATCCAGACCCCGTTTGTCCCTCCAGTGGGTCAGACAATGCATATATTAATAACGATGAATGTTGAACCATGACTTCAAATGTCCCAGTCTCTTTCTCCAAAGCACTCAATTTAAAGTTTAGTAGGGTTTAATTTATATGAAATAGCAAAAGCTTTTGAGGATGTAGTAACCGACTTCCCTAGCTATATATTTCCAGTAGAGAAAACTGAAACAGTTGCAATTAAGAATTTTAGAAGAAAAATGGAATTTCAACTGCATCAATTTTTAGAATTTGTCCAACATCTTTATTGCTTACACTTTTATGATTTTAGGGGAAATTTATTTTTTGCCCACAAAACATGGATCAGGGTAAAGATTGAAATGAATATCTCAGTTTTGAAATTTCCTTCTTCTGGAAAAAAAAAGAAGGAAGCTAAGGAGAGGAATTAAAATTGGAAGACTCTTCTTTCCCTCTGTCTTACAGATAATGGGCCAAACATCAAGGAAAAAGACTATCTGTTAACGAAGTTTCTGTAAAAAAAAATTATTTATGAGCTCGAATTCTTATGTCTTCTAATATGTTTTGAGAAGATGTAATTCTTTTGTTAATGCATATTTATTTAAGACCAGGAAGTCCTGAACTCAAATCTATCCTGGCTGCGGTTAATTATGGCCATTGGTGAAGGAATGAAATGAATACTACAGTGTGGTTTAGGATGTAATACAGTAGTACCAGTACAGATACTGCATTAAATTCTACTGGAAAATTGCTCTGGTACTCTTTACATATTTTTTAAGAAATTCAGGTCTATAGCCCTTATTTCAAGGAAAATATTTTAGTGTATATAATCACTCCTTGCATAAGGAGCTGCTGTTTTTCTACATAGAAAATAAGCTTCTTGATTACTTCTTGATTCTTCAGCCCAAAGGCACCTTCAGGATATGACTACTTGTGTGGTGCTATTTTCTTTAGTAGTTTAAAAATCAGCTTTCTTTTTTTTTTTTTTTTTTTTTTTTTTTAGATGTTTAATGAAATCAAATCAAACCAACAAATCAGACAACTAAATTTACATTGTTAGACTTTTAAGCATTTCCTGTGAGGGTAGGTGTTGAAATCTCCCACTGGGGCTGGAGTTTTAGTTTTTCTGCCTTGCTCTGATTTCCTTTCTTCAGACTGACCCAGCATCTTCAAAAACAGGGTTACAAAATTCTTTGATATTGGGACAGAAATGATTAGTACATACTACAGTGAAAGACTACTGGGATACTAATATATATCCTATGTTGTAAAGTAATGTTATAAAATATTAAAATGTTATTGCTCTCCCATTTTGATTTAAAAAGTGAAAAGTATCTAGAGGTATTTTAAAGATGTGGTGCAATGCAGCATACAATATGAAGCATAACATTATTCAGATTTAATACATAATACCTGCCTTCTTCCAGACTCTGTTGATATAACAGGCCAATTAATTTTATAAAACGATACATCATTTGTAAAGTGAGATACTTAGGGTGAGGCAGTTGTGCCAATGGAAAGATTGCAATTTCAAGGAGCCATGCCCAAATGCTGTTTCAGCATATCACTAATTAGCACGCTACTCCAGACTGTCCCAGATTAATATCTTCTGCTGTGTGTACTGTATATTGCTAGTAATCATGATTGATTACTGAACAGAGTTGTTGTGAACCACTGAAACCATATGATAAACTTGCTGGAACAGAATGGAGAATTTTTCTGTACGTGTTCTGTTCACAGTAAAATATTGAGAAGTGTGGTCTGGAGTTAGGGCAGACTTTAGTGACTAGCAGACCTTGATTAGAAGCTTTAAAATTTTCTTTGTTTTTTTTTGTTTCCTTTTTAATATTAAGATGTGACCTTTCAAACTTACACATGAAAAAGGAGTGAGAACCACATGTGTACACACCAGTAGGAAATGTTCAAGACATTAGGACATTCCCTGCAAATGATGCTCCATGAAATCATCTCAATTCACTCTAATTACAGACTTCAGTAATTTGAGGGCCTTTACTGCCACACACTGCTTCAGGGATACATTTCCCTTGAGGGGGCTGTTCCATTTTCAAAAACTAATCAAACTTCCATTGAACAAGTACTTGAACATCAATTTGTTGCATCTGAAAGCTCTCTAATCACTGTCATACAAACTCAGGCTGCCTCTTGATGCGGTTAAATGAATTTTTAATTTTGTAAAGTAGAACAGACCCAAGAAAGAGTTTGAGAGATCTACATCAAAGTAGCTAGTGGCCTGTTTGGCAAAGGAACATGCAGGAAACCCTGTCTGAAATCCCTGGTCTGAAGAGGGTATAGGAGGGACTTGCAGCCCGGCAAGAAGGGCCAAGCCTTTTAGACACTTGCTACTTTAGAGCTGAACTTCCCAAGAAGCAACTCCTTTGGGGAAAGAAGTAACATAACATGATTAACAATGTTCAATGTTTTAGAAACCACTGTGAAACTTAGTAACTCAAAACCATTTCTCCTTTTCTCACCGAGCCAAAGCCAAATGAAAATATTTTCACAGGGATCTCCCTTTAAAATCCTAATTAATATTTCAGTGTTTTTTTTTAATAGTTTTCTACCAATTTTAAAATAAAAATATCAATAAAAGCCCCATGTACAACAAAAATGCAGCCATGACCTCATTTTTTATATTAGTGTATATTAAAAATTGCTCATATGCTAAATTTTGCTGTGAGCTCTGAGATACCAAGAAAAAAATATGCCAAGGAATATAGTTATTTCTTATATTTATAACACCCACTGTGTGCTCTCACAGAGGGCAAACAGAACTTGCCCCTAACTGCTTGCCTATATGTAATTGCAATAGATTTTAGCTACTCTTTCGTCCTTCTCTGTAGTACCTGTGTGGTAATAAGACCCAAGAGGGATGCATAAATTAGCTTGTACAACATTGTGGTATCTTAACGCATGAAAAAGTTGAAATATACCATTTTTTACCCTCTCTGCTGTTCTTTGAAGTGGGAAACATCCAAATGTTTCATATGTTCTTCTCACATATGTCTGAGTGGTTCTACTGTGCTTTATGTAACAATCAGGTTGGTTTCTTTAGCGCCTTGCTGAGGGGAGTGAATACACTGGGACATGACAGAATAATGAATAAGTTACAGAGGATGAGATTGCTATATTTGTGGGTTGATTCCAGCATCACCCACCCTCTTCCCTCTGTCTTAGTGAGAGAGCATGTTTTCTTCCCTTGTGAAACAAAACCTGTTGCTTTGGCTTGTCCTTCCTGAAGAATAACTAGAAATGTACTGGAATGTATTCAGTCATTAACCTCCAATTATAGAACTTCAAATTCAGGTAGAATCTACTCACAATATATAATGTTTTGTGAGAGTATGAGAATTATGCTCAAATAATAAGGATAGAATAGCAAGGCAAGACAAAAAAAGGCAAGATTAAATTCAAGATATATGGAGATTCTAGTATGAACAGGATACTCCATATTTGCCTCTGACTTCTGTTTTGGCCATGGAGCACTGCCACATTGGAGGCTCTAAGGGTTGCCATTCACCCATTGACACTGTGGACTCTTCTTGTTCCTGCATTGTTTTCCGTTTCTCTTTGAAGATACTTGGACATCTTTAGTGGAAACAGTCCAAGAAATAGACATGGGAATGTGGACACAATGGAAATTGTGAGATGCAGATGGTAGGCCACACCATTTCTGTCATGATGTTTAGGACATCAGTGTTCTAGGAAAAACATTCTGTGGAACGTCATGACCACAAAATATCTTGTTTGAGATGGGAGTTGAAGGAAGAGAGTAGGTAGTGGGAAAAGACAGAAGAAAGGAATATGCAGGCTTAAGAAAAGTTCCAAAAATGGTCAAGCAGTCATGGAGATTTGAAGGAAAGACAAAAACTTCACAGCACACTGTAAGCCAGTTCACAAGAGAGCTCCAATCTGCCTAAGTGCTATGAAAGCTAGGGCAAAATCCTTGTGCCAAACGTGCTTAACTGCAACACAGAAGGCAATGTGGCATTGTGATGGGCTGTCATGAGACAACTCGCCCACATATAGCAGGATAGAATGATGCTTAGCCAGCTGCATAAATTTCATTTTCTTCATTATATAACAGGTCCTCTTATTTTTGATTGATTTTCATTTTTTAAAATTTAATTCCCTCACATTCACTACTCCTGTAACTGTTTCTTCCCTGATATTGACAAGTATGTAGGAAACACATTATGCATGCAAAGGAATACAGCTGACATTAAACTTTCAACAAGGAAAACTGTTCCACTTCAATACTCTAAACCTTATTATGTAGCAGACCTGCTACTTCACCTTCATGGGAAAAAACTGTGTAGTTAGTACTCCTCCTAGACAAATGGTTAACTTAATTTGATATGACCCTTTTATTTGTTATTTAATCAGATACAGGAATATGTGGCAATTTTGCAATAAATTAAGAACACTTTGCTTGGAATGTGCAAACTAAATTACCCTATTTTCTGCAATAATGTAGCAAATTTCTTAAGGTCTAAAAAGGTGGATTTTATCTTTTTTTTTTTGAAAACTACATGATGCCTTATGCAATTTCCATACTTTCATGGAGAAAGATTGAGTGTTTATTTTCTAAGTGAAAAAAACCATATCGAAGAAAGGTAAAATAAAGACCTTAAAAAGTAATGATTGTCAGTGAATATCTACAGACAATTATAGGGTGATGGGATAGTGGAGGCCAAAATCCTAGTTTGTGAATGAGACGATGCCTTGAAATAACTCATGTACCAAATAGCAGCCTCAGCTATGAAATTAGTAACTAAATTGTGAAGGACAGATGGAATTAGGAAATCCATCAGGTGCCTGTAGAGGGTCTGGCAGTGCTCCGACTATTTGCTACTTCTAAGGGAGATGCATGTGGATCTTAGTGGGAGGAAGATTTCATCCTAGGATCAGTAATCTTTGATTTATCAGTCAAAATGTTATCTAGTCCTGTTGTACTTCCTTATTTAAAACAGATCTGGGAAAAGTTTTACTTCAAAATCAAACCAAAAAAATGTTTCCCACACCCTACCCTCTTTGTCCAAAAAAGTCTGTAGACAGTACAACAGTCAGGCTGGATATTGGAAAAGTGGTTCAGACATGGGGATAGCCAAGGAAAAATCATAGCCTGACAATGTGAGAAGCAAATGTCAGAATAATCAATAGCCAGGAAAGGGTCTGACAGCAGTAGAAAGCAATCTAGAGGTAGATATGTCTAATGCTTCACTGCCTCTTGCTCATTAAAGACCATTCTATGGCTATATAAATAGTAGTACAAATTGTAGACTATTTTTTAATAGTCTTTTGTGATTTTAAAGTCAGGTTATGGGAAACACACACACCCAATAATTATGTATAGCAGATGTAAATGAGTGCTTATTTAATCCAAAGTGAGAAAAGCTGATATTTCACTGAGTATCTCTAGTTAACAGATAATGTCAATAGAATAGGATGTTATCACAGGATAATGTTCTCCTGCTGCTTGGTAAGTGCTGAGTTTGAAAGCACAATGTTTATTTTCAAGGCAGGGGACATTGATCCTGTGACAACTTTCTATTTCAATGACATTCTTGCAATTACATTAGATTGATGCACTTATGACCATTTTGTTTAATGGATATTAGTTTTGTAAAGTGAGAGCTGCTTATTGTGTGACTTCCATATGCTACCTACAGTCTGATTGGCTTCAAGGAAAGAACTTGACTGATAAGCATAAAGGGTACAGATTTTTATTTTATAAAAGGGAACTCTGAACCTATGAATGAGGCACTTAATTTTTTTTATTCTTAATATCTGCTATAGAATATATTGTTTACTTTTCAGGATTACATTTCGATATAATTCTCAGCAACAGTAATTTTGTCTTGAAAAAAGAAATAAAGTAAGAATGAACATTGCTTTAGAAAACCTGATTCACTGAATGTTTGAGCATTTCAGCTGGGAGCTTTTCCCAGGTGAAAACTGGTAATTTGTTCTTTAGAGAAAAAACAAATAACAAAAATGCTTTCAGTACTGGAATTACTATTTTACTACTCTGGAGTAGACTATGTAACACATTAAAACCAGACAGCAGATGAATTCCCAAGAGCAAAAGAACCTTTTACTGTAAAACACTTTCACTGCAAATCATGGAGTAAAGTTCTAGTGTATGCTCTCTCAACTTTTTACATTCCTGAATATTTTATTGTCATTACCAAACTTGAACTTTTAATTTTTTTACTTCTTTTCACTTTGTAAGAGTGGGGAAAAGGAGATTTTTTCACTACACTGAATTTTGGGCCTTAGAAGATGTTTCATACAAACCAGGTTTTTTTTTCACGGCTGAAAGACAAAGTCAAGTGAACAAACATCATTTAGACTTCAGAAAAAAAATCCCAAACCAACTTTATTTGAGTAGCAGCTAAGAAAAGCCTTACTTAATTTTTCAAAATTGGCATTGCTTTCCTGCAAGCAGCCGTGGAAGCAAGAGAAGGTAGAAGAGTATAAAAGAATCCGATCCATATTCTCATTGGGAAAAAAATGCTTTTCTGCAGATGTAATATCAACTATGTCCAGTAGTAGTCTATTGATTTTAATGAGTCAAAGTACTTTATTACACTGAGCATCACAAGGAATCTGACGTGCATGATCTAGTGGTAAAGCAGAGGACTTAATTATTTCTATTTCCTTGTCAGTGCAGTAATTTTACACTGCACATTTATGATAACGTGGGAGTCATAGCGCATGCATTTGTACATGTGTGGGAGAAAACTAAGGGAAAGTAATTATTTGAAGCCTCCTCACATGCAGTCAGGAAACAGAACATTACTGTACATTTCATTAAATTACATAATTTAAAAAAACATGCTGAAATTTTTAGGAGAGTTCAGTTTAGAGGGGCACAGTAATAAATAAATTTAAAACTACAGCTGTAGTTTGGATATGTCCCAATACAATTTTTAATGGCAGCCAAACCCCCTCAAAACATGAAGAATGCTCTTGGTAATTTTTCTTTCAATCCAAATCAGATATTGAAAAAAGGCTTTCTCACACCAATGTTTCTACTTGCTTTTTTCCTTGAAATCTATAAAATGATGCAGAAAACACTTTGAAATCTGCAAAAAGACTGAGTGTGGTGTAAGAGAGAGATGAAGGCTGGCTTAGGTAATGTTCATACATAAACCATAAGCCATGTTTTCTACTGATAAAAGTTATTTTTTCATTTACACCAACTAAGACTATATTGCTATAATTTTTTTCTCTTAGATGATCTCTTTTCTCAGGTGTTTGTTTTCTTTCATAGCTGTAGGTAATCCACCATTTCCTTTCAATGAGAAAGACACTTCAAGGACTGGACAGTGGTTATTAAGGGCTATTTTACAACCCATCAGGAGGACTAAAATTCTGGTTGGTGTAAACTGGTAAGGAAGATAATATGTGAATGCTTTAATGTGAATAACTAGTTTTAGAGAAGTTCTGAATAATCTTAAAAATGACTTTTGAAAATCATAAAAAAGGACATTATCTGGATTTAAATTTTTGTAGGCAGCCAGAAGATTATTTTAACTCTCAAATCTTGCCATGTGTGTAGTAAGAATGATGTTAAAATTATCTCAGGTGACAGATAGGTGTGTCAAGCTCCGAAGAAACAACAACTACAGGACAAAAGTCCTAAATCTGGACTTTTTAACTGGTAAGATAATATTTTCTAGCAAAAGGAGAAATTATTCTTAGCCTGCTGATGATACCGACGTACATTGAAGTCCAATAAAAATGAACAGAGATATAAAAAACCTCCTTGGTCTTGAGCATTTAATCACTTACATTTCTTTATAGTGTTAGATTTCATCAGTTTTCCTTAGTGCCACAGGGAAGCTCTGTGTATGGAGACACAGCTTATCCAGGTTATATTGACATCTCCTAGGAATAAATGTAGGGCTCTGAGACAGGAGGGTTTCACTGCCTGGATCTGCCTTGAATTTGTTATTGGGTTTCTGGAGAGAGAGTGAGGTGGTATTTTCTAAATTTTAGGAAGGAAATAATTTCTGCAATATTTCTCATGATAGAAACAGGCCTTTTCTGTAGCTTGTAGAACAAATAAACCAAATTACAGTAAGAAAATCTGTAACTGCCTAGTACTGACTCCTGCTGGGACAGGCTGATGGCCCCAAGACCTAGAAAATACTTCATCTGTAAAAGGAGAACAAAGTTTGCATATAGGTTAAAAACAGTGTCACCTGATCATCATGGTTAGGAACTGAGGCTCTTTCCATCCATTTCATATCCTTAGAATAAAAGTGCCTGTTGAAAGCAAAGCCAAGTCATTAGTGCCTATGACCATTCTGATTCCAGCTGAGCTGCACTACTCTTGGAACAAATTCTGTACTTGTAAGAAAATGGAAGAGAAAAACCAGAAGAAAATTATTTCAGCCTTATTCTCACTGTGGAAAAAAAGAGTGTGTTAAGGAAGACTTTTAGCAATAATAATGTGTGAGAGGTAGTTGAACCTGAGCAGAGCTGTGGAATCTTAGACAATGAAATACTGCATAAAGAACTGTCTAAGAAACAGCTTGCTTATCAGAGAGATGAATTAATTTACTACTGACAAAAATGACAAATCAATCTAACAAGATACCTGTCAAAACTATCTCTCTCTGTTCACTTTCTTATCTAGAATATGTGCCATAACCCTTTAGATAAAAAAGAAAGACTTAAGAGAGTAGTTGGAAATTAGCCTGATATGTACCCACATGCTTTCATTTACGTCCACTGCTATCAAATGATTGACAGCATAACATAAATCAATTTTTTTTTACTTATTAATATGATATGAACTGCAAAAAGATTAAAGTCTCATTTACATAACCTGAGATGAAAAGAGGTGAAATATTGTAATTATCTTTTCAAGCTAAATTTGCACTGCCATTTAAAATTAACCTATGCAAATGACAGGTTAAACCCCAGGAAAGCTCTGGCTCTGTTTGAAAAAAGTACAATCAATTTCCAATCATGAGTGTGTTTTTATGCTAGCCCTTCAATTAGTTACTTGCATCCATAAATATACGCCAATATAATGTAAATTATTTTTTGGCCTTGTTTTGTTCTTGGCTTTTAGCCCCGCAAAGGATAGTAGGTTGTGAAGTCTGCATCTTGTACTGAGTAACACTCTAAATATGACATGAATTATCTATAGGGTAATGTGATGTGTTGCTTAGCCCAAGTGAGGATAGTTAAGCATAAATATGTCCATAGGTAAGCTGAGGATCTATATTTTTTATCGCTCATAGATGTATGG
Organism: Certhia americana; assembly: GCA_018697195.1. NCBI lineage: Eukaryota > Metazoa > Chordata > Aves > Passeriformes > Certhiidae > Certhia > Certhia americana. Next base: position 47,656,524 of record CM031860.1, on the reverse strand, counting down.
GATGGTTTTAGTAAGATTTGCATAAACAACAGTTTTTAAAAGGATTCTGGTCCTGTTGTGAATCTAAGAAGGAAGAAGATTTATATATTTGAGGTTTTTTTCAGCAGAATTACAAGTTCAAGAACATACCAGCTAGGGACCTCCATTACACCTTGGTTTATAGTCTGAAAATATTCTCAAAAAAGAGAAGAGAGCTTATATTTCCATTTAATTCCAACCTGGCATGGGAAGAATTTGGATACAGATGCAGATAACAAATAATTTTCCTTAGTAAACTGATATGTTTCATCAGATGGATCCAAGAAAATTGAATATGTTGCATGAGCTATGAACTTGTCCTTAGTCATGTGCCCTCTAGGCAGATATTTCACACTTGGCAGTTGGAGATCTCCTTAATAATGGCTAGCCTCAGTTATTTAAGGGCAAATAAGGTGATGGAAATTTTAGTGAATGCAGGCCAATACCTAAATTAGCGCAGCAAGGTTTCATGGGAACGAGGACTAAATGGGTCAGGAAATTTCTTTGTAGGTATGAAGTACTGGGCCTGAGACTTGTGGGTCGACAAATGACTTTCACTGCTTCTACAGAGAAGATAATCCTACAGGGGTTCTTTTCTGTCTTATTTGTAGCATCCACTGAAACTGTCAGACAGAGTACTGTAAAGTGAAAACCCCCAACCTTCCCAGCTGGTGTTCTTTTTTTCAGCATTTGAGGTGGGTGTAATTTAGAAGTTGTGTAAGCAGTAAATTTTCTTTGCCAGTCTACAGGCAAAGGAGCAATGGCAGCCTGATTTATTATGGGTTTGTATATTATGTCTCCCACAGTACCCTCCCATTCTATTGCAAGAACCACAAACTCAGCACTGAGATATTTCTAGATCTCTTCTGTGTTCCTGGAGATTATCCTTATACTCTTGCCAGTTTCTGTCAATCTCAACCTACTTTCTGATTTACTTACTGGGTGAGAAACAGTGTAAATCCTTTGGCTATTCTAGATAACAACACATACAAATTGATCAGATAGTGAATATATGCTGAGCAGTACAGCAGTGGTTGTTAAATACTAAATTCTGTCTACCTTTTCTTCAGTGGCAGTACTAGTATGGTGTCTACCATCTTGTGAGACACCAATTTTCACAAAACTAATGCAGCAGCTTTGAACTATGACTGAAAAACTTGATAAAAATTAGTCAATGAAAGAGAGGAATGTCTGAAAACCTGTGCAGACATGTCAGATATAGCCTTGCCAAATCAGACTATAAAATTGAGGGTCGGGGCAGGGAAGGAGAAAGGGAGTGAATTATTCAAATAATAATGAAAGGAATATTTCTTGCTGAAATGAAAGACTGAAACATTTAATTTAGCTTGACACAAAAGGTTCCATTCACCGTGAAATCAAATATTTTGTTCCAAGGAACTTGTGAGAAAATAAAGAAAATGAAAGAAAGAAGTCAAAAGCTGACAGAGGAAAAGCCTTACCCTTGCAAAACAATTTCTTGGAACTATCTGTACAACGCACTAGAGATATGAATTTTACTACTTCTATATTTGGAAGGGGAATTGATCTGTATTTCTCACCTTTTTTTGCATTGCTCAGCTATCCCCACCTTTAAGTTATCTGAAATCCCACCTCCTCTAGTTCCACTTTTATAAGACACTTTCAGAGTCACAATAGGTGAACGGGAATGCGCATGTCCGAGAGAAAGAGATAAGGTTTACAAACAAACTAAAACAGTGTCTGCAAGTGTGGAGAGAAAATGAAAATACTTCCACCCACCAGAAATAATGTGTTTAACAACAGGCTCTCCAGGAATTAATACACATATAACTGGTAGGGAGAGAAATTGATTTGATTTGGAATTTAAGGTGTTTCTGACCATCTGGGAATTTACATCAGGTGGTGAGCATTTACGGACAAGAATTTATCATTTAGGACTACAAACAACATACTTCTTACTCTGATTATTTTTGACACTCTGTTATCAAAAGTTTCTTTGCACTTCTGATCTCAAAACTTAGAAACAATCACCAGAGGCATTATAGTACTGAAGTGTCATACTGATGTGTCGGTACTTTTATATAAAACGTCTCAGGCCGGAGGTTACTGAGTTGCTGGTGGCTAGGTTTGAAGAGGTGGGAGGAATGTCCTTTGAATTTCTGCTTTAGCAGCCCTGAATGCCGAAATGCTCCACTCTGACTCCAGGTCTTGCGAAGATCAGGTGAAACTAGCTTTCCTTAAGAAGCTAAAGATAAAGATGAAAAGATTTAGTGGCTTGTATTCACTTGCCCATGGGAGGGGGCAAGGAAAGGGCAACTGCAGGTGCTAGCCTGAAACTCCCAGTTGTCCACCATAGAGAATAAGGGAATAATTGCTTCTCAGTACGATTGCAAGAAGGGACGTCTCCTTAGAACATTTTACTAAAGAGAGATTTTGGCACATCGCATTAAATAATATCCTGGTGAAAGTGGAGTTTGTTTGTAAAACTGTCAATAAGAGTTCTACTGTCATTTATTTAATAACTTCTGTGATGTGTGCCCACTTTTACAGTTTTCCTCTAGAAGAACAAGTGACTTAACCCCCAAAATGTGTATCTGAGTACTTCTTTGCCTAGGAGACATTCTATTCTGACCCAACCTGTTTTCCTCTGGCTTCATAATAAGATAATTTAAGTCATTACCTGAATATAAGTGAACTGTGGTGCCGTCCAAGTCTGAGTCCTCGGTCTTCTTATAACTGATCCCTGATTGGTTTGATGAAATGATCTGATGATGCTTTTGTGTCTTGCCTTTTATCTGTTTTTTCCTGGGTTTAATAATTGTTACATTGAAGAACTTTTGGTGATACTAGACTTTGTAAGAAAACAAATCCTACATTTTTTCTGTCTCAAACAACCTGGAACTTCAAAGTGTAGGTTTTGAACACTGAATTCTTTGTAGCCTTGAATGCTACAATTTTCATTTAACAGGCTCACTCTGTCTGCCTGTGACCACAATAAGCAGCATGCAAGGCGCCCAAATGAACCCTGAATGTGTATGTCATACACCCTGAGAATTACAGGTGGGAAAATGTTGTGCTCTGATAAAGCTAACATCTTGTGTTGATAATTTAGAGTATCTGTGCTTGCCATTGATGTTTAGAAAGATTAGAAGAGTGCATCTTGCATATAACAGATATTTTTGTTCTCTGAAGGTCACACTAATATGCCTATTGCTTCCAGATGACAAATGTCTGGCATTTAGACAGACTGAGACACTGAGTAGGGTAAGTAAAACAAAATGCCCATACATTTAGTGTGCATATAGCCTTCAACCCAATTACATGGCATATTTCCCAGTTTTTGAGAAAGTTTCTGAACTGTTCCTTCAGAAAATTGTATCAATCAAGAATTGAGTTCTCTAGTACTTGTTAGAGGCATATCAAAACTGAGCTGGGTTGGACATTCGAGCAGCATCTTCATATTTCTTTTTGGATCTTTTCTAAAGAGTAAAATGATCTATTCTCCAATAACATGCACAGTGAAGCTGATATCTAAGTGCTGTTGTTGCAGACTCTCTGCAAGCTTTGGGAAAGTAGCAAGTTTCCAGTTATACAGGTAGAGACTTCTGTCTCTAAAGAAATTAAGAAGTCTAGAGAAAACTATAATACTTATATCTGTCCTCATCAACTCTTACTAGCCCTTTAGTAAATGCTTTCCTAAGAGAATAGTGTCAGTACATTCCTTTAAGGCTTACAATATGTTTGTAGACGACTAACCTCGTGCAAATAATTAAAGTAAGGAAAAAAGATTGTTACCAAGGAATGATTCAGTAAATGTAGCTTTAAAAGGTGTAAAAATATTTCTTTAAGTGTGAGCGTTTCCTTGCCAGCATTCCATGAGCTCTCTGTATTGCCAAATTTTGTTTTTAGAGTCAGTTGTAAAGGGTAATACTGAAACCACTGAAAACTACTGACTGACATAGCAGTTTAACCACAATTTTTCTTCAATGATTTGACCACAATTTTTAATTTCATAAAAAAGATAGGAATATTCTCTATGAATATTTTAGCACCAAAATTACTTACACATAGCATAGAAGCATAGAACTTTTCTTCTATAGTGACCTTTTTTGCCTTGGATTAATTTCTAAAGGTCTACAATTTATTCTGTCTGTAGTCGGAAAAATTTAAATTCCGAATGTATCTACAAGAATGATCACAGACCATAAGCAGGAAAGGAGGAATACATTCTCTGGGTTATCATTTCAGCACTGTGTACACAATATGTCAGAGTCTGAAACTTTCAAATTAATTATTCTTCCTGGTGATGCTGAATGTGTTTTGTTGCCCTTCAAGCTTGCAATTAATATTCAGACAGTTGTGAAGGGAGGATAATTTGGTGATTTTCAGTTTATTCTTCCAGGGAATAAACAAGAGAAGAGAATACATATTTCTCTTTTACTGCAGCTCAGAATCAGTTGATTAAGTTGTGTCTGCAACTGTACACAATCAATGTCAGTTAGAGTACAACTTTATTAAAGTTTCCTTGAATTTACATAACTTTCAGAACCATTACATGTATAATTTATCATGATGATGCAGTATCGTTGTAGGGTATTTATAAGCTTTGTGCAGTGGGGCAGAATTTCAAACCTGGTCCTTCATTAATTTTTAATTCAATAACTTAGCTAAACTAGGTGAGCACTGATAGCAAGAACACCAAGAGCTTTACCAGTCTTTAAATGAAAATGCTCACCATGTTCAATGCCTCTGCAATCCTACGGGACAAAGTCTAATGTGCTTATGAAAGTGTGTTTACCATCTGCATGTTCACTAGGTTTTTCTTCCAAATATTTTTTACCAGCCTATGATTTGAATTTATAGAAAAAGAACTGCAGATTTCAAGTATTTAATTGAAAACAACAATTTAAAAAAATCATGGGGGTTTTGCTTGGAAAGGGAAATTTTGGTGAGGAAAACATACGTGTTTTCTCATACAAGTATAAAAAAACTTTCTCATGTATGAAAAACTTCATTTGTCATTTTCTTATATCACTTTGCTAGCCATAGCTCAAAGAAGGTTTTTTTAAAGGAAAACATTTTCTTCTGCATTCAATCAAATAATGGCAAACAAAAATGTTAGGAATTATGGATGGTTGTGAAAAAAACTTAGATCATAGAAACACAGAATAGAATGATATAATTGTTGAGGTTGGAAAAGACCTCTATGATCATTGAGTCCAACAACTGAGTTAGCCTAGCACCACCATGTTCACAACCAAGACCTAAGTGCCTCATCTTCTAAATTCGTCTTTTAAATTTGTCTTTTAACCTCCAGGGATGATGACTCATCCACTTTGTGTAACCTGTTCCAATGCTTGAAAACCCTCTTGGTGAAGAAATTTTTCCTAACAGCTAATCTAAACCTTCCCTGGTGAAATTTGAGGCCATTTCCTCTTTCCTGTCACTTGTTACCTGGGGGAAGAGACTGACCCCCAGCTTGCTACAATCTCCTTTCAGGTAGTTGTGATGGCCATGGAGAGGGTGGGAACTCAGCCCTTACTTTCTTTAGCTGTTTGAAAATCTGAGTCTAACTTCACAAAGGCTCTGAATCCTAAAGTTATACTTTCTATATATTTTAGGATGCTTTAGGAGGGTGCTTTTTGTTTTCTGCATAGAAAGGATGCTCTGTTTCTATGGTGCCTCAATATCAATGAAGAAAAAGGTAAGTTATTGATATTCCAGACATTGGAAACTGTTGATAATAGGAGATAAATAGCTGATCCTACTCTCATTGAAATAATAATAATACGTCAATTTTTATTGATTTATTTTTATGTTTAAACGAACCCTTAAGTGAATGGCAGAGCTGTTCCATTCTGTTAGAGTCATACTTGTTATTGCTCATTGGAAGTACTCTTTCTGGATTAAGTTGACTTATTGATCTCTCAGAAATGTAGATGTGGATTCTTTAGCCTGTGACACTGTTCTCATTTACTAATTGTGGGTGAGAGTAACAACTAATATGCATAATTTCTCACACAAAATTCTCCAAAATTATGTAGAATGTTAAATATAAATAATGCAATTCTTGGAGTGAAAGAAAATGGGAAGAAAAGAAAGCAGCTTAAATCTCTCCCCTCTCCACCCCCAAATCTCCTTCTTCTATGCCAGAAATAGAAACCATGATGAAAAACGATATTGTGGCTTTGAGACTCTCTTTGGGCTGCAGACAAAAAAGAACAAAGTTAACCTTGTTATATTTTTCCTTCCAAAGTCTGAAGAAGGCCACATGGTTGAGATTTCACTTCTCATTTCTATTTCCAGGGCATATTTTCTCATCCTCTTCATAAAAGAATGGATTTTGTATCGATGTGTTGATCCAGCAGCTGGTTTGTTTTTTAAATGAAAACATTATCTGTTTATTATTCTGATACAATTTTAAGCAGTTTTACTCAGCATATTTGAATTCAAAATCCTATTAAAGATGCAATATTCCTCTACTACTTTGTCCCCCACTGCGCTGAATTCAGTTTCCCCATTTTGAATAGAAATATAATATTGTATATCTGTTCAGGCTGATGTAATTTCCACCACTGAATTTCCAGTCACTGGACTGCCTGTTCACCTTCCTATCATGGAAATTTTGCATTTGCACATATTTTTCTCCACATTTACAAAATGAATTATTGGTCTGGCTATCTTACAATTGCTTTACAGCAGCACTTTCTTTCAAATCAAGAAAACTTATCCCTTTGCTTCCTACCATCTGATGAAAGTAGTAAGAATTGCTGAGTTAGGATAAACACCCTCATTTTGTGGTAGAGAGGGGAGGGGAATGAGAATCAAAATGTTAATTTGTTTTAAAGTTAAAAGTACTGACCCATGCACTAAAGATAAGCATATCTAATTTTAAATCTTCCATATCTATTGTAATGTCTAATTGCATAGTTAAATGAGCTGTAAAAGCAGAAATGCCGCTGTAACCTCTAAACAATTTTACACAGTTCTAGAACATTTGAGATAACAGAAGAAAGCTTAAAGAATCTTTTCTCCTCCAGTAAGGCTAGTTCTTCAGAGGACAGTGTTTATTGAGAGGCTTTCTGCTTGGGCAGCACATTCCCGTTACTCTGGACACACTTTAGATTTAAGGAGGCAATTGAATGCATCATATGGGCTATGAACACTCTATAAAGGTCCAAAAATATTAGCAGATGTGTCACTCAGTGCTCAGTTCTCATCTTGGATTGATGTAATACTGGAATAACTTGATTGAATTCAGTAACTTTATTCTAAATTAACATAATTGCTATCATAATTATTTAGCCTACAGAAGCATCTGCAGCCCCTAACTAGGTCAGGGCACAATTCCACTAGGCTCTCTGCATTACACATGCACATACACAGACTAATATGTCAGAGAGCTTTATATATAGACTGCCTCTATTTTGCTTGGGGCAAAATAAAACAATGGAGAGGTGAATCCACTAGTATGAGTGGTAGCCTCTGTGATTGACTTCACTGAAAGTCCCGTAGACTTTCTGTGCCTCTGTTCTCTTTCTAGAAACTGCTGATGGTTGTGCTTCTCTTGTTTTATGAGAATAATTGCATTTAAAATTGTGAAGTGCTCAGGCACCATGGTAATGGGGAGATGCATAAGTGTTGTGGATAGACAAGGTAATCTGCATCCAATTGTTCATGCTTTATAGCCCTTAATGACAGATACTTCAGGGGAGTTGCTTATATCCTGAAGATGAGATGTGCCAGCATATTAGATTTTTTTACTACTGAGGGGTAAAAAGGAAAATACAAAGTAGCTGTAAAATAATAACTTTTCTGCAGACTATAAAAGACTTCAAGTTTAATAACAGCAATGATTGTTTCTAAGGTTAAATGAAATCATAGTACTGTCTCTACAAAGTGGGAATTACATACACCTCACATAGCACAGCTCGCATTTCCTGTAAATGTAAATGACTTTTTGTTTCTACTCAGAAGTTTGAGTCTAATGATGCTGTAGGCAATAATGAAAGTTCTTGAAAAGAACATTATGTATTGTTCCCTAACTTTGCCCTGTCTGAATTGTCATTAATTTGTTGTGCCTAACAAATGGAAAGTACTAGGACAGGAGCTGAGTGGCAGTTGCATCAAATTAATTTGGGATTTTGAAGTATGTTAATGTTCTTAGGGTGACTGCCTTCAGTGAAGCTAGGATATAATTTCAAGACACTGGAAGTTGCCCTGATTAAACCTTCTTTTTACTTTCCAAACTACCCAGAATGACAGATACTGTCAGAGGGAACTTCCCAGGTTACTATGCTTTCAGGATCTGACACTTTTGCTAGAAAAGAAAATGAGTTATGTAGAGAGAGAATTTATTTACCCCTTTTTTTTGGCAAGACCAGAAAGGTTTAGACCAGCTCTTCTGATAATACATCTTAGTGCTCCTCAAGCTATTGCTGTTTATGTGACCAGTCACCAGAGTGAAGGAATACAATTGTGATCATTCTTCTGGTGGCTGGGTGAAGTACAAAAGTCTTTATGTGCTTTTTAGTGGTAAAGAATTTAGACTTAGAACAACCTTCTTATCTACCTTTTGTAGCAGTACTTCCCCATATGGGATCTGGGCCCATGTTCTCCCCCAAACAGACTGGTTTTATTTTGGCAAATAAGAATGGATTTTGTGTTCTTCCAAAGTTTCTACTCGTACCTCTTCAGTGGTACAGTGGTACAGCAGTTTTTTTTGGCTGCAGGATCTTCAGACAGCTTAGGTTAAACACTGGATAACCCAGTGGTGTACTATAAACGCTGGAATTAGAGGGACATTGTGCAGCAAAAGGACTGACCAAAGTTTTCTGTATCTAGATACCTCAGTTTAGATACAGTTTTTAAAGGACAGCCTTAATATCTTAATTTTACCATGGATACACAACCTTTTTTTTTTTTTTTTTTTTTTTTTTTTTAATTTCTGGCTTTTTGTGAGTTCAATGGCAAAACCTGAGAGTGTACATGTGAGGCCAGAATACCAAAGTGTTCTGGATTCTTGGTTTTGGTTTCCTTTTACCTTCCTATAAAAGACCTATTTTTCTTACATCTTTATCAGTGCCTTTTCAGTCTGCATTTTAAAAGCTTCAATACTTTCTCAGTAGCATCCTAAAAAGTGTAGTTTAATGGAGATAACTCTTAGGATTCTCTAGCCAGGACAGACTTGTGTTGTGCTTCCAAATGAATTGTGAATGCACATGGTTTGTGCATTCTTGCTGCAGTGGAGGTTTTTTTTTTCCTTAATTTTTGTATCATGACCTATATGTCTGCAACTGGAGTATCATAGAAAAATGTACACCTAATACTTTGCCATAGTATCATACAATCAAATGAAATGCTTTCTTGGAATTCTAGTGTCTTTGAGGATACTCTCTTCTGAGTAAACAAAATACTTTGGCTGCAGATTTCTATGTATCGTGAGTTTCAAGGGAAAGATTGTGAGGAATTAATTTTGGTAAGCCATGTGGTAAAGGATTAATGGATAATTTTTTTGAGAGCAGTGGAAAAAATTAGGACTTTGCTTTTAAATTTATCAGAAATCTAAGTATATAATAGAATTAAAGAGTGAAAATGTTTTAACTGTTATGGTTGCTTGCCACTTTATTTCTCAAATGAGGGAGACTTTTGCAGCTGATCTACAGGAAACCAAAGCATTGGCTTACTCTGCCATATAAAGTAAGCAAAAATGTTTTTACATTGTGTTAAGATGTTTGTGTCACTGGTTTTACTTATGTCACTGTTACTAATGTACAGTTATTGTACATTGTTGCTTGCAGAGATAAAATTAATGTTATTAATTCAGCTACAAGGTTTGTAGATCTGTGAGCAGTTGAGCAACAAAACTAGGGGTCACTACCTGGATTAATGATGTTTTATGTCTTGGATTGATCATATCTAAATGTTAATCAATTCCAACCAAATGCCTGATGCTGTTTCTTTCTTTTCTTTTTTTTTTTTTTTTTTTCCCCTAATTTGTTATTTGTCAGTAGTATGGAGTCAAAGAAAGATATTCAGCTCCCATGTCAACTAAAATTTCTGTGCTACCATAATTAGCAGCTGCTTCTTCTTATGACAGATTTAGCTAGAAACTAAAAATCTATATTTGTTTTTACACAAATATGGCAATTTGTTCTTGATCAATTAAAGTAACTCTGCATTTCATTTTTATTATTACTAACAGATAGCATCCCAAGGCTTCAGTTATCTTATGTGATTAGCAAAGAACTGGGACAAAGGACAAAGTAATTTACCTATGGATATAGAAGAATTTGTAGATCAAACCAAAGGAAGGCAATGTCAACTAAAGGCAGCATTCAGGTCAGCAGAAAGATAAATTCCCACTGAAAATGCTTTCTCTGTAATTACTAAAACAACTTTTCTGATAGTGAATGAGAATTTTTACAGACCAAGTACTCCTTTTGTGTGTGATGTTTATTAGACAAGGAAGATTGATTTGCCTTTCTCAATGTCTTACATGAAAATATTTTTTTTCTCTAATTTTTTTTCTCACAATAAAATTTCATCTGGTCTTAGTGAAAGCATTTAACTCCTAGATGCCTTGATCATAGCTTTCCCATCATTCATGGAGACAGAAAATTTCCATCTGAAATATGAGAGTTTACAGGATGACCATAGGCCCTGTAATTTTTGCATAAGTTATTTAAGTGGTTTCATATACTGATTAAATTCCAGCTGGTGTCAATGACACACAGTGTGCTCACAAAATGTATATATAAGAATAAGACTAAAGGTTATGGTATCAGGGTTGAGATAGACAGGAAAGCACTGCTTTCCCCTTTTCTTTATGTGAATGCAACAACATCTCTTTCTGTTCTCTGGTGTTCACTAAATATCTTTTTTCCTATACAAAATTGAATGAGCAGGGATGCGCAACACTATAAGATAAAGGTTTTATACATATAATTCAGAGATGGAAAAGCCCTATTTAATGTTGTAGGCCTCTTTCCTGTTCTAGATAATTTCTGTCTAAATATATTTTTCTCTCACTGTTTTAAGAGCTTCTGCACCATAACTGTATACAAACACATGAACTGGATTGTGATGGAGAGTTAATATTTTATCACTGAGAGTCCTGGGTGCCTATGACAGCAGTGTGAGAAGCTCATTCAAGAAGCCTGTGAGTGTTTTGCTGATAGGATTGTAGCCATGACATCTGCTGCTTGCATATAGTAAGATTTTTCTTCTAGTTGTTTGGATGAAGGTGCTTGCTTTTATTATCTATTTATTATTGAGACTTTCCTAAGAAGAACATCTTCTTTAGCATGAGAGATTGCTGAAAGGAAAGACAGTTTGTAATTTTTCTGCACTTTTGTTTAGCTTCTGTGATTCTAATGAGTTACTAGAATGAAGTTGTTGTGACAATAGCCATACATTATGTTGGTTTTGATTCTGGAATGTCTAGTTGCAATTACCCAAAGCTGCTAGTGAAGGCAAGATGCTTGTCTTCCAAAACAGATTTTTGTCAGTAGACTCAGTACCAAAAATTACAAGTTTGTCTTAGTAGTTATTCAAACCCTTCAAATTTCTTGTCATCTAACTTCATTGTATTGTAACTGTAACTTCCACAAACCTAACTGCAAGAAGAAATTGTACAGAGATGGTCCCAGACAGGAGAGAACTGTACAAGCTGTTTTTCAGGAATGCAGGAAGGAGTTTTTGTTTGTTTGTTTGATTTTGGTTTTTTTTTTTGTTTTCTGTTGTTTTTTGTTTGGTTGGGATTTTTTATTAAGGGGAAGGGGTAGTAAAGGTTGGTTTTGTGCTACTATTTGTTTTCATGGTTAGTTCAGCCTCCACTGGTCCTATGTTTTAACTTCAGCTTCTTCTGCATTAAATAAAAGATTTTACCTTGCCATCTGAATACCACTCTAGGGTCTTTCCCCTGGCCTCCCCTCCCCAAAAAAGAAAAAGCAGTATAAAAATACTGTCTCTGGATTTGGAGATGTTATTTTTCCACCCACCATAATTTTAGAAAATTTATTAAAATAAATTGCAAAAGGCAAATCATAACATTTTTCTGACTCTGATATTGAGTGGATTTTGCGCTTATTATTCTAGCATTTCAACTTCTAAGGCATACTTCTCATTATCATACTAAGGCATGCTATAGAGTTCAGTGACCAGAAGCATCAAGAAGTAATTAAAAAAAATCTCAAATGATATCTAATTAAAAACTGTTCCAGGCAGAATGAATTAAACAGCTTTAAAGTTGCTTACTGCATCCATCTTCCTGATGTCTGAAGGAGCTGTGTTGCAGAGGTGAATCATATAATGGTAAAAAGCCCTTGCAGTAGGTAAATTCAGAAATGGAGTAGACAATAAACTGAAATTACAGAATAATCAGGAGTGGTAAATTACATCATCAAATTTCTTGACTTGGCAAGAAACATTAAAAAAAAAAAAAAAGTCTTATTGGCTACCAAAGCCAGAGCCATAAAAGCTGTAGATATTTTGTGGCAGATGAGTTGATGTAACAACATCAATCAGATCCTTGGGTAGAAGCCAATACAAGGTATTAAGAGGAGGGCTAATAGATTGATATGCTAGTTTAGTTTGATAACTGATCAAGCCATGCTGTCAAATGACATCCTAATATAACCTCCAGTCTTTCTGCTAATAAATCTGTTGAATTCTCTTCCTTTCATCCCATTTCACTTCCCTATTCTTTCTTGTTCCTTCCCCATTACCAAGGTAAGTCTGAAGAAATGTGTCTGTTCTCTAATATACACATTATGAAAAGCTAGCCATCCAAATTCTCATCCATTCCTACGGCAATATTTTGTGTCTGTAAGACCTACTGAAATCCATAAGAGGAAACCCAATTCAGAGTCACAAAGCTGAAATCCCTGATGTAGAATTTAGTGACAATGAGAAAAAAGAATCAAACCTAGCTGGTTTGGCCAAATCAATGCCCATTAAGAGTTTAAAGAAGTAATGGCTTTGCTGTCTGCAGAGTTTGGTAAGTAGTAGTTCATAACAATACTAGTGTTTATATCTGCATAAATTATGTATGTGCAAAGAAGGGTATATGATACCATTTTCTTCAGAAAAGAATCCTTAATTATTAAAAAACCCAGTAACTCAGTATCTTGAGATGTATGGACAAATTGCACATTACATTTACTGAACATAATGCATCTCCTGTTCTAAATACTATTAATTTGTTAGTTATTATATACAATATAATATTAGATACAATAAATAAAAATTGATTAAACTCTGAATAGATAGAAAATAATAATAAAATATATTTAATTCCCTGAATGACTCACTATGGAGAAATAATTCTACTGGTAGGTCCAAGAGTGGTCATCTATGACTTGATACAATGCAGAATATACATTGCATTAACATTTTAAAATTTTATTTTATTTTATCATTCTTTAGTGAACACTTTTAGGATGCTGCTCTTTAACTAATTGCTGTAGCAAGTGCCCCATTACTTAAACACTATGGCTGAGAGCATTATGCAGACTTCAGGAGCCTGGAGACAAAAAGTAAGTCTAGCAGCAGAGCCCACTTCACTGAAGACATATAAATTAAAAAGATTAGAACTGACTGCTCTGGGCAGTGTAGAGTAATGATTTTTAGGCCAACACAAGATTCCAGATACTCCAGGAAAATCCCATGATGAGCAATGTCAACTGATGTCAAATGCTACTGAAAGATCTAAGATAATAAATGCAGCAATGCCAGCTGGTATTGAAAGCAGGCTTGTTCCATGATAGCCATATTCCACAGGGCAACCTCTATGCTGGAAAAAATCCTAAAATCTGAAGAAAATATGTGCTTAGGAAAACCAAACCCACAATCAAAGTATTATTTTTTTCTAAGTGCCTCTAAAATTGAAAAAAAAATATTTCTAGTATTAAAGAAAAAAGAAATTACCTTAAATGTAAATATGACACTTAACACTGATAAATATATATTAAATTATAAACCAACACTTTATTTGTAACAAGTTTTCATGATGTGAAAATCTGTCCTCCCAGTAATAATCATTATATGCATTAGTGAGTGCATTGGGTTTGATGATTTTTCAAAGGAAAATTATCATTAAGAAGGTGTTATGGAATATGTGACTAAGGAGAACTGGTTGTAAAACAGGTGCAGACAGAAGCATTTTATAAGACTGAAGTTTAATTTAGATTTTCAAGTTATGTTGTATCCATTAGATGAAGTGACAGAAACATATCTGGAGGAGCTTGAGTAGATTCAACACATGTCTACTGTTTATTTGATTAACAAAAAAAGTGAAGTGCAGACTAGATGCCAACTCTCATTAGTTACCTTCACATAGTGGAAACCAGGCAGATAAAATGACTTCAAAAGATTGTGCTTATCATGTGTCATCAAACTACAGACAAAAAATATCTAAGCAATAGTTAACCAAAATACAAATTTTGGTGTACAGTGAACCAATACAATAGATATGGGGCAAAAAGGCAGAATATAACAGTTTTGCTTTATAGACAGAAGGCAAAATGGGCTAATAGGATTTGATTTGCTCTTGAGGAGAATATATCAGGATTCCATTACAGTCTGGTGTTTTGGTTTTTATTTTTAATTGGCAGGAGATTTCTTACTGTAGCTTTGAGGTTATGTGTTATGGTGTAACTACACATTAAGGAACGGAGAATAATATTTTTTATTATTCATCTTAAGTAACTTAGTGGGTATAAGACAACTGAACTGTGGGCATGGTCTGCAGGAATGACTGGTGCAGGCATAGAAAACCTTGCTAGGATATAGTCAGACCTTGAAGGTTGACTGTGCAGCTAACCAGTTAGACCACTGCACTTTATCTTTTTACAGAGATCCAGGAATTACATTCTTTACACATTCTTCAGTGGAAAACTAACTGTTAATAAAATTCTGTGGAAAAGTTTTATGACTCTTAGTCCTTGGCCCTGGGTCATATCTAATGAGCATGAAAAACAGTTTCTCCTGTATCCTCTAATAATTTTCCTACATAATTCTTAAAGTTCTTTTTGTATATAGAGCAACCAGATAATCTAAATACCCAAAGTATTTTTGGTGAATGCAAAAAACTAAAATAAAATATCTTGTCTCAACCTGACAATCCGAATCAATCTGTGAGTTTGCTTACCCTACACAGGATCTGGCTTCTTTAAGGAGGTTCTATAAACTAATCTGCATTTTTAGATTGGTTATATTTTGGTTATCTCTCAAATACCACTTTATTAGACAGTTTTGCCTAATTACTTTTCTTTAATCAGGAACTGCTGGCTAAGAAAAAAAGAATTGTCATATCTGAGATACGGTATCCAGGGAGGTCCATATCATTCTTATAGGATTATATTAAGAGTGGATTAACTGAATGAGTCCCTATTCTTATTACAATCTCTCCTTATTAGAATGGATTAATTTATCACATTTTCTCTCCTCTTCACAGCCTTTGACATAAAAATGAATTATCACACTTTCCATTGGTGTTTTTCCAACTGGGTGATGGTTTCCTTGCTTTTCAGCCTGTTCAGAAAAGAGAGGACCATTAGTAACTAGTTGTAATGGACTTGTATGTTGTAAGATGAAGGAATAGGGGGATTTCTGTTTTACAAAGGACTGCGGTGAGAACTCTGTGCTCCAGAAGATTCTGAATACCTGGCAGATTTCTGTCAGAGGAATTCAAGGAAAGATGTAGAGAGGAGTGTAATTGGATGCACCCTCCCTGTCTGTAGTCCATTTTTACTGTGGTTGACTTCTTTACCGTTATATTCTTAATTTTGGTTTAAGGAAAATAGCTGAGACAGGAGCAACTACTGTTGTTTGCTGACTGTTGTCTTTCAAAATCTTCATACCTACAGTAGCATATTTCTGTGGATCAGCTAGCTTTCAAGTCCATGCACATTATAGTAAGAGTTCTATGCTAAGATGTCTACTCATGCAGTCATTTTTTGATATTGCAAAACTTAATTTTTCTTCTGAAATGAAGATGCCATGGTGGAAGAGCACCTTGCACATAAAGTATATTTATTCTGTATTTTAAAGTGCAGATCAAGTATAATCCTACAGAGCCAGCTCTGGCACATTTTTAGGGAAAAGCACTGAGCTTTGTGATAGAATCAGAGCATCATTAATGTTGCAAAACACCTCTAAGATCGTTGAGTCCAACCATTATCCTAGCATTGCCAGGTCTACCATTTAAACCATGTCCCTAAGCACCATATCTGCACAGTTTTTGAACTCTTCTAAGGACAGTGATTCCATCACTTCCCTGGGCAGCCTATTCTAATCACTGACAAACATTTCAGTAAAGAAGTTTTTTGCAATATCTAATCTAAACATCCCCTGGTGCAACTTGAGGATGATTCCTCTTGTCCCATTGCTTGTTACCTGGGAGAGGAGACTGACCTCCTCCTGTTCACAGCCTCCTTTCAGGTATCTCAGGTGTCAGAGGCTGACAAGGTCTCTCCTGAACCTCCTCTTCTCCAGGCTAAAAAAACTCATCTTCCTCAGCTGATCCTCATAGGACTTGTGCTCCAAACCCTTCACCAGGTTCATTGCTCTTCTCTGGACACACTCCAGCACCTATCTTGTCATGTGGGGCCTGAAAATAGACACAGAACTGGAGGAGCTGCCTCATCAGTGCTGCATACGGGGGTACGATCATTGCCCTGGTCCTGCTGGCCACACTGTTGCTGACACAGGCCAGGCTGCCAAGGGCCTTCTTGGCCACCTGGGCACACACTGGTTCATGTTCAGCAGGCTTTCAACCACCACCCACAGGTCCTTTTCCACCAGCCACTCTTCCCAGCCACTCTTCCCAGTAGCATTCCATGCTGTTGCTGTGACTGAAAAGCAGAACAGGGCATTTATCATATAGAATATCATACTCTTTGCCTCAGACCATCAATTCAGCCTGTCCAGAGCCCTCTGCAGAGCCTTCTTACCCTACAACAGATCAACAGTCCTGCCCAAATTGGTGTCATGTGCTTGCTGAGTGTGCACCCATCTCCTTATCCAGATCATTGATAAAGATATTAAGCAGAACTGGTCAAAGCACTGAGCCCAGGGAGCACCATTTGTGACTGACCACCAACTAATTTAACTCCATTCACCATTACTCTCTGGGCCCAGACATGCAGCCACATTTTAACCTAGTGAACATTACACCCATCTCAGCCATGAGCAAACAATTTCTTCAGGATGCAGGAGACAGTGTCGCAGGCTTTACTAAAGTCCAGGCAGACAATATCAACAGCCTTTCTCTCATCCATTGAGCAAGTCACTCTCTCAGACAAGATGATCAGTTTGGTGAGGCAGGACCTGCCTTTTACAAACCCTTGCTGGCTAGGTTGTGCTGCACACGCGGTGTGATGCACTCAGGATAATCGACTCCATAACCTTCCCTGGCACCAAGGTCCTGCTGACAGGCCTGTAGTTCCCAGGAGGTGCCACAGCACAGAACTTTTAGGTCTTACTAGAGCTTCAATAAGACCAGGAAATGCAAAGTTACAACTACATCTACTTCCTTTAATATAAAAGCTGACATGCATTGTAATTTGACACTGAAGAACCAGGGCAAGCAGACTCCCTCCCATAAGGGCTAAACACCATAAAGTTTATGAATGGAGTTTCAGAATTTTTTCTGTGACCCCACAGAAACCCTTCAGAATATGGTCACAGACTACAACAGATATGCTTCTAAGCCTTTGCTCTGGGAGGCACATACATATAGCTGTTAGGGTAAACTGAACAGCCTAGAAGCATGAAGAAAATGTTATTGCCATCCTGTTTTATTAATATATAAATTTATTAATATGCAAATAGTATTTGATTTTATGTGGGTTTTTTCCTCCAAGGTGAGCTAGGATGGAGATCATACTTTTCTTGAATGGCTCAATCACTGCAGCTCCAGCAGAATGAGTATGGTCTGGGCACTGCCAAGGCACTAAAGTCTCTCTAAGATGTAGACCTGGATTCCTTGTTCCAGTTTAGGCATGCAAGGATTCCTACTCTAAAATGGGTTGCATGGGTAATTTTCTCTGCTCTTTACTCTTACATTAGTCAGTGTATTTTATATGCTTCAGAAGTGGTAAGTCACATCTCATGCACAGCCAGGCACAATCCTGTATATTATATTTCGTTTGTATACAAAGTGGTAGAGGAAGAATAATTTCCTTCTTATTCCAGCTAGTTATTAGTTTGTACTATAAACATGAGAAGTAGTGACCTTTTTAATTTATTTATCCTTACCAAGCTATTTCTTTAGTAATATCTTATAGGGCTGAGGCAGTTATGGCAATTATATGGTGCATAAAATCTATTCTCCTTTATACATATGGAATTTACTTAGTTTTAATTGCATAGAATGCCTTTCCTTGCTTGTATTACAAAGCCGTATGAATAAAAATGGTCTTCAGAATACAATTACAGGCATATTGTAGACATTGTCTAAGTTTAGTGCCTTCCATATAAACAAAAAATATGGTAATTTTTCAAATGACTTTTAAGGAAACCTTCCAGTTGTTCTTTTCTTTTTTGGCTATTAAAAATGATTCTATTTTTGCTGTGTTCTAGCTCAATTTTAAATATATTCTTTTCAATGAGATGGCAGTCAAAAGATGGGATTATTCTGCTCTGCTCTGCACTGGAGTGGCCTCACTTTGAGCCCTGTGTGCAGTTTTTGGCACCACAACAGAAAAAAGACATTAAGCAATCAGGGAGCATCCAAAGGAAGGCCACAGGGATGGTGGAGGGCTTTGAGGGGAAAATGTATGAGGAGAGTCTGAGGTCATTTGGTCTGCTCAGCCTGGAGAAGAGGAGACTGAGGGGAGACCTCATTGCAGTTACAGCTTTCTTGTGAGTGGAAGAAAAAGGGCAGGCACTGATCTCTTCACTCTAAGGACAGGACAGAAGTGGCATGAGGCTGAGTCTGGGGGAAGGTTAGGCTGGATATTAGAAAAAGTTTCTTCACCCAGAGGGTGGCTGGGCACTGGAACAGGTTCCCCAGAGCAGTGGTCACAGCAACCCTTACATCGAGAAGTTTTTGGGGAATACTCTTAAGAACAGGTCCCTTCCAATTTAGCATATTCTATGATTCTATGATACTAAGAATTAGCTTTGCATAATATTGTCCTCCTGACAACACAATCCTGGATAATTGACTGAGGATCTTCCTACCAGCCTGGTGTCTAGGAGCTTGCTAGGCCTTATGATGCCCAAATTCCTTAATTCCTTCAGCCTCTTTTTGTGATGTTTAGAGTGGGAGAGAAAAGCTTCAAAACCAGTCATCACATCTAAGTGTATTGACTGCTTAATTATGTTCACACATTAAATGGCTGATATGAATTATGGTTCTGGTGCCATAAAAATGTTCATTATTTCCTGTTAAGGGCTTTCAAGTGATATAATTTCCGGATCTTGGCCCAGAAGTTTGGAACTGTAGATGCAACGGCTGTGCCTCAAATGACACTTCACTAATTGTTTTGGCATGGGACATTAATTGCATTCTGTTCAGGAATTCTCTTGCCTGATTGAAGTGTTCTTTGTGTGTGTGGTGTGAGAATGTTGTTACGTGCCCTGTCTGGCAGAACAATATGGGCTCTTTACTGTGTGCCCTTTTAACTTGAATAGTTTCTTTGAGATGAAGAGGTGTAGTTTTGAGTTAATTGAAGACCTGCAGAAGTCTATAGAGTTTATTTTTTAGTGTTGTTATTTATTTAATTTTTCTTTCAGAGAGATTCTTGTGGTACAGAGATACAATTAGGTGGAAACAAGAATGTTTCTTTTCCGTTCTTTCTCTTTCTATGTCCATTTTAGAAATAAAGATATTGAAGCTTGAGACTCTATGAATCAATCCTTATTCAACCAAAGTTCTAGCTGTCTCAACTTGTCTGATCAAATCAGATAATCAGACATAAAATCTGACTTTTCCTTAAAGTCAATAGATAAGCTGCCATCAGAAAAAATCCAAAAGATTTATGTATTTTAATATCTTTATTAAACCTTCAGTTTAATATACAGGTAATTTCTTTCTTTTGCTTTTTAGAGTTCATAAGAATATATTTTTTCCATAAACTCCTCCCACCAATTTTATTTATGCAATTTGGAAGCAAATTTGTTGCTACAGAGATATTTTCCTTGGAAGCATTATTCCAATGAGGAACAAAGGTGAAAAAGTAACTTGTTGGTCCCCTGAAAAACACTTACTTGATACAATGACCGATTCTAGAAAAAATGTGTATTTGTTTCTCGAACTACAAACTGTTCCATCAGTTTCAACAATTTCACCTGGAAGCCAATCTTTCAGCAAGATCCCAGGATCTGTCAATAGTCTCTGTATATAAATGACAAATAATTTTAGTTTGCCAGCTGTTCAGAAACTGTCTGACCAAGTAGACAAAATTAACACTTCTTTTGCAGATTAATGTTTAGCTGAGGTTATGGACCCTTAGGAAGATAAGGCACCTGTCTTGCCTGTGATTTGAACTCTCTGCTTTTTATCATTATTGTATGGTTTTGATCTTTTTATTTGAAACAAATAACACTGTGCTCTTTGCATCTATTGACCTTAATCTACAAATCAAGCTACTATTAGCAGACATCTGCATGATTAAAATTAGGAGAGTAAATTCCAGTTTGCACACAAACAGCAATTTGCATGGTTCTTCAAAGAGAGGAACTCAGATGTTTTAGGAACTCGGTGCCATTAAACCTTGAGGCAACTGGGAAAGCATTGTAAAGGGTTGAAAGGCAATAGCAGATTTAACTTTATTTTCTCTGTAGCAAATGTTGATTGATGCTGCAACTTTAGCTATATACCAGATATCTGTGATTACTCCAAAGTTAGCCAACTATTGATATGATTAATTTGCTTCCAGCTAATTGTTCAGAGAACCGAGATGTATGTGATGGTTATGGCAATTGAAAAGGAGAAAAAGATAAGAAACAAATATTTGCACTGAGTTAAAGCATGATTAAAACAGTAGTTTACCAAAGTGAAGAAAAACAACCAAAAATCCCTGTTAGTATTTACTCCAGCTCACAAAGCAGGCAAGGGAAATGAACATGAGTTAAAATGTGAAGTCAAAAATTGGCCTTAAAGAATGTATCATGACAGGACCTTTTACAAACAGGTTCTTACCTGGCAGAGTATTGAAGCCTTTCTCTAAGCAAGGGTTGAGAAACCTTTTGTTCACTCTGGCAGTCAGTAGACCTATATATAGTACTTTTTGCTACCACAGTTATTTACAAGTGTTCCTACAGCTCCACTGGGATCTCTGTAAATTGTCATCAGTTCCCTGGAATTCTCTGAGTTCAGGTATGCTTCCCTTCCTGTGACTTTCCTAGAATATTTATGCTTTTAACCTGCTGAGAAAATTTTCAGCATTGCTTCTGTGACAGCAACAATACAAATTCATGGGGGATGAGCTGTGGTTCATACAGGCATTTTACTGTGTGGTGTCTCCAACCACTGAACTGGGCTTAAGTGAGTCTTTAAGTGGTTCACATCTATTTTTTAGTTATGAATTCTCCATCTTTTTGAACTTCAAGCTTTTGGACTGTTAACATGTATGGAGAGTCTAAATCAATTAACTCCACCTCACAGCCATCTTGGCACTGTTACAGTGTGGAGTCTGTTATTTGCTGGGTTTTGTGATTTTTCTTTCTTTTTTTTTTTTTTTTTCCACATGTAGTTATATCACAATCAAATTTATTATGGGGATGAAATCCAACATTTAATAGAGATTGTGAGAATTTTCCATCAGTTCTCAAGTGAAATCTAAATTTTGTGTTACTATCTGTGAATATCCAGTACAACAGACATATTTTTCTCGTAGAACACTTGACTCTGTGATGACAACAATCTATTAATAATTTAGAGTCTACAGAAAAACAGTGAAGCTATGATCTTATTTCAGGCCTGTGAATCACTAATTTGGAATATTTTGCTAGGGGAAGGAGACCCTAGAGTTATTTCTCTTTACCTCAATTCTCTCATCTGTGAAACAGTAATAATACTTGCTGTGTGATTGGAAGGTCTGCCTCATTAGTGTCAATGACTGCTGAATAGTAGGCTAAAAAAAATGGTGTGCAAATGTTGCAGTTTATTATTTTAGAGATTACATGTAACTATCTAAACAGAAACACATAGCTTCACATTCTGAAATAATTTTCTCTAAATAACCATAAGAACATAATTTTCAACAGGAGATGCTTATGGTTTGAACAGTTAGAAATATTTGCATCTGAAACAAAGAAACATCTACAAACAAGCTTTTTTATTAGTAGTAATGAATAAATATATTTAAAAGACATTTCATGCTTAATTGCTTCACAAGCTCATTTCCTGGGCTTCACTTTTATCACAGTACCTGGCAAGATACCAGTTCAATGTCTTGTGCTTGAGTGCAGTTAATGCATTTGCTCCACACAACAAAAAGTTAAAAAGAGCAAAACAAAAGCAAAGAAAAAAAATCTAAACTTGAAAGTGCAATATGTATTGACATATATATTTCATATACAATTAACTGGACTTACAAGATTCAAGAGCTACTGCAGGAAGTTACAACAATCCAGTGAGATACTGGAAAGAACAGTAAAGTGCAGGGACAGTTTTTGAATACTGCATAACTTTTCCTTCTCACATCATCAGGCAGCAGGTTAGACTTCTGAAGAGACTTCCAGAGACTGACAGACTACTTGTTTATAAGGTATCCAGGATAATATTTTTATTCCTTGTATATCCTACAACAATGATGCTAGGAAGAAATACAGCAGAATTACATATTAATAGCAATATTTAGAAACTGAGGTTAGTTGATCAGAGCAGGAAAACTTGTTTCACTGAACTTTTGAACTCTTTTGAGCATTGTTAATGTCTAAACACACAAAGAGGCATGCATATATATACACATATTTTCTAGGCTGAATGCATTTAAAAAAACTTTTTTTTATCTTAAAATTTCAGCTTAAGTATTCAACACCAGAAAACCAAATACAAGAAAAATTACCCCGACTAGACACGGGAGACATGGGAAATGAACAAAATCTGATGAAAGCAAAATAGAAAGATAAATCATGTATGAAGTGAACAAGAAGAGACTTAAGATTTATTTTTTCCCTTTTGTATGTACTATTGATGATGGAGGTGGGGGGTAAGTGAAGTAACATGGTACTTGGTAAAATAAAAACAGAATATAACCTTAATATCCAAAGCTAGCTTGCACAAGTTTAGATGGAATTCTGTAAATGGCTCCAAGGATGTTGGCAAACATATTCACTCCATATTCAGAGCAGCACTGAATAAGAGGGTGCCAGAGGGACAGCTAGAGGGAATAGGTCATTTTGACAGTTTTGCTTTCCAATGGCTTATTTGGTCATTCTCCTCACCATTGCAATCACCATAAATCAGTGGCTGTATGATGCCTCTTGTGTAACATTTTGGGCACTAGATACATGCTAATATGTTTTGTACCTAGATTAATCAGTTATATTTACCGAAATTTAAAATTATGACTTTGTACTTAGTAAATAAAACCCCACCAAAACCCCAGAAGTGCTTGTACAGTATTTTCTTTCAATTTGCTATAACCAGATTTAACATGTAATGCAAATGCCGTAGTTTTAACTCTTAGCACATAATCTTAATGACAGTAAATGGTGTTTGATATATTCAGTGTTTTTCATCACCAATTATTTCCTTCACACATTAGTGGGAATACTTTTATAAACAGTTTGACCTGTGTTTTTCTGGATGATCCAGGGAAAACAATGAAGCTGTTAAAAACATTACTGACATGTACAACAATAAGGAGGAGTGGGACACATTTAATTATAATTGTGAAATTAGACTGACTGTAATTTAGACATGATGGATGCTTTCACAGAGATACAAATCATACTTAGATGTTCAGGTTTTTTATTTTGATCTAGTAGAATCTCTTCTAGTTTGTTCAGAAAACCCAAGTGTATTTAGAATAAGAAATGTTTTATTATTTGTGGCTTTTTATTATAATCCTCAGGGTTGGTTTTTTATCTTTCTTCCTTCCTCACATAATTTCTGTCTGATTTTCATGAGAGAATGGTTTAAATGGTCTTTTATCCCTGGATTAACTTGGTAAATCCATTTTTTTCTACTTTGTCTTCTCTGTATATTTCTATTTATTTTAGAGTTCAAATATTACTCATTGCTTTGAAATGTAAAAGTGTTCATAAGTTTGAATTGTTTGAATATTCTATGTTTAAGTAAAAAATTATTGTCACCTAAAGTAACCATTCTGAAAGGGGAAATTAGTGTTGTAAAGGCCCATACTGTTATGGTCAAAACCCCAGTTCCCATAGATGTATACAGTCAGTGTTCTGCAGGTCAGCTACCGATTTCATAGTTTTATTTTTTTGTCATTTTGAAGCTGTAAACACATGAGATTTACAAATCCAAATATAATTTTGTTAACTAGTCATCAAAGAATGGCTGAATCTCTTTGTTCATCTCAGTGGAATATAAGTAGTTACCACCTAAAGATATATATTCCACTGGAGGTTGTTTTAATACAGATAATTTATATTTTTGATTAAAGTATAACAAGTATTTTAAATTTTATAATTTTTTATAGTAATTTTATTTGGTCTGGGTAATAAATGTTTTCTCACTGTGAACTCAGTCTAAATCAAAATCTTTATATTTTACAGCATCATTTCCCATGGAAAAAGGGGGAAAGAAGACTTTCTTAGCTTAGTGGACAGGCAGTCATGTGGGATCTGGGCAGCCAGAATTCATGAGCAATATATTCTTTGTTAAGAGTGGAGTCATGCCAGCAACAGAAAGTGAATTCTGTCAGACAGAGAGGGACAGGTACCACTCTCACATCTCTAGCCTTAATCAGGGGAGATATCTCCGCCTCACATCAGAAAATCTAGTCTGGACCAAATAACTTTCACCATTCAGACCCGGTATGTAAATGCTCTGCTGTTTTTTTCCAATTTTACTTTAGTTCTCAAGCTGTAGTAAAAACTCTTTTTCAGAAAAACCTTATTTAACCAGATTACTTTTGTTATCTTGAAGTTTGATTCTCCAAATTGCAGCTGCCTACAATGGAGTAACATCCAAAATTAACATTAAATGATACAGCCGCAAAACATTTACAATCTAGTTAATGTGTGTTTTAAAAAATATTCCAGAGCAGAGAGTTTCAAAAATTCTCTTAGATTATGACTACTGTTTCCCATACAAAGAAACTGATTCCTCAGAACCTTCAGATAATTTCTCTAGGGACTGACAGTAAAAGGAATGGAAATAATGTATAAAGCATGCATAATTCTAAAAATAGTGACTTTGTCGTCTACATCACAGGAACATTTTAAAACACTTGGGCAGTCTGTCCTTCTACGTTACCTGCTGTTGTTTTTAGCTATGGCATATTCAGAAAATCTTTCAAAAGTTTTGCCCTATTTCTGGCTCAGCAAAATGGTAAAATCCTCCAATGATTGTAAATGATGGAGTTTTTTCTAGTCATTGCAGGAATTATTGCTGATACTTTGTGGTCCAACTAGGAACACACTGTCCTACAAAGATTAACTAGTAATCATTTCTTCATTTATTCAGTGGCAGTAGTCCCAGGTTTAAATACATATCACACTGTTGATCCTAGCAATTATCGTTTGAACTAAATCTACACACAAAATCTCATTTATTCAGAGCTACATTAATGAGTCAATAAAGCTCTGATGAATCTGGCTCTGTGTTCCTATATACATTATCTTGAAATTTGTGTTGCAACCAATAATTCAGAGAAGGTTGTTTTTTTGGGTTGATTTGTCTACAGTGTTTCATAAATTTCAAACTTTTCCAGTGCAGAAATGTAAGATTCCTTAGACTTGAGATTTTAATACTACTACTATTAATAATAGAGAGTTTTACCATCTTCGTTGAACTTCAGATGATGCATATCTTGCTTGTGTTTATATTACTGCATCAGACATCAGTGAGTGTCAAGGGTAAGCAGATTATGTCCAGTCATAATTTGTCCAGAAGAGGATTTATCCAATTTGTATGTGCATACAGCAGAAGCATGCACTCATATAAGGCATCTCATTATTGTAAATTTGGCAGTACTATAAAACTGTAGGCGCCTTCACCTGCCCCAGTTCTTTGAAATGCTTTTTTTTTTTTTAATAAGATGACTTCTATTTTAATGGTTTTAAAGAAAATGAGTGTTTCTGCATTCTTGATCTTACAAAAGAAAAAAATTCCCCACTTTGGTATCCCTGATGCCACATATTTAGTAACTACATATATAGCATGAAAATCTTGAGATTTTATTTTAGCATAATACATGCTTGATTCTATTATTCTATTCTATTGTAATTTCTGGGGTGTTAAAGGAGGATTTTTCTTTACAGCTGTGCTGGTTACCTATGAACAATAATTTTTTTCAAGAAAAAATGAGATTCTTATTGATTCCATCAGCTTTGGGGATTTAAAAAAAAAAAGGAAAATTTACTCAATAAAATTTTAAGAAAGGCTGAAGAAGATTTGTGAAAATGCCACAGCAGTTAGTAGGGTTGAACTCCAAGGCTTGCTTTTATGAACACTATACACCCACCCTCATTTTTTCTTAGTTTTAATTAATTTTACTGAAGAAAAATGTATATAGTTGTGCATGAAAACTGATGCATAGATGAATGAGAACTAATTATAGCTCTACAAAGTGGAGTTTAGCTAGAGAACCTTAGCTTTATTCCTATAGTTTTGCATAATTATGGGGTTCCTAACTTTATGAAGGAAGTAGGAAATAAGAAGCCTGTCCATTGACCTTTGTTTTTTTTTTTTTTACAAATTAACTTACTAATTCAAATATAGTCCAGTTTTTCTAGGCCATAATTGATTCAGAGTCATCTTCCCTGGCTGTAAAATAGAACCTTCTCATGCCATCATATGGGGTCTGGCTGAGAAGCTCTGAATTGTGTGAAGCTGAGATCTGCCATTGCCAGGAACACTTTCAGTAACTTTAAGAATTTGATATCATTAGGTACAATGGGTGCAAACCCCACGTATTGGTGGCAGTTCTGTGTTCTTTAAGCACTTGCTCTTCCTAGTGTATCATCTCATATTATCTCCCTAACAATGCCTCAGCTTTCAATGTCTAGTTTGTACAAAATTATGAGCTTTTTTGTTCAAAGACTGTGTGGACACTTTGTGATTTGTCAGCAGCGATGTATACATGGAATAGTATGAGCACCCTCAGAGCTGCTGAATAGTATTTTATTGTAGAATAAATATTGGTGAAGAATCTGAATTGCTAGCTTTTTTTTCCTCCTCTAAATTTTACATACAGCTAAGCAAAATTACTTTTTCCTGTTTATCAAGTTTTTGTGAAGAATGCAACATACCATTCTCATTTATAACAAAAATTAATACTTTTCTTCTGATGTGCTGAGAAGGAGTTAGTTGGAAGAGAACATTATGGGGCAAAATCAAAATGGCTTTTTAAAACTGAAATTTAAAAATGAAATCAATGAATATTTTCACAGATTTTAATTGAAAATCAAAATGTGTTTTTCCAGTGTACCTGCCATTAGAGTAGTTCATGTGAATCCACATACTTTGCTGCGGAAATATAGACGTAGAAAAGAAAAAGGAAGCACGGTGGTGGGTTTGTGTTTTTTTTTTTTTTTTTTTAATAAACAGCTGTCTGAGGGAGGAGCAGAGACTCTGCCACATTCATCCCCTTCCCCCAGGCCAAGTGAGATGTGCCCACATTACTTTGTAGAGCTGCCTGACTACTGTGAGAGCCTTTCTCTTTCAGACTCTAGCTGTGCTCACCCCTGCTGAGCCAGGAGAGACAAAGGAGTGAATGTCTTGATATCGATCACCTGTTTTGACACGTCAATGCAGAACCAGTGCCTTCCTTCCCGCAAAAGAAGGCCCTGGGACATTTAAAGCACCTGGCCCCATTTAAACACCCCAGCCTGACTTCCTGCCAACATATTTTAATGTTGTTTTCTTGTTCAACTTTAAAAAAACAAATCACAGTGACAAATTACCACCCTGTAAATTTGAACTGCCCATTGCTTTGCAATTAAGGAAAAAAAAATCATTAAGAGGTTAAATAATTTGTAGGTACTTTTGTTTGTGCAACACTGATGTAAATTGTGCACTAGGTAGTTACTTTATGCTTGTTCTTGTAATGAACACAACATTTTTTCTTCAGCCTTTTCAATTGGTGATACGTGGACTTTACCTTAATTTCATGTTTATTATTTCCTTGAACTGTACCCTTGTTCACCTGCTAGATGCTACTATATCAGGGATGCTGTCTGTAACTTTTGGAGTGTTTTTAGGCATTCCCACTATATATTAACAGAAAGACTGTTCTGCAGGTACCCTGTGTTGTCACCTTAGCTTTATATGAACTATTTTTTAATCCCATTTTATTAATTGAGGGCTGAGGTGTGAAATAATGATGTATAAAAAGTTTCTTTAATATTGAGAATTAGAGGTGAATGTTGCCTAAAACATGAAACCTCAGCTGAATAATTTAAAAGAATAGTAACTTCATACAATTAATAAAAACAAGTACAAAATGCAACTTGGCATGGTAATAGTAATTAGAAAAAAAAATGGAAAAGATTTAGGTTACAGATTGTGTCTCTGTTTTACATGCACTTTCCTCACCATAATTCTCACATAGCATACCCAAGTACAACTTCAGAGGATGTGTTGCCCATAAAAATACAAATTAAGCTGATCTTGGCTAGCTGCCACATATCCACCCAGCCACTCTCTCACTTCTTGTAAACAGGACATGGGAAGAAAATAGGATGAAAAAGCTTATGGGTTGAGATCACGAAGAGAAATCACTTACCAATTGCTATCAGAGGCAAGAGAGTCTTGTCCATGGAAAAAATTGCTGTCATTTTTGCAAGCTAAAATAGAGTTGGATAATGAGAAACGAACACTAAACCACCTTCCTCACAAGCCTCCATCCCCTTTTTCCCAGACTCATCTTCACTCCTTCCCTCCTGACTTGTGAACCCCACCTGTTGAGCTTTGCAGGGAGGTCTGCCATGGGTGCGGCAGTCAGCCCAAAACACTTCTCTGCTGTTCCTGCCTCCTCACACTCATCCCTTGTTCCACTGTGGGCCCTTCCCATGGGCTGCTGCTCCTGGAAGGAGAACCTGCTCCAGCATGAGCTGTCTAGAGGCTGCTGTTCCTTTAGGGAATAGCCAGTTGCTCTTAGGTGGGTTCTCCTGGTCTGCAGGGTGGACATCTGCTCACAGGTGCTCTTCTCTGGTGGCTACTGGGAAACAGTTGCTCTGCTGTGGTCTCTGCCATGAGCTGCAGGAGAATCTCTGATCCAGCACTGGGAGTAGCCCCTCCCCCTCCTCCTTTTTGACCTTGGTGTTCACAGAGCTATTTCTTACTTGTTTTAACTTGCTTCTCTCTCCAGGACAGCATTTTGCTCCTTCTTAGATACATTTTTCTGGAGGTCCCACACCCATGGCAGCTGTGCCCTGCATTGGGGCCAGTGGCTGGAATCACTGACGCCACCCTGGCAGCCCCCACTGCCAGTGCTGGGATGCTTCTACTCCTACAACCTCCCTGCTTCCTTCTGTATGGTCAAACTCCTGCTTTTTCTGGGCCTCAATGTTTCAAATCTTCCTCAAAGTAGGTACAAGCAGGTACAGTCTGTGCTACTTGATTCACAGCAAGTATATTATTTTAATGTGGGTTTCAACTAGAAGAACACACTGAAATTAACATTTGATGTCTTGTTCTTTGATATCTGGCATTTTTCACAGGCAGACTATAATAAAGAAGTCAGTTATTGCTATTAGACATATTTTAAAAGAATTCTTTTTTGATGATATCTCCACTCAGATTATTAAATTTAAATCAGTACTACTCTCAGTTTGAATACCAATGATACATTCTGCCAGATGGAAGCCCTTAATAAATTTTCGTTTTTCTCTAACAGTCAGCTGTAAATCTTAAATAAGAGAGTTTTTGGGTTATTCCAGCTTTAATACCTTCTGTCCACCCCGATTTCAATGTCATCAGTACCTGGGAGGCAGGTACTCTTTAATTAAATTCTTTCCTTTCCCGTTCATTGAGATGCAAGGCAGTAGCACAGTTGAGGCTGTTCTTTTCCTGGTTTCTGAGCTGCCAGCCCTTTCCTGCTATATTTGTGTGCTTGAGACAGTCCTTCATTGTTTCATTTGATGTATATATTCCTTATTCAGACTTTTGTGCTCTTTTCTGTAGATTTTTGTGAAGCACCAAGTACTGGGCCTTGTGGAAGAGGAGGGGGAGAGGGGTGTGGGAGCTGCCCACTTACCAAGTAGAAATATTTCCTCCAAAACCAGAAATATTTCTTGCCGATTTTAGGTGATTAGTGCACTTTAGAAGGTATCAGCACCACAGCACGGGGGCAGCTGTTAGAACCCAGTACCTCAGGTGTAGAATGAATGAAACAATAAATGCGTATGTCTTTTTTATCAGTGCATTTGATGGCCTGTCTTCATTGGTTAGTAATATTTTCCTCCAGAGTCATCTACTATATTCACCTTTAGACTTCTGAATTTTAGGGTGGGGGCAATACCCAGCTAAAATCTATGCTGTTGTGGGGAAATGAACATTATATGCACTTAACCTTTTCCCTGCTATATTCTAGCTATCTGGGAATGGCTTCTTTGGGGGAAAAAAGTGCCTATCACACTGCTAAAAGTATATGAAAATGTGTTGGAACTCCTGGCTGTGGTGGGGAGGGAAGAATAAATGCTAGATAACAGAAGAGAAAATGAAATCACAGCATTCAAACTTTCTGTACCTTG
The DNA here is from genome assembly GCA_018697195.1 of Certhia americana. Classification (NCBI taxonomy): domain Eukaryota; kingdom Metazoa; phylum Chordata; class Aves; order Passeriformes; family Certhiidae; genus Certhia; species Certhia americana. Next base: position 47,625,684 of record CM031860.1, on the reverse strand, counting down.
GGGGAAAGAGAGAACTAAAATACTTCTGTGAGTCAATAACTATTCCCAGTAGAATCCTTGGAAAAGCCTACAGGTAGAGCAAAATTTTCAGTTATTGAGTTATTTTCTCACCAGTGTGTTTCACTTATTGATTAGTTTTGTCATTAAACTTCAGAGCCGCAGTTAAATCTGTTTCATCCAAGTACCAGACTCTTCAAATAATTTCATTATCTAAATGATTATCTGAAGTGCCAATTACAAGAAAGTAATTAATAATATTGTAATGCAGAGAACAGGTTTTGTTGAAATTTGTGGTAGTGTTCTGTTCATTAGTTTTCTAGTTCGTTCTTTTTCTGCTTCAAAGTTAGAAAGAAAATGCTCATTGAAATGCCTCCATCATGAAACAAAAGATGTCAATTACAGAAAAGTACAGGCACCAACAAAACATTTCAAATAATTTTAAGAAATTTTCTGACATAGTAATGGTAATTAGTGTATTTCAGTTTCAACAACTGTAATTAAACCTGACCTTTAAGTTAATTATGTCTTGACATTTATGATTTTAAACTAGCTTTCCCTGTGGTGATGATGTGTTATACACAGACACTAATAAGTAGTTTCTGTAGTGGGAGCAAGCAGACTTCAGATGTGCCTACACTGCAGTTCAGAAAACAGCATCATGCACACAGCTTCAATGCATTTGTGCTGTTTTAGTTAATGCTGTTCCTAGATTTTGTAATGGCATCCTAACATTCCTTCTTACACAACAAAACTCACTGACACGATTATGAAAGGAGCTTAATGAGCACTAATACATGCTGGTATTGTTTCATTTTGCTATTTATATAAGACCATTAAGTCAGCGTGGATGTTAGAGGCAAATAAATCCACCTCTTATAAAGGCTGCAGCACAGCAAAGACATAACTAATCAACCATAGGAGTTGGAAACAGGGCATATGACAGAATAAAAGTTGAGAACTGTTCTTGCTTATGAAGAACATTAAGTCTAGTTTGGTTTAAGATTAAACTAAAAGGTGAGATTCAATATTTCTAGAAGAAACATCAAGGATGGAACACGTAAGGAGAGGCATTTCTGAACAGAAGTAGTTTGAAAAATGGCATAGCCAAGGTGTTTTTAATGAAAGTAATAACAGCAATATTGAAAAACTATCTTTATGACAATAAACCCCCCATTAGTCTATTACAGAGAGATCTCACTTCAGTTTAGATAAGATCAGCTGGCTTCAGGAATGACCTTGGCCACTTTGAAAGTCCAAGGGGACCTTCCTTTTTTTGGAAGGGTTGATAACTTGGTCTCCAAAGACGTGTGCTTTGTATGTGATGAACACTATATTTCAGAGCTCTGGTGCTAATACTGTGCTTTCAGAGTTGAACTCTGATCAAAAAAACCCCTAGCTTCCACTCTTTAAAAGCACAACAATTTATGTAGTTTCCGTCTTGATCCAAACATCCATCTGCTTTGTATGAGTGGTATGTTGAGAAATCTCTACCGCTTGTTTTCAGGCTTCACAACCTCAAATCCATCTGGAATTATTTGTATATTGTAATTATCTATCTATCTATCTATCTATCTATCTATCTATCTATCTATCTATCTAT
>CM031860.1:47518815-47624074 GCA_018697195.1 Certhia americana | reverse complement strand
TATCTATCTATCTATCTATCTATCTATCTATCTATCTATCTATCTATTTATCTATCTATTTCATGTGAGATCAAACCAAAATTCAAAATGATCTGTGTTTATATGGAAAGCTAATTTGCTAAATAATATAGTCATACCATTTTCTATTTTTGGTGATTCTAAGCTATCAATATATATATGTCTGATTAGCACAGGATGCCCCAAAACATTTCCCTGCAGCCCACAAGCAGTACAGTGCATGTAGTTATGGGGAAATCAAAAATCTCACCCTCTTACCCATGTCTTTTCTTTCTTATGCTGACAATTCCTCTGAAAGTTTTCTTAAGCTGTTTGCTTATTTGGATGAGTTATAATTTATTTTGCATTTTATTTCTTCACAAAATTTTGACATGTTTGTATGATAGGTCACTTTTGATAAGGAAAGGGTCAACAGAAAGTTTTACAAACGGAAAGGGCTAGTCTTGCTGAGGATGTCTGGACTGTTGCTGCCTGACCTGTTCATTGACTGTGTTTCCTAATTGGGTTGTCATTGCTATCCAACCAGCAGTGTAATGTTGCTAAATGCTAGCTTAGTGAGAACATGAAAATCAATCTGCCAGTAAAGGGCATAGCAAGCACTATGCCTTTAGAGTATTATGTATTTGGCCTTGGCATTCTAAAGAAGCTTTTCTGTTACTGCTACTCTGGAGGAATACTGTAAATCTGTTTCCAAACTGAGTGACTCACAGCTTCAGATACTGTCTTTTAAATGCCTTCTTGCATTGAGGCATTGCATTAAGAATTTTTTTTATATAAGAAAAACTGCAGATCACATATGTTTAAGAGGTATGTTACAAAAGAATGCCATAATTCTTGATTTGTGGTGAAAAGAATAGTTGTGCAGTGCATCCTGACATTTTTTGGCCATAATTGCTGCAGTTTTTCCTTTCTGGAATAAAGCTTTAGACAGCATGGCATCCACTAGAACTAACAGAGCACATGAACAAAGCAAGTAACATTGTGCAATAAGTAGAGAAGCAACAGCTCATTTTTTTTCTGCATAAGTTTCCTCCTAGCTATGTTGTTTTTGGCATTTTAGAAAAATAAAACAATTGATCTGATCTGAGAACTACATGAAAAGCCAGAATACTTTCATCAAAGTGAAAATGAAAAAAAAAAAAAATGCGCCCTTGAATTACTTAAAGCTGTCAGATACAAAGGAAGTGAGCCAAACATTTACTTGGATTGAAACATGATTATGGAAGTGGCTTGGAACTTAGCCTGGAAACAGTACTAAGCCACCCCATCCCCGTTGTTCTGTTTATCATATGATTTTCTTTTCCTTTTTTTATGTCCTGATGAAAAGGTAGAAGGTGTTTGCTCTTTCATTTTCCTTTCTGTTCTTCAAGTAGTAAATATCAAAAGGCTATTTTAAATGGGTAGGAATAGTTTTATTGTAATGTTTGTAATAAATAATATTGTAAAGAATGTACCATTCTTTTCAAATTTAAGACCTGAATAACATATTGACATCAATTCAATAGGTAAAAAATTCAGAAATATCTCTTTTTTTTTTTTTCCGAAATATATTATAGAATACTAAAAATGCTCAAGAGTGGCTGTGTTTTGTCACAGAGGGTAGTCAATCATATGCTTAGTGTACTGTGAACGATATACCTCTTTTGAAAATGATTCATAGGCCATGAAGTCACTGAAGCCCCAACGTCTTTTAAATTGGTTTTAAATCTTTGCTCTAAATGGCTGGGAAAGAAGCAACTGAGAGAGAATGTGACCAAGGTCATTAGAATAGCATGTTGTAAATTGTGGATAGCCAAGGAAGAGCTGTTTTCTTAAACAAATAAACTCCAGGGAGTATCATGTAAGACTAAAAGGTGTCAGTACAAGGCGAGCAAAAGGTGACATTTTCTTTGAGAAGCATGTAGGTGAACTGGGACTCCAATGCCATGGGAAGTTTGGGATGCCAGATGGCTATAGAAATGCCAAAATTAAGTGAACAAATCCTTGCAGGGGGGCAGAGCTATTAAGCACACAGACATAATTCCAAGCTCAGGAAGTCCATGGTTTGGACATCACTGGAAGCAGTACTCCCAGGAAGCAGCGCTTGCTTTTCCACTGCTCTGCTTTTCAGTGTATGTTTGCTGTTAGCCACAGCCAGCAATGACAAAGCAGACCTTTGGCATGAGCCACTAGATCTACTTATGAGTTCTTAAGTGGCTCTATGAGCATCACAACTGGTGAGTCTGTTTTTCCACAGCTGTGTGAAACATTCAATTCTGGCAAATGAAAGATATGAGCACTGTCTGATCCTCTTCCCTCAGATTGGAGCAGTAAATAGTATGCCTATCTGTTGTTTAATAATATCTCAAAAGCATGACAGGTTTTACTCTCATGGAAGTACCATCTTCAACACACTTATTTTCATGAGGCATGGTAGGTATTTATTGTCTCTGAGCTCATTCCCATTTTGGGGAGAATGTAAATATAGTTGACTTGGGCAGAGTGATCTGAAATTTTGATAGTACAAATACACAGGGAGATATTCCTAGTCTTGATCTTATAAGCCTTGTTTAATTTAGAAAGGAGGCTGAAAACAAGATGTCTCTTTCTTTGTAACAAGCATCATAAAATACAGGACAAGATGCAGTTTAATATTAATGTAAATAATGTACACTCACCGTGTTATAAACCAAACAATTAGACAAGGTCCACACCCTAAAAATCTCACCATCTAATTAGGATAGTTTCAGTGTAAACAATTAGAAGCCTAATTCTAATTAGACAGAGGGAGCAAAAAGGGTCACAGGAGTTTTATGAATGTGAAGAAAAATAGCTGCTATAAAATATGTTTAAAAGACAAATGTGAAATTTTCTTCCAGCAGTGCACAGTGTGGAGGGTTATATTATGATAAGAACTAAGCAGCTATGATTTTCTTTATTCTTATGACTTTTTGTAGGATGAAATTGCTCTGAATACTATGCTCCATATTGTTAGGTTCATCTGTCTTTTGTAGGAAAATTCCTGTTAAATCTTCGGTTCAGTTGGTTGTACAAATGGGGCATCATTTCCTTCATGTATATTAAGCCTACAAGACTTCTACATAAAATTGTAAGGTGACACAACATCCATCAGACATGGAGGAAATGTACACCTGCCACTAAGAGGGTGGGTCCATATCAAGGAGTAGGGGGAGCTTTTCCCAAGCTTTTCCCATCAATGCAATGCTTAATATGTAAGAGAACTATGGAACCTGTATTTTCAGAAATAGTAGGGCAGATTTCAAAGATACATCAAAATGTGTGCTCTGTAATTTGACATCTTAACAGTGGCTTGACATCACTACAATTTTTATGAGCGACCAAAAGCAATAAAGAATTGACCGTAAATACTTAGACTTGAAGACATTTGTCTGAATAGTTTTATAGCAAGTTTCCTTCTGAAGGGAAAAAAAAGCATATTAATACTTCAGCTAAATTTGTATTAGACTAATACCAATTTGTCATTTTATCTTTATTTGATGATTTATTTATGAAGATGATTTAATTTCAAGACCTATACTATTTTCTGAGCTGTTACCACTTGAAATACTTCTATACCTCATGCTGTTAAGCCTTTGAACATACACACAATGTACTTCTCTTACATCTAGCTTTCTTACATTATAGGAGAAAGCAAACATTTTTAATTTATCAAAGAATGTCTTTCATTTCTTGCCTGCATTTTGTTTCCTTTATAAATAATTTTTGTGTACAGTTTTAAAAATATAAACAAATCCTCCATGACATTCTTTCTGATCATTAGCATTCACAGTCTCTCAGATCAAAAGTTTTACTGGGTTTCTTTGTGAACATGAAAAGTCCTAATCCACATACTCAAGAAATTGCATTAGAAATCTTTTCTTTCCATTGTTTCTGGACTGTCTCAAAAAATCTGAAAGGTAAGTGATGAATAATATAGTTCTGTTCAGATATCCTTTGAATTAATCGATACTAAACAGTTTAAGAGAGGTTGAATATGACTGGAAACAAATGTCAATGAATTTTTCTTAAAATTTATAAAATTCAAGTGTTTATCTTAACACTATAAATGTAGCTCATACCACATAAAATTATTTTCTTCAGAGAAATGCAATATGGTTATTGTAATGATAATTGGTAACAAAATAATTGGGCTACTTCAGGGCATTGACTTACTATTCTGTGTGCAGGTTGCTCACATTTTCAAGATTAGCAGCAGAACAAAAGTTAATGCAACGAAAGCAAATGGCTGCAAAAGATGTCTCCATTAATAGGTCGCTAGTGAAAAAATATGATTTTATGGAAAATGTGGGAAGAATGAGAATGTCTGTTCTTTCTCTTTGTCCTTTGTATATCTTTTACCTTCAGAATGAATTGTCCCCCAGTTTCACAGCACATGGAGCATTGTGAAAAAAATGGTATTTCTTACTGCTGTTGTGTCCTTATTATCTCTGCCATTTCCTCAAAGCCAATTCATAAATTCCCTTCAATTCATCCTGCTTATACCCCTACTGTCCCTGGCTCATCAGACCTCAAATTTTCATGTTCTTTCCATCCATCAGTATTTCAGAGAATTCCCTCTGTAACTCTTTTCACCCAGTGAACTCTGATATTTTCCTCTTTGTCAAACAAAGAAGTCTCATTTGTATTTTTATTTCATGAATGTATTGTCAAATTTAAGTAATTCAGATCTTGTGCTTTCCCATGGCAGTGCATTAGCTGGCTTTGCTGAGTGTGTAATTCTTTTGTAAGAGAGGTGAGAGCACTTTACTGCCTGTGTGTTCAAAGTCTCTAAATGAGGATGCAGATTTCAGCATGGTCACATCTTTGTGCCTTTACATGACCTGGGACATTTGCTCAGTGATTCAGTGAGTCTGTTGCATTTTACTGGGGACTCATGCCTGAGGATGTAGAAAAAGTTGGTGCCTGAAACATACCTCTGTTTTGAGGGTTTTTTTCCTAATGTGACAGTCATCACAATTGTACAGATTAAAGCAGGGGCATAATTTTGTGTTTGGGGCAGAGCAGAAGCTGAAAAAAAGACTTTCTGAAATCATCAGTACAGAGCATTCTTCATTTTCTTCCTAGACTGCAGCTATAGACTATGTGTCTAGCCATTTAAACTCCCTCTAGTTGTCTTTCAGAGGCCAATTTATACCAAGTTGGAGAAGGGCATTTCCAGAGAGTGCTTTATGTTGTATGGGAGATTTTATGATGAATGTCTATCTTCCACTTTATGGTGGAGGGATCTTTCATTGGACAGGTGTACTGTTGAATCGTATGAATTCTACTTGAAATGTACAGCTGTATATTGCAGATGAGGCTGAGTCCTTTTGGACTTTCAAGTCCAGTGGTTCCTAATAATGTTAGGCACAGAGGGATGTTCTCAAAGATATTTAGATACTTAGAGGTACCTAACAGGATTTTCAAGATCATTAAAGCAGACTGGACATCTACCTTCCATTGATTTACCTGAGGTAGCTGACTGCTTATATGTGAGGTTTTTCATTTGTAATCCATCTAAGCACTTTTCATAATCTTGTCCAAAAGTCTTATTTAATTTCCAAGGAATTTATCCTATTTGTATCTACTGTATTAGATTTTATATAGGTAAAATGTGTTAAATCTCAATCTTTAGATTGTAACAAAAAGAGTTTCCATTTAACTCTTGTACAAGGTCATCAATTTTGCAGTATAGTCTGGGGGTCCTGTCATGTGGAGTCATCACTTTTCCAGAAAACTGCTGGTACTTTTATGCTTCAGCTGCCATACTGTGATTGCTTTGCTATTGGGTCAGCTGAAAATGTATATTTGAAAAATGCTGTGCTTTTTCAGGAGAAGCATTTTCCATGTAGTGGAGCATGGTGCTTTAAATGTGGTGGACAGCCAAACACTATGTTTTGAAGGACTGCTGCTCTGACGCAATGCCATTTATTCTTTGTTGTTATTCCCACGACAATAAGAATCCATTCAGGAACACTTTCTGAATGAAAATTCTGCTGGTTCTAATGGGATGACCACACAGACAGGAGACATCCAGTCCCACACCTAATTTACCTTCTATAGCTTCTATAACCAGATCAGCATTTATTTAAAATAATGACTATGTGATTTATTCCCCTGTCCCAGTTTTCACTTTGCTCTCATTCTGCCAGTCTGGAGTGACAAGAATTTTTCTACTTGTCTTAACTTTCTTTGGACAATAGATTTTATTTTTTCGAAATGTTATTTTTAGATGGATACTTTTTTTAAAGGACTGTCTGCGAATAAAACACATATACTTGATATAATTTGAAACAATTTCTGTCAAATCCTAGACAGAAATACCTATGCTCTGCAAGTTACTACACATTTAAAACCTCAGTTCTTTTTCAGTGTTGTTTTGTCTACAACAAAAAAAGTTGTTTCCCACTTGCAGGGAATAAGCGGACCAAAGTCAGTTAATTAGTGGCAATACATATCAAAAATAAGAACTGCTTAGATTGCTTTATGCTGAAAGTCCCTGTAAGTGCAGCGTGTTATTCCTCAGAGCAGCACTTGGAGCCTTCTCTTCATTCTGCTGCTGTAACAGAGGTCAGATGGTTCCCTGTGCCCACACCCTGGGCTTCTCATGCTCACACTTGTCAGAGATTTTGTAGCAGTGGGAATTACAGCCTGTGGAATTTCCTGGAAATAGGGATGCCAGGGCAAGATGTTTGGGGGAAAAAAAATTCCATGAAGATATGATGCTGTAATTGCACACTCAGCTGCTAGGAATTTATCTGCTCTGGTAGGATCACCCAGGAATTGTATACACTGAACACACACTATTAAAGCCTCTGCCTGATTCCATTAGCACATGACAGAGAGACCCAAATCAGTTCTAAAGGCATTTGCAAGCAGCTGCTGCTGCAACAAAGATAATATTGGCTTGGTTTTTCAATTGTGTAAAGAATAGGCACAATTTTAAACTTCCAATTGTGCCTTATAGACAAAATGCTAACTTGAGTAATTTTTAAAGCACATTATGTAACCAGGATTTTACAAAATAGCTCTGAAATACTTGAAATGGATATTAAAAAATTCAAAATCCTGATATGACAGCTCCAGTAGTAATACCTATTGTTAAGTTTTGCTAGACTTTCCTCTGTCATATAAGCTTAAAATACCTGTCTTACTTTTGAAATATCTTCTTCTTTTCATGGCCTAGGTACAACATTTATTACATGCTATTAACATTTAGGAGCTATACAATAAAACCTCATGCCCTTGAGTACATATTTTGTATGCATATAGTGGAATGATTTCCTACTGAGTGGGTTAAGTGGCATTTTTTTTTTTTTTTTGTCTTCCCTGAACTATGATGGACCACAGGCTTTCTGAATGCAACTGCGGCAAATTAAGTGTGACCTTTGCTAATGGGGATTCCAATCAGTTGGAAACTGTGAAAAATAATCTGTGCTGGTGCTTTTCCAGTAGACTTGAAGTTTCATGCTCTTCAGCAGATGTATTCTGATGTATTCCACCACAGTATACTGGTGTGGGTAAGGAGAATTTGGGAAGAGTCCAAGTTCTCTCAGTGTTGTGTTTTGTTTTAATGTCAGACTGGCAGCTCTCTGAAATTGACTTGATTTCTCCATGAAGTGAGATCAACCTTTAACCTTTCACCAACATATGTAAGGCTTGTAGAGATACCATTAATATTCATGCTGTGTTAAAAATAATTAGTCTTCTGCATAGTGGACGGTGTTGAGAGCAGCATTCACTAACAAGTCCCATAAATGGTTTGTTTAATTACATAAGTGAAAGAGTTACAGCTCCTAATTTGAAAGTCAGTCATAGGGATAACATGAAGTTAACACCTGCTGTGAAACACTAGAATTCAAGACATAATTGTGAAGTAAACATTCATTTAACTTTTATGCAAGATTATTTCTTTGAAATATTGTGATGAGATTCTGATAGCCTTTGCATTGACAGTGCTGTTCTGTGTAGTTTCCCAATTAAAAGCCTCTACACAGGTGTTTAGAACATATTGGTCTTCAGAAATGTTAAGTAAAGGTTGTTGTATAGTTGAAGTATTCTCTGTGTACTTCATATGAATGGATTAACACCTGAAAATTGTAAACTGAGTGCTTGATTGCCAGGCTAGTTTCCTGAAAATAAAATGTTTGGCTGAGTGCCAGTACAGGGACCTAAAATCTGGATTATACAGTTCAATGAGGCCCTAATCACCTTAGAGGCACATCCAGATAAGATGACATTGTCTCAGTCTCATGATTGCTTAATGATCATGCTCAGGTATAATGATTCTGACTTTAGTTTTAATTAATAAAGTGAATTGTCAGTCATTAGGGTAGCCTTGATAGCGACTATCCTTTAAATCAGTCTGAAAATGGAATTGTTTTTTCCCTGCTGGTGTGTCTGCATGTAGCTCTTAATAACGATTCATCATTAGTTTCCTCGCTTGAATTTGACAATGGATTTGTTTTGTTCCCACTGGGCCACTTCAGAGACTTGGCTCAGTGCAAGCAGGAGCAAGTCCAAACTCTCTTGATGCAGAAATAGCAGTGCTACAGCTATTGCAGGCAGATTGAGAAGAGGAAAAAATCCAGTTAATTGATCTTTTGCAAACATGATCAGTGAAATCATGCACTCTGTGAAGGCAAGAGTAGCTTAACCATTAACTTCAGAAAAGAAAACATTTTATCCAGTGCCTAAAATGTCAGGCCATGTCAAAGGTAAAGAAAAAAAGATTTCATATATTATTTCTGAGAACAAAAATACTTTTTTTCTTATGGTAATATCTGGAAAGACCAGACAAGAATGTGGTCAAAAGTTTGTGTACATAGAGAAAGTAAGGAGCAAACCTGGAGTTGAGGAATTTTGCCTTCCAGATAAGAATTATAAATGGATGTATTACACTTGGGGACCTCAGTCTCAGAAAGATTAAATTACTCAAAAGATGTCTGTCAGAGCCAGAAATGAACACAAATCTTCTGAGTTTTAATCCAGTGTGTTTCAACTTAAAGGCAAGTTCTTCCCACTTTTAATATATGCTTCCTTTATGGGTTTAGGTGGGATTTCAAGCCTAATGAACTATTTGTAGCAGATTTATCAGTACCAGGACATTCAATTTTTTTGGATTTCATGCTGGAACACAGATACATAAACCTGCAAGTAGCAGATCAAAAAGAAAGCTGGGGGACACAAAGCCATTCTTGCTTATGTCTTGGGACAGAACTTAGTTCAAAGAAATTCTCATGCTTCTATATCAAGATCAAATTACCCTAATTGTAAGAACAAAATGTAGTATATGACTTCAGCTTGAAACAGGATTGGGACAAAATTATGTAGCTAATGATTTACCTTGCTTCAAAAATTAGTTTGAAGAAATTGATGTATTTTAACATTTCCTTTGTTTTAGCTTATTCTCATTGTTCCTATTTATGGTATAGCTACTTTTTCTTTGTTGTATTTGTGTTGCGTCTGTAAATTAGAAAATGCTATAAATTACATAGTAATTAGTCAGATCATTATTTGACTGACTTCTGCAGAAAACAGGGTTTAAAAAAATTGTGCAAATTAAAAAAGAAAAATTAAACTGATCACAAAAGATGTCTTTTTTTTTTTTTTAATGAAAATGTACGTTTTCTCCATGAGCAGGAAATGCATTTCCTGAAAGTGAAATTGTTTTTGTAACCACAGAAATTGCAAAATCATAATGTTCAGAGAAACTTTGGGGCTTATTCTAATGCATGATTTACTTCAATTTATGATTCAGAGTAATGTTCAATGATTACTTTCATGGAAACCATTTCAGAAGGGCCATTCTTGAAGAAGAGACAGTGACATTTCTGTTCTTGTGAAATTAAAGAATAGAGATAAACACTTTTTCTAGGGAAATATTATCTTTTCTATTGTGTAATGTACTGTAATTAAAAAACTTAAATACTTGCAACTACATATTCCTCAATGAATGAACTAACTGTGAAGCAAAGTCTGTTTTTTTAACTGAAAAAACTCTTATCGACAAACCGGAGTGGTAATGCTGCAAATTTTTCTCTGCTTGAGTAATCCTATGAAGCTCAATGGGGCTACACAAATGCATAATTACATAATTGAAAACACAGTTTTAAGTACAGTTGAGCATCTAGTGCACAAAGAAAACAGACATTCAGATAAAATAAGAAAGTAAACACCTTGTGCCAAATATGTAATGGATTTTTCAGAAATGCTCACTTGGAGAATTTGTGTTGTTATTTTTATGCCTTTCACAAGATGTGCACCTGTCACTGTCCTCCAGAAAGAAAATATAATTGAAATCCACAAAGTTATATGAGGTTTAGAGCTGCAGTTTCCTAGTTGTGCTTTAAGTAAATTCAGTATCTATGCTTCGGAAAATGGAGTCCCTTTCACTTAACAAACTGTGGTATTGCCAAAGCAAATAGCTTCATATTCTTTATGACAATGTTGTTTTAATCTGTTTCAGGTAGTACTATTACTGTGACTAAAATGATATGGATAGATTTTTTTTTTTTCCCTACATCTCTCATAATTGGAAGGATGCAAAATCTTTGTGATTATAGTAGGTTATAGGAACAGGTTTTGTAATTTAAACCTGGAAAAGTGTTAATGTGTGCGGGGCTGCTTGAAGACATCAGAAGACCAACCTTTTCTCTCAGCCTGTTTTAACTTTGATATGTGGATATCATCTTCAGGAATCCGGTACAACTCCACCTATTCAGCTCTTGATTTCTCTGTTTGCATCCATTACTATCATGGACACTAACTACATGGCAGTCTTCCTAAATACTAGAAAGACAGTTGAAAGAGATTGAAGAGAATCGCAGTTGGATTCATGTCCACAGGTGTGATTGCTCTGGATAGACAGCTTTCAGTCAATGCTACCTGAGACTAGCTGGAAAAGGGAGGAGTAAAAAGCTCTGTAAACATGTAGGATTCCCTTAGTTTTAATGCCCTTGATTTTATTGATTTCTGAAATGGCTATTCCTAGTTGTGATGTAATTCCTCTTTTGTATTTGGAAAATCATATACTACTACATACAAAATGAGTGATTGTAACTTACTTTCTAAGGAAGATAGTGGGTCTTATACTAAGAAGAATTTTTTGTCCTTATTATGAAATTTTAATAAATCGATGAGCAGATGGAAGTCATGGGATTAACTCATAACTTGCAAATTTCTGTCTGACAGTTCCATGCTCGAATAAATGTTAATGATTTTTTTTTTCATTTGACTGATTCTTGAAGATGAATCCTAATTTTCATCAAGGAAGGAAGAATCCATACATACCAGTGATCTAACACAGGCAAGTAAATTCTAATTGTTTGCCTGTGTTGTCCGCATAAATTAGCGCTTTAAAAAATTATTCAGATCAGCCATCTAAATGAAAAAAATGAACTGGAGGTTGGAAAATTAACATACTCACTGATAAATTGTCAAACAAGGTCTATCCATTTTCTTCCAAGATCATAGTGAATTTTTACAGTTAACTTGTCTCTCGTTTCGCTATAGTAGGAGAGAAAAGAATGGATTATTAAACAGCAATCAAAAATTCTCATTAAAATGGAAATATTTCATAAAGAAAAAAAGCTGTTTGAAAAATCAGTTCCATATGTAGTTCTTTTGTCTATGCACTTTAGTTCTTTAAGCTCATATTTTTCTATTTTCATTGATTAAACCTGTGGTAAAGAAATCTGAGTGCTAAGTATATATTGCAGAAATATAGTAAAGTGGCAGGAAGTATTTTAAATCAGGTATAATGTTTAGAATCGTTATTATTAATTCTGAATATTCTCACTTGAACTGTAAAGAAAATGCTTAAAGTGATAGTGATCAGGTTAAGGTTATATATTCTTTTCAGCCTTGTTAGTCAGATGTTGACAGCCTCCTACCACCTAAAGGAGGCCTATAAGCAAGCTGGAAACTTTTTAGAAGGGGATGTAGTGGCAGCACAAGGAGTGATGGCTTTAGACTGAAAGAAGGCAGGTTAAGATTAGATATAAAGAAAAAAAATTCTTCACTGTGAGAGTGGTGAAGCACTGGAACAGGTTGCCCAGACAAGCTGTGGATGCCCCATCCCTGGGGCCAGGTTGGATGAGGCCTTGAGCAGCCTGGTCTAGTGGAAGGCGTCCCTGCTTATGGCAGGGGAAATGGAACTACATGAATTTTAAGATCCTTTCCAATTCAAACTGTTCTATGATTCTCCACAGGTGAAAAATAATTGGAAAGAGCTTTAGTTTGTTTAATGTAAAGTGTAATGACATCAATATCCACCAAGACATTCAATAGCTCCCAAATTATTGACCTTGATCATAATCTGCATTACACTTGAAGCTGTATTCAGTTCTTTAATGAAACCAGCCACTTTAACAGCAAAAAATGTACAGTCAAGTAAATGATGACTGAAGTGTCTAGTAGCTTTTTCTCTAAACTGTGATTTCAGTTTTAATTTTTAAAGACTTATTATATGGAAGATTAAAGCACATTTTTCAGTGTATCATTTAAATCAGTCATGACTAAGTTGATACCAGTGGGCAGTGTGTTTGAATATTTCATCACAAAGTGATGGAGCATCTTATCTTGCTTGTTAGAGCGCTTCTACTCACCAGTCCATTCTGTTCTCTTATTTGACATGACCTGAATAAAGAATGACCAAAAAGTTCAGCAAGGACAGAATAAGAAAGCTATATCAATAGAGGAAAAAAAGTATTTCATGTCCTGATGATATTATTTCCTTAATTCATTCAGTGCTATGGAAATAGTTTTCTGAGTTATTCAAAGCCATGTAATGATGTTTGGCTTGCACAAATATAATTTAGTAAAGCAAAGCAAATATTTCTTCTTGTAAACAGAAACTAAATGTAGTTAAAATTGATTTTTTTCCCCTGTAAATTATGGAGCTCACTCTTCAACTTTATCTTTTTGCACTCTAATCTCTTGTCAGACTAGGGAAGAAACTTTCCTTTCTTCATGATTCTCTTGAGATCAAAAACTGTTTGGAAAACCTTGAAGACATTCAGAAATGTAAGCTTTTTTCTCTAAGTACTGTACATCAGCTAGAGCACCATTTTGTCTGTAGACCATTAGTATCAGTAGAACAGTCTTACTCCCAGACTTAATATTGTACTGAAATGTTTAGACTGTTCCTTGGGACAGCCTCAACAAGCTGAAATTATCCATTGACAGTGCATCCTCTACCTGATATGCTTTTCCTATTGTCCCTTTCCAAGGGACACTGTTTGCTATACCTTTATACTCTTTCTGTGAGACTCTAAATCCCAGGTCAGCTTAATGTGACAATGGCTTTTATCAGATCATTGAAAACTGATCTGCAGAGTCCAGATTTTTCTCTCAACTTCCAGATCTGGAGAACAAAAATCACACAAAATTCTCTGTAGTGTGTCAATAACTGCCAAGAGCCAGGAGCTCTCTGGGTGTAGGAACAGCAACTGGGGATCCAAGAGGGAATACCTAGCTGTGGCTGGGAGTACTTGTACTGTTTGCAGCTGTTTCTGTTAAATCAGAATTTCTTTTATTTGTTCCATATATCTTAACAGTAGCTGTTAAAAAGATTGACAGATTCCAAATCAAACAGAAAATCAATGCAATTTTTCAGGTGGGACTTTGTGACCTGTTTTTCAGATGTCAGAGGAGATGGCATCCAAAGTAAGTTCCCTTTGTCCTATGCTGAAGTCACCCTGTTGACTCTGCTGGGCAAGGGAGAGATAGAGCCTAACACATCACCCTTAGCAGCCATACAGAAAAAGAGCAGACACTGAAACGTTTTACTGCCTTATGTTGTCACAGTCTGTCATCAGTGTATTTTGCTCTCTTAACTGGTGATGTTGTATTCATATAATGCCTAGAAGCCACAAAGAAAGAAAATGAAGTGAATATGTTGCTTGTCAGCCTGCAATTTGTCTGTATTGGCATTTCACCATAGATCTTTCATCAGATACATTCAGTTTGGAAAATGAATCTATTTATCTTTGTGTTCACTCACAAAATATGTAGCAATAAATACTATGAAACAGTTCTAAGTTTATACTTCTGCTTACAATATTATGACTATCATAGTGTATTAATTCTAGTAAAGAATATTCAACACGTTAATTCTAGTAAAGAATATTCAACACAAACCAGCATTTGTGTGCCACAGTTTTCTAAGAAAAGAATGATATGTTCAATGAGCAGTGGTAATAAGACCTGGCTCTTCTGAAGTCATGTCTTGAAGGTGAGCACATCTGTGGATGTGTTCACACTCAAAAAATAGGCATGAGGGGCTGAAATTGTAGGATGATCAAAGTGTTAATGAATGTGAGTTCAAATTTATTGTTTTTCATAAGCTGGGAAATTAACACAAACTGTCCTCTATTCTGCTGCACATTCTCATAGAAATTAGGGGGAAGAGAAAAATTTGACATCTCCTTGGTCACACATCTTCAAACTGGGCAATAGTTAAAGAACTTTAGAAGGAAACTAAACAGACTGCTAAACATGCACTGAAGGCCGTGGCATAGGTGTTTTTTTAAATTGTGGTGAAAAGGTTTATGAGATAAACTACATTTATAAAAGTGAGATACTGCAGTTGTGTAGATGAAGGACCGTTTAAATAATTCAGAAAATAGTCAAAATGAATAATTTTCTGCAAACAGAACACTTCAGAATTCATCTGACTCTTTAAGAGGGCTTTAAAGTGATAATTAAGTGTATGAGAGGAGGTATAATACTTGGGGGATTATCTTACACATGAAGAGAGCCCTATTTACTCTACATCAGTCAAATAGTCATAATTTTGAAATTTAAGGAAGTTATTAGAGAAAGGTGATGACTGCCAAAGATCCACTACATGCCATCAAGAGAAATATTCAAGATATGTAATATCATTTGATTTCAGTAGAAAGTAGCATGATAAAGAGGAATAACCTCTGCCAAAGGAGGTGAAGTTTGGACATGCACTGTAATGAAAATAACTGTCCAAAATTAACAATGCCATCATTTGTGAAGTTTCCTTCCTGACTATGTTTGTATGGCATAACACAGAGCTGCAGAGAGAGGCTGCAGTTGGACTTGAGCATCCTGTGAAGGACTGTGAAAGCAACGTACGTGTGTTAGTGTGGCACTATCAAGGTTAATGAGTGCTTCTCAGCACATTGTAAGATTAAGTGCAGTTATAAACACAGTAGTATTGTGTTCTGTGTCTGTGCTGGTCAGGTATTTTTGCAATGCCCTGAGCTGAGTCCTACAGATGTGCACCTTGAAAGAGACATGCAGCGCCCTCAGCAGTGACTGCTGTTGTGTGTGGTTAAGCAGGAAATCCATAGAAATAATCTGACTATTTTTTTATAAACATACAAAAATAAAGAAATCAGTGTATTTCTAGCATTTGTAATCAACATTTCAAGTTAATACAGAGAAGTATATTCTAACTTCAATGATTTAATGAGAAATCCAAGATATTATATATTCTGTGTGTGTTCTGTCCCATTCTAAGCAGTATGAGATGCTTCAGAACCCTATCTTAATGGCTGATGATTTTTTATTTGGAATTTAAAAGTCTGTTTGTATATAGCTTGATTTCTAAGTGTTTTGATCTGTTTGTCCAGAACGTGCAGTATTTTTACACAGGCTACAGATATGTCTGAATTCCTGCTGCTCATGATGTGAACTTCCAATGTGAAGTACATGAGGAGATGGTATTAAATGAAAGAAATCCTGAAGTTTTGATTGGAAAATTGCTTTATTTCCTCATCTCGTGCTATCCTTGCCTGAGACAGCAGCTCAGCAGCTTAGATTTGAGAGCCACAATTATGAAATTGGCATGCCAAAGAGAAATTTTTTTGTTTAAAAAAGTTAAATCCCAGTTAGTGTTAGAGCTACATTATTGCACTTCTCTCCATAAGGAAACATTGCATTTCCCCAAGGAAACAGACTGGAAAAGAAACAATGAAAAAATTAAGTTTAAAATGTATTTCAATCACAGTGATTTCTCATGGCGTTTTTATGTTTTAACAATTTCTAAGAAGCACATGCAGATTGTTTTTTCCTGTGCTGATATTTAGCTTAGGAAAAGGGCTTTAAGACTAATTGTCTGTCAATGAGAATTTGTACATTACATCTGAATTTATATTTTATAGACTGAATAGAAATGGAAATTTTCCAAAACACTAAGTTGCACCACTTACAAAACTTACAATATAAAAAAGGTGTACATCAGAATTTAAGTAAGCTACACATTTTTTATTGGATGGATCTGACAAGATCTGTGGTTAACAACATGTAGTCACTGGTATTAGAAATAAAAGCATGTTTAGTCATCTTCCTAGGCCTAATTATGAGATGAATACCCGAGAGAAAAGAAAAACATAGTCTGGAATGCAATTATACGGGAAATTTAATCTTATGTCTGACTGCAAAGCTTTTTGTATGTTTGCATGCAGTTTGTAGGATTAAAGTTGAAAGAGAAATATTTCTGTATTCTTTATCCTTGATTCATTCTAGTTAATTATTTTTATTCGTCTTTTTCTTTTCTCTGCAGCTTCATGATAAAATAATTCTTCAAAATGGACTTGAATTTAACCATCTGTATCTGCCTCTTGCCTTCTGCATTTTGGCAGGTTTGAAAACCACAGCCAGGTATGAAATTTTCTTTGAAATCTCTCTTCTCTGTTCGTGTTGCCAGTTCATTTTCAGAACCCTTGTGTAGTAGTTCTCATTGGTATGCATATGAAATCTTATGATGAAGTTTAAATATTTATCAGCACAAGTTACCTAGGTGTAATGGTAGAACTTTTGCTAGTATTTCTCTCACATACAGAAAGAAGTTTGGGATTATTGACTAGTATATCAGTAGTGTTAGTGTTAGTATTAGGCTGTGTCAGAAAGAAAGAAATACCTTCTTTCACTGTACCCAGAAATACACAGCCAAGGTGTTTGGTAGTCACTGCCTTGGCAGTTAGGTAACCAAACAATGTGCTGTTTTCTAATGCCATGGAGTGTTTCACTAATTAGGTAAACATTGCTCTGCACTGTTATTGTGTGATGGTGCATTTAGAACCGTAATTGCTTTTCCCTCAGCTGTTGAATGATACCTTGTTGTTGCACAGTGTCACCTAAATCATGCAACTACAATTGTATGATTTTATCAGGCCATTGTCCTCTGAAATCATAGTAGCTCTAATGTGTATTCATGCAGAATTTGGTTGAGTGGGAGTGCTTTTGTCTCTAGAAGGATGGGTTACTTGGTGATTTTCTCACCCATCCAAACCAGAAAGGCCTCATAGCGGAATTTAAGGAGACCAGCACTCAATTCCCTTTTCGTTCCCTCCTTGTTGCTTTTTTTTCCTTTTCTTTTTTGTTTTTCAATCAGTTAAACATCCTTTTAGCTGTTAGCAGGTGATGGAGCAAAATCAGGATCCTGCTGAATGGAAAACAAAATGTGACATTGAAATAAGAAACCAGAAAAGCTATGGTAATGAAAAGTCAAAAAACATGAGCCAGGGAGAGTTAACAAGCAATCACAATGATAGGGTATAGGCCAAAGTAGTCTGTAAATAGTACCCTCAAAGAAAATTTCATGTCTGTTTGAAAAATCATATATTAAAAAAAGTTTTCTACAGCTGATGCTGATTATCATTCTCTTGTAGTATTGGGGGAAAAAGGCAGAAAAATTAAATCAAAACCTGCTACCTTTATGTTAAGCATAGATCCTGATATCATCTAACAGGCTATGCTGGGACAAAGTGTATTGAAGTATATACTATGAGGTATTTTGAAACAGATGCATTTACATCAGAATAAGACTTGATATTCAAAATTCTCTTTGCAGTGCCTATATACACTATTGAATTTATAGTGTAAAGATCCTATATATAATTTTAGACTCTTAATGATCAGCAAGTAGCAGATAGATCATTCCAAATGGTATTGTGTATGGGGATGACTGTAGCAATGTAACTCTCTAACAAAGCAAAATGTTTCAGCTGTGCATGTTCTGTGTATCTGGGGATCCCCTAGAAATCAGCCTGACCTCATGGAATTAAGTTGTGAGGCAATTAATACATATACATTCAAACTGACTCACACTATCACTCTAACTAAAGTAGAACTTCTGTAAAAGCATCATCATACCCATAGTCCTCTTGTTGTATTTACTTAGAGACGATCGTGTAATATACGTGATTTTCTAAGGCAAAACAGAAATTAAAATCCCTCAATGTTCACAATATTGTTTAGAAAGAAAAGAAACCTATAAAAACCTTCCGTAACACCAGCCCTCTCTGTTCATAAAAAGCTGAAAAGGTTAAAAAAATAAGCTAAAGACACTGAGTTGTTACATTCCCAGGCTGGTGGTAACATTTTATGACTTTCCTGTGAAATGTACAGCAGAGTACAGCAGCTTCTGTGTTGAGTCACTAGCACATTGCATTCATTCTGATGAATGAGTGAGAAAATGTAATGGCATTTAATCTTTGACTTGCACTGGACTCTGGAACAGATCCATTTTTACTAATTCTACATTGCCTATGCTTGCAAACTGAGAAAAATGCAGTAGCATACTAAAAGCACAACAAATAGCTTGATGAAATTGTCCTCTCAGTGCAAAGTAATGCCAATGCCAATGTGGTTATTATGTATATAATTATCAGTCCTGCCTTCTTTTTCCTTTGTTCTTATTCTTTTTCTTTCTGCGAAAAATTATCCATTTGACTTCTTGATTTCCAAGTTGGAGTTCTATATTTCTGTCACAGTTGCTTTTAAATATTTAGAAATTCACCTGGTGTTTTTATGAATTACAAAAAAGGAACCAAAAGTCTTTCTACCAAAGCCCTATGAATCTGATATATATGCCTGGGTAAATTTTGAAAAGTAATGAAGTCCTAAATTCCCTAAGGTTGCATCATACAAGCCCCTTGGCTTCATGTGGGAGCCTAAAAATTTTTAACATGTGAGCTCTGAAGACTTCAGAAAATATTAACAGAATATGACAAAGAGATTCACATTTAAGGCATCTAAATTTTTAATCCATCTGCAAGTTTAGTAGAAACAACAACATACTTGCTTTAGTAAGAATATGTATTTGATTGAAACTGGGTACACTGGGTAAAGCTGTATTAAAGACAGAATTGTAATTTACATGTAGAATCCATTGTGGTGACATAATATTTATTGTTTGAAGTCATCATACAATTCTAAAAAGCAAAACAATATAAATAAAATCTTTAGAGCTTAATGGGTAATGGAACATCTAATTTACTGACTGTTGTCACAGGGTAATACTATCAATTTAATTTAGGACACAGACAAAATCCATTTACAAGCACTTCAGCTGTGTTAGGCTTGTTAATCGTACTTGCTTGGTGATATCCTTAGGATTTACCACAATGGCCTGAGTTATAGAAATACTATTTCAAGTTAAGGGAAAAGCTGACCTGGGTTCAAGCTGAAAACAAATGCTCTGACAACTCAAGTTTAACTCATCTGTCAGTATTTCCAAGTTCTTTGCAAGAAATAAAACAATGGATTTTTTTACTGCTATGTTGCTTCTTAATCTTCAATAGATACATGTATACTGGGAGTAGGAGAAAGAAGCTAGAGGAAGAACAGGGGGAATAAACCCTAAATGGGAGACTGACTAGCAAAGTGGAATCTGAACTTTAACTGTGAGTAATGGAAACAGGCAGCTTCCTGAATGGAAATTCTATACCAAGAAACAGGTCTGTCTACATGGAAATCAAAATGCTGTTGACAATAGTGGACCCATACTTTAAGTATAAGACAGGTATTGTGAACAATTATTGCTATTTGGATTAGATAAGAAATAGCAAATTTGCTTTAGGGAAATTGTCAAAAGGTCTGGTGCAGTTAGAAGCTGTTATCTAGTAAATCAAATAGAAAAAGATGACAGGTGGTTTGCCATAGTTGAGAAACATAAGAAATAACTACCCTTTTCACTGCACATATGAATAGATTACAAAATGCGTTTTAATCCAGACTGGTAACTAGGAAGGGTGCAAAACCAGTCTTCATAGCAGAAAAAGACATCTGTCTTATCAATCATTCATTGTGGACTAACAGTGTTTAGTCACACTGTGCATGATCTGTATACCCTCATTTTCCAAAAGTAGGAAAATTTCCAAAGGCTTTGTTTTGGCTCTGTATTTATTCATGTATTCTATCAACATTATTTGTTACCTCTGAGATACTGTATAAGCATTAATTAATTACTCCTTGCCATAAGTCTGTGAAATAGATCATTATTTTCAACATTTCCAACACCATCATTTTTGCTATGGGTAAAATTGAAAATGAGAAACTTTTAAAGGCAATAATTACATTTTTGGTTTTTCTGCTTGAATTATTTTCTGTGGACTGGTTTGGTTTAAACAGCAGTGGTAAAATGCCCTTTTTCTGCTGTAAGAGATCTGCCAAGGATAAGAGTAATCTGAGAATGTGAAGACCATCAAGACCTCTTTTCCCACTCCATGATAGCTCATGACGTTATCAGGCAGGGCATTATTATATGAAGGATGGCATTGCTCATGTCAGAGGCAGTGCTTTGTAACAAGCAGTC
The DNA here is from genome assembly GCA_018697195.1 of Certhia americana. Classification (NCBI taxonomy): domain Eukaryota; kingdom Metazoa; phylum Chordata; class Aves; order Passeriformes; family Certhiidae; genus Certhia; species Certhia americana. The sequence continues at coordinate 47,603,481 of CM031860.1, read as the reverse complement.
AGACCCAACATGAAATGTCTGTTTAATATCTTTGAAGTCATGGCCAGCTTTTTGAAATGAAACCTGTAAAACTCCTAGGGACTTTGAGAATTTGTTACCAACCCTCCCAAGCTGCTTCAAACGATTCCATTGAGTCCTGGTGGAGCATGGTACTCAGATTTTTAGCCTCAGCTACTTTTACCTGCTACTACAAGCCTAGTGTTCCAAGCTAGTACATCTGACAAACTTAAAATGAAAAGACCCTTTGCAGAAGAGAAATGATTAATTTATGATTGGAAATACAGGGACCAAAAGTTGTAGTTGAAAATCTGTATTAACTCACCCACAGATGAAATACAAGCAGTGAACTCTGAAATGATTGTTCACTGCCTGAGCTTTAAATGTTCTTGTTTGCTTGGGAGAATTTTATGGGAATTTTTAATAGAATTTGAATAGTTGACAATCAAGAAAATTACTTTTTTTTAAAAAAAGATTCTTACATTGAAAATTACCTCAATGTATTGAATGATCCGCTCTACATAGCTTATTTGGTTAGTTTAATTGTAAAGAGGAGAAAATATTTTGGTTGTGTTGTAACTATCAAACAGAAATGAAAGATGGAAAAGGCATGCTAGGTCACCTTGAGGCCAAATTCACAGGTGCTGGAAGCTGGTATAATTCCACTGACATCAATTCCTATTCTTTTCACTTGGAACTGCAGATGCTCAGCACCCCTGAAATCCCTGACATGTATTCAGATTGTTCTTTTTATTACAGCACAGTTTTTAATGCACGGTCCTCTATATTTTTGTTAATTAATATGGTGATGTATTGACTAACTGAAACATTCCTGTACTACTGTATGTTTTCACCTCTGGCATATTTAGCAGATTTAGTCTTTGGGAAACTAAATGCAAGTAAAATGGTACTTGCACCTTTTACACCAGAAAGCCAGTAGAATCTGCTAATGCATTTACAGAGGTGTAAATTACCAACATGGTTTCAATGGTTTCCAGAGTGTTTTGACTGTGAGGGAATGAAGTGAAAATATGGCACAAAAGAAAAATGCTTTGCAGAAACCATCAACAAGTAATGACTTTTTAAACAAAAGATCCAGTTCTTTTGGATTCATTACCACCAAGATATACTTCAAAGAATATTCTAAGGAGAAAGTTTAAGTGTTGACAGATTTCTATATATTATATATGAAAATTATAATTTAAATATAATTAATAAATTATAAAATTAGCTAGTTAACATTTTTTCCAATTGTTCAAATTTTTTCATTTTTCTGAATTGTCATCTAGAGGATTTATGAAAGGATGCGAAGCCAGAGCAGCATAGGGTAGAATTAAGCAGTCAGAAATGGATATTTTAGAAAATGTTAAATGTATTTTAAATAACTAGCAAGTGGGATAGTTTCTAGGTTAGAGTTGCTTCTTAGAATCATAACACAGCAGTAACTTAGACAGTGAGATGGAGAAATCGCTTACACTTGTATCTACTCTGAGTTCCAAGGAAAAATGTGGTTACTATAGCAACTGCCACATTACACTTATGCAGTCTCTGGAATAGATTAAATTGCTGAAAACCTCAAGGTTTTGTTTGACTCTGTTGAGAACTGCAGCTAAATGTACTGAAGTTGCTTAATCAAAGGTACGTTAGTGTGCATATTCTTACATGTTACTTACTGAAACTTTGGCTTGTTACTTGGGCTTAGTTTTTTTGTAGCATATACTAATTCAAAATAACTTTGTCATATTCATTTGCTGTTTAGGTGGAATCCATTTCGCTATATATACATATAAGATAGACACTGCGTGTGTGAACATATTATAGAAAATTTTCTGCCATGAGATATAGCCAAGAGGTTTAAAAAATAAAAGTATTTGTTACTCTAGGAAGTTTGTTTGGAGACCATCCTAAGATTGTATAAAAAAATTAATAACTATGTCAGCAGAAAGTAAGTCGTGTTTTGTTTTTGGTGGAAATTCACTCTGTGGGCTCAGTGTAGTTGATCAACAATTTCAGGTAAAATAATCTAATATACATCCATTATTTGAACACAATTTCGTGCTTTATGTTGTAAGTGCTGAAATGCAGTGATTTGGAGGAGTGATGATTTATGCCTTCCCGATATGTTTAAGTGCTTCAAAAGTTTAATGACTTAAGATGCAGGGAAATTTTGCTGCAAATATTTTTTTGGATGGTGTTCATGCAGAAAAGAATACAAAATACAAAATAAACATAGGGTGCAGCTATAGAAAACAACATTTTTCTTTGAACAGATGAGATGCCACAACATGTCATGCTGTGCTAGGAAAACTATAGATAGTTTTGAATTGTAGGCCTTTTGGGCCTCCCCAAGCTGTGACTTCTCACAAAGTAGGTATTGTAGTAGACATACCTAGAAGAATTTAAAACTGAAATCCTGGGATTATATGTGTTTGTATGTTGTAGTAGATGCTTTTATTGTTGTTATTCTAGACTATTTCATCTGCTCAAGAGAGTTCTGTGGTTGTTATTGATTCTTCCCTCTCCTTAATGGACAGTTTTTGTTTCCTCCTGCTGCCTCTGTTCTGGGCTTGCCCTGTTGGGGCAGGGAGCAAAGCACCTGGCAGAATCAGGGTTCTTGGTTGCTTTGGCACAGGTTTTGTTCTAATGTGACATTCAAATATCTGCATCCCTACTTTGCGTGTTTACTTATTTCTCCCTCTCAGTTAGATTTCCCAAAGTCTTGAGTTTGTGGCAGACCCTCCTGAAAGTAACTGAGCATGGTTCTTCTAAAGGTCTGAGTTTTCACCTGACCTCCTACCTGGTCACCTACTACCCTTCCCTTTCTAAATTTAACTTTTTCTTTTGAGCTCATTTTTGATTTTTACATGTTTCCTTTGCAAATCCCAACAGTCTTTAAAGCTTTACTTTGTTCAGATGTTCTACCTTTATTTTATCTTTTTAGCCAGTGTTTCCTATTCATTTTTTATCTATTTGGTGATTATTTGGTGACGTGACAGTGTGGTACTCTATTTTCTGTTTACTGATCAAAGTTTTTGACTGAAGTGTTCTTTCTTCCACCCTTCAAGGTAGTTTCTGTTTTTCCCTGAGAGGACACAGAAGTCTGGTGCTGAAACATTAGCAAGTCTTTTGTAATGAGTGACAGTTATTTAATTTACTTTCTGTACCTGATACAAGAACTCTTATAGCTTATTTGAATATGTCATTTGGTATTTTACATAGAAGTGCTGCATCATTTTCTTTGTAAAATTCTTACTTGTAGATTCAACAGCATCAGGTTATCTAGGATTGCAGTTATTGGCTCTATGTGTTTATGAAATACATTATCATAAATATTCATGATTTCTTGTGTGTATTTGATATCAGTTTGCAATGTTAATCCTGCCTCAGGACCATCTTCCATCATGACAAGTACAAGAAATGTATTCTTCTAGCCTACTTTGTGAGCTTCATAAATTAAAACCTTTGAAACACACACAATGCAATTTGCCTTGCTTTGTCCCCTATGGTATTTGTCTCAATATCTTTTCATTGAATTTTCACAGGAGCCACATTTTTTCTTTGTCAGGTAACCTGGGTTCTGTCTTCTTTGTCAAAAACTGTCACTTAACTCTTTTGTTAACCACTTCATTTTATCACCTTTGAAAACTGGTTCCTGTGCTGCTGTGTCCATGGCAAAACATGTCCTTGTGCTGTGTTGGAGATAGACTCAGAGTGATTATTTGAAGGTGGGACACTGTTCTTCTTTAGAGTGCTAGGGAAATTAAAAGAAGAGAAAATCGCTTCTAGACAGAAGGAGGATGTCTTCAACTCTTCACTGTAAATCCAGCTGAAAGTAAAGCATGTATAAAACTGCCGTGCTCCATGGGGAAACTATTCCCTGTGTGCTTCATTCACTTGGGTTGGTTTGTTTTTATTTTTTCCCCCAAGCTTCTCACTCTTAGTCAATATTAAATCTGGGTTTGGCTATAGTAATGCCATTATACTTTCATGTGAAAATGTGTGACATCCAGCTGAGGATGACTTTCTGAACAGACACAGGGGTACAGCTGAGAATTACAATTAGCTGAACATTTCTACTCAGTTTTCTTGATTATAGGCATCAAAAGTATCTTTATCTGTATTTCCATTAATTCACTTTTGCTTGGTTCCCATAACCAGATGGCTTTGAAATTAAGAATAATTTTGAATGCATAAAATACTTGAAGAAAAATGCCTACTTACTACTTTTACATTGGTGATAAATTCTCAAATTTTTTGATTCTCAAAATCAAATGAGAACATTTTACCACTAAAAAGTCCTACAATCTTGTAAATCCCAGTTTTCATTCGCTATTAGCGAGATTCATACTTGTCAGGACCTGTCAGCTTCTTAACAATTTACTTTGCCTGTTTTTTAGTTACAGTAAAAACTTAGCTCATTGTTTATCCTGCAAAAATAATTTTGTTCCCTTGTATTGCTAAAATTATATCTGAGTTTTGCTTGCTACAATTTTTTAATTTCTAAATACATCTGTACATGTAAAAGCTGAGAAAACAGTCAGACATTCTAAGTGACTGTAAGAAAGAGTCTAGGTTATAAACAGGATAAAGCATATTTTGGTACACAGTGAGATGAGGATTGGGGCTGTTAAAAGGTGTCCTCTGTGAGAACAGCCCCTGGCTGTCCCTGTGCTGCTCAGAGTCAGTTTCAGCTTGCTCTGAAATGGACCCAACACTGGTCAAAACTGATCAGAGCAGTCATCCTCATGGTAGCGCTGTATAAATGTACTTTAGAAAGAGTAAAAAATGCTGCACAGCAGCTGTGAAAAAGAGAACTGAGACATGAGTAAAAAATGTTGAAACAACCCCATTGACACCAAGGTCAGTGTAGGAAGGGGAGTAGGTGTTAACCGGTGTCAAAGCAGAGATTCTCCTGCATGCCAAGGAACAGAGCATGGTAATGTAGGGTAACCCCCTGCAGACCATGGAACACATGGGTGGAGCAGATATACTGCAAACTGCAGCCCATGGATGATTCCAGGCTGGAGGAAGTGGTTATATCATAAAGGAAGCTGCAGCTCAGGTGGAAGCCCACACTGGAGCAGGTTTGCTGGCAGGAGCTGTGGCCCGTAGAGAACGCACACTTGAGCAGACTGTTCCTGACAGACTGTGCTCTGTGCAAAGAATCCACGTTGGAGAGCTTTATGAACAGCTTCAGTCCACGGGAAGAACCCACACTGAAACAGGCAAGGCATGATCAGTTTGGTCTTTTTCTCACCATTCTGGTCTATTTTTAATTGGCAGTAAATTAAATCAATCTTCTCCAGATAGAGTTTGTTTTGCACATAACAGTTTCCTGTCCTTATTAAGCCATGAGCATTTCCATCTTATTTCATCTCCTTGTTTTGCTGAGGAGGGGGAATAGAGAGTGGTCTGGCAGCCAATCAGGGTTAACCCCCTGGACATCATTTGCTTGCAGTGTTGTGAGAAGTAGAATCTATCTTTGGTCGATGGATTCCTCATGTGGGGAAACATAGTTGTGTTTTCTATAATTCCAGTGTTTATTGCTGTACCATTTGCAATGCCCTATGATATGCTGACAGCAGAAACTACGTGTAGAGCTTCCCTAACCCTGGGAACCGAAACTGGGGAACTGATACTAAATGAAATGTAACTGAAAAGGCAGGGCACCTTGTTGTATTCAAAGTGAATTTTGAAAGACACACAAAGGAAATACTTTGCTTACACATTATAGGCAGAATTTTTTAGCACCGAACAGATAAGTGGAAAATTATAATCCTTTTATTGGGATGTCCATTTAATCTCTTTTTTCCTAGCTAATCATTATTTCTTTTATCTCTTACTGATTTGTTTATCAACAAATACAATCTTTTCTTCCACTGATATTCTAGATACTGAAGTGTAACATTGCAAAATCACCAAGGGCAAGCAAAATTAGCCCAAGGTTTGTGAGGCTTAGAAAAAGGGAGAAGGAAAAGAAAAATGAAAATACAATAGGGTGAGGTAAGAAGAAAAAGAAGAAAGATAAGCATTTAAATATGAAAAGGACAGGGTGTGAAAAGAAATACAAGAAAAATATTCTGAAGTGATAAACAGTAGTTATTCACTTAATGAAACCAGTGTATCTCTGAGTGCACATGCAGGTATGTGTCTAGAGGACTTCTGAAGCACCTGTCGGCTCATTTTTGGAGAAAATGATAGCATTATACTTCAGCAATTAACAAAGTTCCTACCCAGATGCTGCAAATGAATGTCTTTTCTGCAGTTTGTGGCTTCTTGGTACCTGGGATAGATTAGATCTCACTTACAATTAGCTGTTAAAATTTGTGATTCTTAAAATTTGTGATTCTTTAAAGGACCTGTTGCAGGGTTAATTAAACTGTACAGAGCTGTTGTAAAGTCATTCAGACTGTAAAAAAAAAAAAAATAGAGGAATAGAGTGATTTCTGTTGAGGAAGGGACAACAGGAAGGCAAACATCTGTAGTGAACTTGAGAGAGGAATGCCTTCAGCCCTATGTGCCAAGAGCTATGTGAAGGATCTCGGCAAAATTAGAAACCCCGTTCATTCAGAGTAAAAGACTAGAGAGGTATTACCAAGCAATAACAAAGTGCATATGGTACTTGGGAAAAGGCTTCCTTGAAAGTTGCATGGAGACCTAGTATGTGACAGAGTTTAGGATTACTTTTTGGAATAGCATTCTATCTTTTTGGTGCAGCACTTAGTCCATGTCTTGTGGACAAGCTCCTGCTATTGTTTTATTATTACACAGTCGTCTCTTGCAGCCCTGTTGAATTTCCCATTTTTTTTAGTATTTTTAAACAAAGATGAGCACCTGTGCTGCCAGTGTTAATGTCTGTGAGCTCATACTGTGTTTTAATCATCTCTGACTAGGAAAATCATTCAGGCTGCAGTTTTGCCTTCACATTTATGCTTATTGGAAAGAATAAATACTTTATCTCACACTCAGGGAAGGAACTTGAAAATGGTGCACTGCCTTGCTGACAACATAGAATCTTTTAGCATAATTTTAAGTATCAGCATGAATACACAGAAATTACTTCAGCTGAGCATGTTTTTTGAGTTGGAAGAAATTGCAAGTTTTCACATACAGAGGTGCCAACTTACTCCCATGTCAGTAGGGATTTTCCTCCTATCTTTCACAGGAATACCTAGAAATGAAAACTGTGAGTTCAAGACTGATTGATCTGGCAGGCCTTCCTTCACGGAGTTCCTGAATGATCCCTCCATCTGCATGCAAAATGACATTTGAACAACCACTTTTTATTTGTTTTGAGCTTCTTTGTTGTGAAGATTAGAGAAGTATTAGGATGTCCTAATTAATCATGCAGGGAGATCGAGGAGACTAGTTATTTATATAACTCAGACTCCTAAGCAGGACGACATCTTCCTCATTTCTCTGCAAGTTCAGTCCCAGTCCCTTGCATTCCTTTCCCCATTCCCATTTCCTTCAAGTTCAAAAAAGTATTGCAAAATTTTGTCCGCTCAAAGTGAATGAGAAACTTTGAAAGTAGCCAGTTTCACTGAAGCCACTAAATTGATATACACTGCACCTAAATCCCAGAATTATCCCCTACATAATTCTGTTGCTGTTAGCTGCAGCAGAGCAGGGATGTGTTCAAGTTGTTGGGACGTAAACAACATGTTTGTTCAGTTCATAATGTGTAATACTTTCAGCTTGGAATGTTAATTTTGTTTCGGTATGGTTTTTACAATGGAAGGCATTACAATAAAGCCTTTCATAGGCAAAATGCTACAGCAGGTATTTGCAATTAGATAATGTATGATATGTAACATAATAATGCATTTCAAAGTGGGAGAGAAAGAACAAAGTAAACCTTAATTAGGTTTATCTTTCAGCAGGAGCAAACATTTACTTTCTCAATATCACTTTATGTGGATTTCTTTTAGATTTTTTTCCTTAGTTTTTTTTTTTATTTTTAGGAGCTATGCTAGTTCTAGTATTAATACCACATTCTATGGTATTCTCTAGGTATTTCTTGGCAAAAGTGCTGTGTGTGACTTAGCCAGCAAGTACACATAAGATTGTAAAACCTTAGAAAAGCAAACCAAATTTCACATATATAATAATACAATAATTCACACAGAAAGTATTTTTCAGTTAGATTTTTAGGTCAGTGTTACAACTTACTTTTTTAGAGTTTTTCAAGTAGATGCTGCAAGGATTATTTTATTATGCAAACATTTCCCCCTCTTTTCCCAAACTGATTTTATTCAAGTTTGTTAAGCTTCTGTATCTTATGGATGTGCAGAAATCCTGGATCCAGTTCTGATCTGATTGAGTCATATCACTGATTAGTTTTAGTGGGATAAGGGTTAAGTATCAAGGTTTCTTACTGTATTTAAACTTCTACAAACTATGTGTAAACAAAAAACCTGAGTTTTTGATTGAGTGGTCCCAACAGCTTAATGTGATTTTCACTTGCATACATGAAAAGCAAGTAATAAAAATGCAGGAGGGAATGATAGAGAGAAAAATAAGGAAAGTTATATTTGAGAGTAAATGAAATTAGTCAGAGAATTGTGATTCTAGAAGAAACTAAATGATGCCATAATTAGATCAAGCCAAAACATTTCAGGAGAAAGGCTTTTAAACCCACAAAACATATTGATTTATTACCTTAATGCATTTGATAAATAGCTTCAGAAAAGATGAACGCAAACAACATGATTCAACAAAGCAAACATATTTGATTCCTTCTCCCAAAATAAGAAAAGTGTGATATTTAGCTTTACACCAAATGAAATTTTGAGATTAAACTCCCCCAATAAAAAAAAATCCAGCCCAAACAAAGCATTCTATTTTAATTTACTGAAATGTTTAGGCTAAGCAAATGCCATCACAGGGAGGCAGACTAAAAAGAGATGTGAATTTATTATAAAAAACTGTAGTCATATCCAGAGGTGGGATGTGGTAATTTGTGACATTTATGCTTTTTCTTCTTCCTAGTCATTGGTGCCTCTGGGTTTACACTGAAAATAATGTAAGAAGAGTATAAACATGGGTAAGTGAAAAAATCCAAGTTAACTTAGGTCAAATGTCTAGGACCAGTATTGTGAGGATGTATTTTATTTGTTAAAAATAATTCAGGGCATAGCCAGACCTATGTGGATCAGAGTTCATATGATAAGATTAATACTAAAAACTACATTCTATCCAATATATATATTTTTCTATAAACTTAATTTCATGCAAATTTAAACTGTTATGGGAGATTTAAGCTCTTTGTCTTTATGAAAGCTGGTAGTTTACACAAATTGTTCTGAAAGTCATGATTACATATTACAAGGATGTACAAGGAAGCATTGACAATGTAGTCAGAAAAGTTTTCTCTATCTAAAGCAGATAGAAGATGGTTCTACAGATCTTAAAATTATAAGAACACAAATAAGAAAAGAAATGGATGGCTAACAGATCTTTGTTTGTTTGTTTAGAAAAAAATACTAAAAATGTTATTCAATGCTAGACTAAAATTTATTGCTGCTCTGATTCGGCTATTAAAAAATCTCACTTATCCACAATACAAGGTGACACAGTAATGCATTTATAATATTCTGTGCTACCATTATGCTACCAAGTTTTGAATGCTAAATAGGGTTATCTCTTGTTTACTCAATACAATGCACACATCCTAGTTAATACTATGTGTAGTGATTCTGTTGTATTTTCAAATGCTACTTGTTTGCAACCAAAAAGGATTTCCTATTTATGTGCATTTCCTGGCAACTGCTGGTTTAGTTTTTTTTTTGTTTGTTTTTGTAATGCTTGTTTGCTTACTGAGAGTTGATTTATTCAGAAGCTGTCATCTAAGTCCATACCTTGACCATTTTGACTGATCTAAGTAGATCTAGTTGTTCCACATGTCACTTTAATCCCTGGTGGCTTGACCAAAGAAGATAGTAGAAAATTTCAGTAACTTAGAGACGCTAAGTGAGCAGCAAAAAAGCAAATGAAATTCAGCGTTAGTAAATACATACTGAAGTTAAAATTAAACCTACTGGTGCACTTTACAGCATTCTAAGTCAAGAGTATTGCTTGAAGAAAGGGAGAAAAATAATTATAAGCAGTTCAGTGGACAGCTGCAGTCAGGAAAATTAGCATGATTTTGGGACACATATGAAGTAAGATGATGAATAATAAGGGATTATTACAATACTTCTGTGAGTCCATAGTGTGAGTTCTTGTGTAGCACTCAGTGCAGCACTTTCCACCACATCTCAGAGATATTAACCATCTATAAGGGGGTTCAGAGAAGAACAATAACAATTATAGAGAATCTGGAACACCTCTCTTGAAAGAAAATTGGGAGGGTTTTCCTTGGAAAGAAGATGAGTAATTGGGGACACAATAAAATATACAGAATACTGAATACTGTGGAAAGATTAAGAACAATTTTTCCTCCTCTTTTATAATACAAGACAAAAGAGGCATTAATGAGAACACTTGTTTACTTATTTTTAGAGTAATAGAGATGTAACACAGGATGTACCCTTCCTTACATAATTATGCAATAAATATATTCACATAAAACCCAAGCAGCATTAGGGTAACCTATTCCACAAGGACTCAGACCTGCAGAGACAGAGATCCATGTGCTGTACAAAAACCAGTTCAGGGATATATGTCATAAAGATAGTAAAGTGAAAGCTGATATTTTCTTCCCCATGCACAAAGTAATTAAATGGGAGAACTATAGTGCAACAGAAACCAATAAGGCCAAACATTTAACAAAACTAAAAAGAGTATGTTTATGCATGTTTATTATTTGAATCATGCTATACAAAGTCATTACAATTAATTATAAGAACTTAGTACACCATACTATATCCCATTACAGAGCTTAAACTTATGTCTAATGATATGAGACGAAGATGAAACTTTGTGTAGATTAGTGTAGACAATTTTCAGTCTGGAATGATTTTACACTTTCCTGTGAAACAATTGCATTGGATGCTCTAAGACATCATTAAGATTTGATGGACCTTGGTGTGATCTAATATTTTGATTCAAATATTTCTTTATTAGTAAATATATTGCATCTGACTCTGGTAAAGCAGAGTTGTTATGAAGCAAGATGCTAAGAAGCATAGAGTGTTAAGCTTGCATCATTAGAGAGAAAAATTGCTTCAAACAGGTATTCCTGATGTTAAGGAGTTGACTCGTGTATGGGGCTGTGAGTTGGGTTGCTTAGAGAGAAGTGGTAGTTACAGGGCTTAAAGTCCTATTCAACATATTTTAACTGACAATAAAAATGTTTTAGGCAGAACCAATTTTTACTGAGCACCCATTTCAGTAAAAAATAAAGTGGATTTTTGCTTTGATCCCTATTTTTGTTGTTAGTTTCAAAGTACCTTGACAAGTGTATGCAAAAATATATAAGGTTAGACCCTGGTATTCACTATAAACAATTTCCCTGTCAAAGAAGTGGGATAAATGTACAAGAAAATTTAAAGGCTGTTTAATACTACAGTATGCAATGCTGTGAATGAAAAACTCTTGCCTGCTGAAAAGCATGTTTCAGCTGTGTGGAAAGCTGTAAAGTTGTTTCTTAAGAAGTACAACACAGAATTTGTTTTGGTTTTTCCATACATAACCTATTAAAATCTCACACTAAACATCTTCTTGCTGAAAGTGTGGATGTGGAAAAATTAATGCTGGGTATGTGAACTTAGAATGCATTAAAACTTATGCACTGTGTTCATTTATCTACCCTATAGTACACATACAGGCATACTTTGTTTTAATCAAGACTTATCACAAATTCAGAAACTGTGTATTCAGATATGTATCATAGATTATTCCACTGAACTTTTTCCAATAACTATTTTGCATGTTCATAGATTTAATTTGGGGTCTTTGGGGATAGGCAATATCTCTTGAAAAACAGATGCAGAACATAGTACAACTCTTTTAGCTTTTTCAGCATATAGAGAAAATACTCTGGGTTTAGTAATACTATTCATGACATCAAGAATATTCTAATGTCTCTGGTACACTGGGTAAAATTAACCAGAAAGAGATTCTGCTTTAAGGAAAACAGGATGCAATTTCATCAGTTCAGAGAACATTGGAACATGCAAAGCTGTGAATAAGAAATTTAGCTTCCCAGTTGGCAACCTATTGATTAAAAGTGAGTTCACTAATGAGATAACTAGAAGAAGCCAAAGCCAAAAAGTCCTGCACAACCAAACATGCTGACATTGTTTAACGATGAACACGTTTGCACAGGAACACTGGAACTTTGCTGGTTGAGGGAAAATGGCTTTGCCTTCAATTAATTTATTTTTTAGCCCTCTGTAATGTATTATGTGGCTTTATAACTAGCATAGTATTTAGGCAGAGTCTTTAATCAGACCCAATTATACTGTTTCAACAGAACTCGGAGTAGCTGTGTTTCAAAACATTTGTATGCTACATCTCCAGGTAGTTGACTATTTCTTCTAGGCAAGGGGAGTTTAGGATACGGCATAATTTGTGAGAAGTTGATTTCCATAGCAATGTAGAGAAATTTGACTTGTGAGTACTGAGGCTCAGTTTAAAATCAATTTTACTCTATACTGTTTTTGGTTAGCTAAAAGGTTCTATCTCACCTTGACAGATGTTCTTTGCTCAATTCCCACACCTTTATTGAGTCTCACATGGACTATGACAACTTGAACAGAAAGCTTTGGAAAGCCTGTGAGCTTACAGGAGTCTTTATATTTGCATGTTTTCTTAAATGCCTTGGTTTTCTCTCTGTCTAGACTTCCCATTAAACATTGACAAAAAGATACTTTAGGCTTGCACAAGATTGTCCAAATTGTGAAACAGGGAGCAAGCAGCTGGAGTTCTTGTGTACCTGTGTGTGACCAGAATGTGTGCCGGACCAGGAGCGAGAAAATGCTACTGGATGCTGAAGTTTAAGTGTAACCCATCCCACTCACCTGAAACTCCAGGATAAACATGCCTCTGACACAAAACACTCTCCATGACAGTGCAAGGCTGATGAGTTCATAAACTTAAGCTTGTAACTATGGGATGATTTTCCTGTATGGATTGCAAAATGATCCATCTCCCCTGAGCTGGGATGCAGCTGGACAACCATGATAGAACTGTGCAGCTGCAATGGCTCGCTGTTGTCAAAAGATACAAAGCGCATGCTGTATTGATTAATTCTTATTTTCTCTAAGTGGACCATATAGTTCTGTGTCCTAAAATAAATAGATGGCAATATGCTTATATTTTACATTAAAAGTACTTTAAGAATTGTATTAAATGAAACGCTTGTGAACATTGCCTTCTCTAACAAGAGTGCAGATGCTAATCAGGTCACTTAATGCACTGATGTGAAGAGCATGATAAAAAATCTAAGCAGAATTTCTCTATGACTAACACAGGACAGGGTAACGGGCATAGCATTTATGTCCAAGGATTTTAAATGGCAAAGATAAAATGCTCCATTTTCATTTTCTATGGGAGAAATCTAGCATTTTCATTTCCTTCTCACACGTCAGTATTGTATTCTATGGTAAATACTACAATGGGAAGATAATTATTTGAAGGGGTTAGTTTTAAAAAGGCTTTTGGGGGTAGAGGGAGGAGGAAATTTTTTAGCCATTTGAGAGATGAGCTATACAACAAAAAGCTAGAAATCTTTGTTGTTGATTTCAGTGTGCTCATGAGCTGGGATTAATGTTCTTTGTGCTTGCTGATGTAGACAAACATGCAGTAGTTCTAAATTTATACTGCATGTACTGGAATCAGGCTTGCCTTTTCATTTAAGTGCTATTATGAACAGGAGGAATTTTTTATATCTAATGACTCCTAAAATGGCACACACTGATGGGGGAGATTAGAAAAATAACAAGATAAATAAAGAAGACACTCAGCTACAGTGTATAGTGACTGTAAACATCAATTTTGTTGTTTGAGACTAGCAGAGTTAACTTTTGTGAATTAGATACAGGGGATTTGTTTTAATGGCTCTATATGTGTAGTGATACAGTCATATATATAGATTTGTGTATGTGACATTCTCCAGGCATTTTGACTATTTCTTTTGCTGAGAGTGATTACAGAGCCTGTATTCAGAAAATTAAAAGGGACTGTTTGCAGGAATATGTAAAAAACACTGGCAGAAACTGGTGTGCCACAAAGCTGTGGTGATAATACTGTTTTAAAATGTGCACTAGTGGGGACACAGAGATAATTTTCATAACTACTGCATCATCTTATGCTCTTAGAGGAACATTTATAGAATACAAAGTAGAGGTTTCTTATTGAGTGTTTTGGTGACAAGAAGGCAATATTTTATATTAGGTATTACAAAGAAGCTTCTGGAAAGTAGCTTGAGGTAAAGCACTTCCTTCTCATTTTAGTAATTTGAATAATGAAAAACCTGCAACCAACTGAAAACCCAACCTTTGGCCACAAGTACTGTCTTTGAAAATGGCATGAAAGTATAGGTAATCACATAAATTTATACAGAGTTTCTCAGGTCATATTACTTTGTCATCATGTAAAGAAATTCTTTAGAACTCTTATAAAGAAAAATATTCCAAATGCCTGTTTCATATTAATAAGGCAGAAGACAGAAATATATCTGTGCTAAGTTCTCTTTTAATCCTCAGAATATAAACAAGTTTACCTAAGTTTAAATCTGGAATAACTGACTTCTATTGAAATGAATATTACATAGATGGCCACCCTACCATTCTTGCCATGCAAGAAAGAGATCTGTGAAATTGATGTAATGACAAAGCTAACAGGCAAGAAATGTGAAATACAGAAAGCAAAATCTAGAGGATGTAGATGCTGTGTAGGTACTGAACTTTTGTAACTCACATTAAAAGTCCTATTCTGAGTTTTTTTATTTAAAGTATGACACATAATCAGCTGCTTACATAACCAGTCCCTTTTGCTTCCTTTCTAAAAGAACAAAATAAGAGTTATAATGGCAACGGGTTATGAGAGCTCTAGGGTCATTTGACATTTATTTTGCCAAGGAGAAGAGAGTCTAGAACTCACATCCTGGGTATCTGTCTTTGCATGTTCATTTGGCTGCCTTTTAAAGCAGCTCTTAGCATGGCAAAGTGTGCTTCCTACTTATTTTTCAGTTCAGGGCTGGATGATCTTTCACATACACTCCAGAGAGAACTCTGAACAAGTTACTGGTTTTCAATAGGTGTCACAGTGCATTTACACTGCATGTATCCACTGAAAGAAGTACTGCTGTTGCTTGGTTGGCCTGAGTGTACTATTTTATACAAGTTATGATCACAAAAAGAATTTGATGTTGTTAAATGGGAAGTGGATATAAAAATATGAGATGTGTTTTCATTAAATGTAAAGCATTTCAGTGGCTGTAAACTGCATCTAACTATTAAAAAAATTATATCTTGCAGTGGCTTCAAACAATAGGATAATGGCTGAAATTTTATTTCTTTTTAACACAAGAAGCTGTGAAGTCCATTGTAGTTGTTACATTTGTAATAGCACATAGGTTCAAGAAAAGTGAGTTTTGACAGTGGTATGATCACTTCTAAGAGTTAGTGTCTTAGCAGCAAAAATTGTAGAGGGTTTACTTGAAGTTAACATTAGTCATGCTGGGTGAACTGAATTATCATTTGTGTTTGGAGTGTGCGAGTGGAGTTGCTGGAGTGCTTCTCCCAGAGTCATCCAAAAGACATGCAGATTGTATATTCCAAGTTTCCTCTGTGATTGGAGCTGAAGTATAGTACTTAATCCTCTCAAAGCATGCTCCTAAATTCAAAACAGTAATGCAGATGCATCCCTATTGCCCCATCTAATACAGTAACTCTAATCAGCAAAACATTAGAAAAGTACTTACATGTGATCAAGGTTTGTTTAGGCACGTCTCAGCTAGCTTCAATGGCTCTTATTTGGTACCAAGGCAGAGAAACTTCCTTACCAAGTGCACCAGAACCCTTTGCACTTGGGAATCTGGCTCTACTGAAGCCTGTATCACTGTACCTTTGCAGCTGGTACTTAGGAGAAGTGTCACAGAACCTGTATGAACTGCAATGGAACCTCCTACAGTGGTAGAATCAATTCACAGGTGTAGAAATGAAGGCTATTTCAATTAACCGCATAAAATGAGAAATTACACATTTGTTTCTGTATCTTTGTAAATTAGTGACTAAAGCCAGAACTGAAGATGGTTTCTCTGTCACTGCTGCTGGAATAAGCTGTAGAATAGAATTTATACATTGCACCACATGAAACAAAAACTCCTAAGGATCCTGGAAACTAGCTGTGAGATGAGCTCTCTAGGGAGCAAATAATCACCTCATTGACAGTACTGAGCTGCATTAATATGCACCAAAAGTGATGCTAGCAGTTTCTGGAGAGCAAATTATGATATTTCTTTTTCTCACATCCTGCAGGAGTCTCTTCATTGACAAATAAAATGGACCTTATTAAGCTGAGACATACCTCTTTGAACTAGTGTAACTGTAGCATCAACTGCACACATTTCAATTTCCTCATTAGGAATATAAATAAATAGAGTTAATAAAATTGCTAATTTTAAATTTTTTTTTCCGCTTACAAAAAACCTAAAATGATTTTTTCTTCTAGCTTTTTTTTTCTTTTATTTTAGGGTGACAGAATATAGGGATAGGCTTAGGTTTAACTTGTTAGTAGGTTTTAAAATAAATGGCTTATGAAGGTATATATATTCATATATACATGCACATATACATATATACATATACATACATACATATCTATATCTATATCTATATCTATAAATCATTGAGGTTTTATTTTAGAAGATTCATCACCTTTGCCTTTTTATAGGAGAAAACATTAATCTTCATTGGGAAACAATATGTTCTCTAGGTATGGAAACAGAGTGTCTGCTATTATTTGGGGTATATTTTAAAGACAACTTTAAGGTGAAATGCACAGAAAACAAGCTGTGCTACAGTGGTGTGGTTTGATGTTCACATGGCCTGAGTTCTTATTTACTGCTCCTTCCTTCCTTCCTTCCTTCCTTCCTTCCTTCCTTCCTTCCTTCCTTCCTTCCTTCCTTCCTTCCGTCCGTCCGTCCGTCCTCCCTTCCGTCCTTCC
This sequence comes from Certhia americana, assembly GCA_018697195.1. Lineage (NCBI taxonomy): Eukaryota > Metazoa > Chordata > Aves > Passeriformes > Certhiidae > Certhia > Certhia americana. The sequence goes on along the minus strand of CM031860.1, from coordinate 47,586,369 downwards.
TTCCTTCCCTTTTAAATCACTGTTGCGGTTCCCTTAGTGTTTTGCCTTGTTTCCACTGGCTCTTGACATGACTTTATGATGAAATGGAACCAAAAAGAAGATCAGAAGTGCATTGCTGTAGATGTTGCTGTGTGGAGTCAAAGCACAAAAATGTGGGGCTAGATAGGGAAGTATCCAAAAGGCTTAGAAAGCTCTGTTTTGTTATATATTTCTGAGAGAACATGCATAACTGGGAACAAAGCCATTTTTAAGAGGGAAAGTTGTAAATATGGCAATATGTGACTTTCCTCAAGTGCCTGTACTGTCGTATGCAGAGTTTGGTTAACAAGAAAGGTGTGGAAGTCCATGCACTTCCATGAGCCTGTGAATATCAAAATCATAAAGATCAGGTGCAATACTATGCACAGTTTAGACACTTCCATGAGTGTTTACAGCCTATCTAGGAAAATTAGGGGAAGAGGAGGAAAGTTATGGTAGACTCCTCTCCCATGAAACTAGATATGTGTTTGTCTGATGGTTGATACTTGGGATACTGTGCTGGGGTTATGCTACAGGCCACCTGACTAAAAGGAAATAAGGATGGAAAAAAGCAACTAACAGGAGCTTGATGCCTGTACATCCTTACCTTTTTTTGTGGGATTTTAAGAGTCCGGACATATTCTGGAAGGGCAGCAGTATGCAGACAATTCAAGAAACTATTGCACTGCATATTGGCTGCTTCCCAGTGCAAATACTGGAGGAGTCAGACAGTATAATGGTGTACATGACCTGCTGTTCACAGGTGTCTGAGGTCAGAGTCTGAAGGAAAGCTGGAAAGATGCAGAGCAGAGTTGGGATTCTAGCCTTCAGGAAACCAGATTTCAATCTCTTCTGGCAATTTCTTTGCCCAAGTTTCAAAATGTTAGCCAGAATTCCTACAGGAAGCTACCATGAGAGAAAGAAAGTGCAAAGCAAAATTGTTGTTTTTCAAAGAAAACTTACTGAGAGTTCAAAATTAACTCTCTTCCATTTGCACAGGAAGATGAGAAATTTTGGCAGAAGACTCATTTGGCTGGCAGGGTGCTTCTGAGAGGAGACATGAGAACACACAAGAAGAGAAAACTAGGCAACAAAGGAGGAATACAAAGAGAATTGCTTGAGCATTTGGAGCAAAATCAGAAAGACCAAAGTACAGCTGCAGATAAAAGTACTGAGGCACATAAGGGGTAATGGGAGAATATGCTAGAATCAGTGGGATGCTCAGGGAAAGTGTGGGTCCATCAATGAGTGTAGGAGAACCAGATGGTTCAGAAAAGGCTGAATGACTCCAAGTCTTCTTTTTGCCTGTCTTCACAAGCAAAATTTTCAGTACCAGAAAAACTGGGGGTGAGGGGGACAATGGGATAGAGGAGCAACAGGTTAGGAACTGCTTAGAGTAACTAAATGTATTCAGAACCTTGGACCATATTAGATTCACCTGAGGGCACTGAAAGGTTGGCTGAGGTGATGCAATTAGACAAGGTTGCCGAATTTAGTTCTACTAATGATTTTCTGGCTTGTAAAACTGTTGCCAAGAATGCTTGGATTGACACAGACAAGGACAATGCTGATAGTCCACATGAGAATAAATGGCCAATGAAAAAATATTAGGCAAGCTGTGTAACTTAGGTGAGGGGTTTCCAGGGAAGAAATAATTGTATATTGCAGAATGTAAGAAATAAGTGCATCCTGAAAAGCCATATAGACTGCTATAAAAAAGAAAAAATTTTGTTTATTCATGCCTAGCCTATTAAATTTAAAGGATGTGCTTTGTGCTGAATATTCTCATGAGGCCAGCAGTTAAATGTTTTCTCAGTAACTATGGCTTCATGAATAAAGTGTTAGAAATTTCTATTTTGGCCTTTCTGTAGACCAGCAAAAATACTTGCTGTAGGGCAGCAGCTAAATACTCATAAGAGATTATTATTGTTTTCTTTACAAGAAAACATTTTTTTTCCCTCAAATCATCACTGAAACTTGGTCTATCTATCTATCTAGTCAGAACTTTATCCTAAAGTACTTTTGACTCTTGCCTTCATATTGGTGTCATTATTTTTGAAAATTCAGACTATAGTGCTAATGCAACCATCAACTTCAATGGTGTAGGGTACATATCTTGTTTGCTTTCTGGATTATTGGATGCTGCCTGACATACGTCTTGTAAGAAGTGCTGAAATGCCTCCAACAGTGTATTCATGATTTTAACTGAATGACCTGCTATCAGCTGTTTGGCTTGACCATGTCCCTATTAGTCTTTCTTAGGTATTGATCTAACTTAGTGCTAATGGATTTTGATTGTGCAAAAACCTGGGGATTCTCAGATTTGGACTAGAATAAGAGCATCTATGCATGAAGAAAAATATCTGCTGTTTACTATATATTGAATCAGCCAGAGAACATAAGAAACAAAAAAAGTGAAGTAGTTGACCAATTACACACTGAAGATAGAGTGGAATTGTATTTCCTTGATTGATAAAGAAAAATTGTAATTAAAATTATCAGAAATGTAATGAAAGTAATTGTAGAAAAGGCCACATTTACTGACTGTGATTGTTAGGTTCTCTTCATTAGATTTTGGCTGGGTAGGAACATTAATTTTATGTCCTACAGGTAGTAGGCATTTCCTTCAATCTCAATAATAAAGAATATATAAATTTGTTTATAGGAGTACAGAACATGTTCCATACCAGATAATAATTTTACTATAGATAAAATTGAATGTCAAACTCCTGGAGTGAGTTTCAGAAAAAAAACATCTCTATTTTTCTTGTTTTCATAAATATTTTTCTGAAAGGGTGTCCATGTTGGTCCTGGATGTGGTATTGCCGGTAGTGATTTCCATGTTTTGTAGTGGAGGGAATGAAGGGAGAGACAGCAGTTTTATTAGAGTGTTGGAGGTAAAAGCAGAATAGCAAAGAAGAGAGAAATACTTCTGAAGGAGTCTTAGTGCCCAAACCTGAAAAGCATCATTCAGGTGATAGGTGCCACTCTCCTTTCTGCCCTTTTGACACTCTCTCTTTCCTTCATGTTTCGAGATATCCCTCACAATCCCATCTATTCTTGTGTGGACTCCTTTGCTTCCAGCTATGTGTTTTTACTTGCTGCATGGAGGGCACACTGTACTTTTATTTTAGTTTATGATACATACTTTAGGGTTTAGCAAACATTTTTCCACCTAAACTTACACAGGGCTCACCAGTTAAATCAATATCCTAATAGATCCAACAAAAGGTGTATCTAGTTACAAAAACACAGTTGGAGGAATCTGGGTTACAACCTAATAGCTGGTATTTCCCCTTCAGGCTTGGGATACAAATACATTTTGCCTCTCCTCTAAGACAGTTTCATGACCATTAGGAAATCCCTACACAGCTCTCATGGTTGTGTTAGTACTTCTGTTTTTGTAGCTGCTCAGTGAACCCGAGTAGGGCACTGACCCACCTTGCAAGCAGCCAAAAATCTCTGTGTATTTAAAGCTTCCCTTCTGCATCAAGTATAGCTCTACAGACCCATAGTCCAGTGAAGAAGAAAAGAGAGAGGGGAATAAGAACCTGGTGGTGTGGGAGATGGGATTCAAGTTTAATATTCATCTCTGACCTCTGGATCTAGTTTTTATCTGTTTGCTCCATTTTAGCTATATTATAAATCTGTGTCTACTAGCAGCACTCTGAAGCTAATACAGTAAAATTAAATATTTTGAATTAATTGGTATCTAAAATATAACTAGAACATTAAAAAAAACCCCCAACATTCAGGTGACTGATCCTAAACAGATTAATTAAATATCTTGGTGAACTCTTGGCACCTGTGCAGATATTTTTGTGCAGCTCACAGGACCTTTCAACTATTTTGTGAAATACATGTATGTCCTCCTCTCTGCTGCTTTTGCTCAGCAGCTTGATAATACTTGCTGGTGAATTTTTCAACACCTTGTTAGCTTTTAGTTATAGTTTCTTTTATTAAACTTGTTGTAAGTACAATTAGTGGCTCACTAACTCTTGGCATTGTATTTTGGAATATCTTCTTTTCTTGCCTTCCTAAAGGACTGAATTCCCGACTTCTTAATGATACAAACTGCTTCCTGAGTTTTATCAATCGTAAACAAAGCATTAGTTAGGTAATCTGTATGTAGGTTCAGCTAATAGATTTATTAACTAACATACACCTGACTAAGAAAAATGACTGGACTGTAGAAATATGATCACTCAGTTTATTATTTTGAGGCAGTAAAGGTGTGTCTTAACTTCAAGTATCAAGTACAGAATCAGCATGCTTCGTACATATTTTTTGTGCCATTTTTTCCATTTTATTTGCCATTTGCCATTGCTTCTTTTTTAATAGTAAGATGATCTTGCTTTTTTAGCCAAAGCATGAAATGAAATCACAGCATCTTGTTTGAATGGGAAGGAAATTAAAAAGAAGGACCCACCTGATCATATGCATATCTACACAATTACAGTTTTATACACTCACTTTAGTGTCTTAAGTTTTTAGAGCAAAAGAGGTAAGATAAATTTTTGATTCTTTGAAGGTGAAAAGGAGGCACAATATTGAGAGGGATATTGAAGAATCAAACAAATTACAAAAGTTAGGGCAAATGAGTGGGAAAAAGTACTCAGCAAAAACTAGGAAGGAAGAAACAGAGATGACAACTGAGAATTAAAGGAAAATTACTTCAGGTATGTAGTTTCTGAGTTCAAAATTCAACAGTAAAAGGAAAGTATTGCACTAGTATGAAATAGATGGAAGGGAAAAGAGCTTGAAAAAGAGAACAAGGGAAGGTGATTTTTTTTTCACCTGGCTAGTGTTCCCTGGAATGTGTTACTATCTTCTGTATAATTCTTGGATGATTCGGCCAATTTTGTTTATTGTTTCCTCTTCCCTGTGTAATGACTCTTAAGTGAGCAGAACTTGTCAAAATGGAGGTAATGAGCAACTGTGACAGATGACAACTACCATGGATCCTGTATTTACCACATCTAGGGAGAGCTGAAAGGGAAGCTAAACACCTCTGAAGTTACCAGCCACTTGACATCACTATGCAGTTGTATATCAAAGGTTTTAGCCCTAGCAAGGTTCAGTATCACTGGCCAGCAGCTGGTCCCAACCACAGGGTCACTCTTCCTGCTCCTCCTTCATGTAAGCAGTGACTGTGATGTGTGGGGACATGTTTGAGGTCTGCTGTCCCCAGTATCACACCAGTTCAGTGATGACACTTCTGGGTATTATGATGATGCAGCATGAAACAGAGAAGCTTGGGGGTGCTTTAGAGAACAGACACAGATGGCATGCTGCAGAGAACTGGCACACAGGCTAGTGTAAAGAGTTAAATATGTGCAGGACTGCCAGGCAATGAGAGACACATTGAAATACTATGCTTCCTGTGAAAGAAAAGTCACGTAAGCAATGTTTAATTTAAGTGCTGCTGAACTCAGCAAATAGGTGCTCTACATATCACTTTCCGTGCTTCCAGATCTTCAATTCACTGATGGTTTCTGTACTCTCTTGACCTGCTGTAATAATCACTGCTTCTCCTATCCAAGTGGCTGACTTGCTCCATGGGGGGAAAAAGCCAAGACTCAGAAGTCCCCAGCTAGCTGCTCAATACAGGACTCTGAATTTAGCATTCAGAGATTTTTGGCTGCTGAAGCAATTTTGCTATTGTGCTTCTAATTGTTTCATTCCAGAGGGGATATGCAATGTGTCAAAAGATGAAAATATTAATAGAGGCTATCACATATCATTCTCTACAAGTAGCTTCTTTTTGCAAAGGACAAAGTTATGAACTGATAAACTGAGGGTTAGGATTAAATCAGCCATTTCTATGGAGATAACTTCAGAGAAATATAGTTCTTACTAGTGCTGATCAACTGCTGATCCTACTCTAACTTGTAATGAAAGGATTAGATGACAAGTGTCACCAGCATTATTTCTGATGCTAAGAGATTGCTAATAATGTGATAGAAGTCTGCTGTGAATATTGCATGAGGAAGGTTATCTATAGCATAAGTTGAGCACTGAACTTGCTTTTTTGTACCCTGACAGCATAATTACAAATGCTTCTTTCTCCTTACACGCGTCAGCTCTCTGCTTCTGCTGTTAGTTTATGAAGTAGTGTAGTGTGCTACACAAATCTGTCATGGTCCTTCTTGACCTAGAAAAGTCTGAAACTGAATGATCCAAAGTCATGTAAAATCAATGTTTTTTTCTCCCCAAAGAATATTGCCAGACTTTGGGTGCTGCTCAAATAAATAGATAAAGTGGGGATTAATTTTCCTAAATGAGTTAGCAAAAGAATTATTTGAAATAAAAGCAGAGCAGTGGATAGCAGGACTATTTCAGCCCCTACCATGAAAATTCTTGTTGCCTCAGTTTACCCAGTTCTGTTTGACAAATGGCTCACAGAGGAGCTGCTTAGCTAGTGCAGTTGAATGGTTGGGAAGATTTTCATAGATCCTTGACAAAAGATACAATACAACTCAAAAGTGTTATTATTGTGGTTTTGCACAGCTTTATGAATATTGTATGACAAGCTTTATACAATATAGTCTGTTTGGTAGAAATAAGAAATCATTCACAGCTGGTAACAGCTTTTGGGAGTGTGCTTGTTTTAGTTGGGGTAGAGTTAATTTTATTCATAGTAGCTAGTGATGGGCTATGTTTGGGATTTCTGCTGAAAACATTATTGATAACAGAATGTTGCTTTAGCCATTGCTGAGCAGTGTTTGCACAGGGTCAAGGCCTTTTCTGCATCTCACTCCACCCCATCAGTGGGGAGCCTGGGAGTATACACAAGAAGTTGGGAGGGGACACAGCTGGGACAGCTGATCCAAGCTGACCCAAGGGATATTCCATACCTTGTAGCATCCTGCTCAGTATATGCTGCTGAGAGGAAGAAGAAGGAAGGGAGTATGTTTGGAGTGATGACATTTGTCTTCCCAAGTCATCATTACCTGAAGTAATGTCTCCTGTTTTCCTGAAGATGGCTGAACACCGTCCTGCCCATGGGAAGAGGTGAATTAATTCCTTGTTTTGCTTTACTTGCATGAGCAGGTAAACCATCTTTATCTCAACGCACAAATTTTTGTCACTTTTAGTCTTCTGATCCTCTCCCATATTCCACTGAAGGGGACTGAGTGAGTGGCTCTGTGGTTCTGTGTTGCAGGCTGGGGTTAAACCATGAAAACAGGTAGTCTTGCGAGCTTGCTGTTTTGCTTAAAAAAATACATTTGGATTTTTTTCCCCCTACTTTTATCATTTATTTAATTTGATCCATTCTAGTCTCTGCACTTGAATTTCCTGCATGATTAATTCTATAATATTAAAAATTTGATGAAATGCAAACTTTATAAAATTGATGGATAATTATGTTTCTTATGTTAGTCAGCGAAATGAACGATGAAAACACTATGGCCTGATCAAAACCATTAAATAATTTAAAATGAGGACTTCAGAATCAGGTTAGAAGAATTATATTGAAAATAATGGTTATCTTGCTTTATAAGCTTTCTGATGTGTCCTATCTTTTGCAGGGCTTTTTTCTTGAGAATGTTAAGCACATATTTGTAGTTAATTTGCTGATACTATGTGCATGAGCTATTACTTTTCCTTAACTTCAAATTGTGCAGTTCATTCTTTTCATTCCTAAAAGGATAAAGGCTGGGATTTTCCAAAGGAGCTTAGAAAATTTAGGTCTAAATTTTAAAAGGTGCCTGAAGATTCAGATAGATGCTAAAGGGGATTTTTCAGAAGCATTCAGCTTTGTATTAGAAGAAATAGAAATGGGTATTGAAATTCCTGAAAATCATACTGGGTTTGTATCAGTAGTCTTTAAATCCTACAGATATTAAAAATGCCTTCTTTGGCTGTGTCTATTTTAGTAAGTAGTGCAACACAGTAGGAGCAGATTTGTAGTGCAAAATGATGCTGAGAACGTGGCATTCACATTATTCAGTTTTGGGGTGTTTGTCTCCAGAAGAGTACTAGTCCTGTCCCATAGACTAAATTCAAATTAGCAGATGGAGCACATTAAACATGTAACAGAATCCCAGAAGAAATGTTTAGAAAGAATGCCTAGAAGTCCTCTAGTCCAATGTGCAGCTCAGTGAATCTACTGACTACTGAGTGCTGCACTCTTCTCCCAGTGAAGAGTACTTACTTTAGAAGTCCAGCCTGGACCTCCCAAGCTGCAGCTTCTGTTTTTTTTTTTTTTTTTTTTTTTTTTTTTTTTTATTTTTGTTTTGTTTTTTCTTTCTGACTCTTGTATTATTGCTGTGCTTGTGTACCATCTCTACCAAGATAACTTTGGCTCTCTGTTTTGTTTCCTGTTCAAGCTGTGAGCATTAGTATAGAAGCACATGAAGAAGGATTGTGCATTTGCAGCCCTTTCCTGTGCAGACTTTCTCCATATGTACTGCTTTCTAGCAGTATATATCCTCTGGATGTGGACCCCTCAAAGCTCTCCTTGATAGGTCACTGTGTCTGTCTCCTAGTGCACTATGACAGCTTTACTGGTGACTCAGGTATGCAACCAGTTGTTCTGCCACATATACCTGTTCATCTCTGAGTCCTTCCTTTTGTCCAGAAAGACAGAAGAGAACCTCATTTTGAGTTCTGTACATGTTCTCTTTGCACCATTAGCCCTAGCAGGATGATGTGGTAGTCTACCCTCAATAAGCCTCCAGGATTTCCCATTCATCAAGGATGTCCTGTGTTGTCTGTGAGTTTCTGACATTTTGATTGCCCCTGAAGTAATACAGCTTAAGCCTGCCAGAAATATTATTGACTGAAAGTTCTGGTTGGAAAATGTTAATTGAAAAAACAAATGAACAAACTCAGCATGGATATTCTACATGGGTGTTATTGAACTGTGATATATTCTTGAGCATAGTTTTTGCTTTTAACCTCCTGTAGTCAGGAGTAGAGAATTCAGTAGATATGTCTAAATTGCCTCCACAATTCTGGTCCCTTGATTGTCCATCAAAATCTTGTTCTGCTTTTATTCCCTGGTATTTTTCAAAAGCATTCCCCATTCAGTCAATCTAGATTGACCCCATGAGGTCTCTTACAGTCTTCTGTAGGAACACACTGGAAGCTCCAGTGAGTTTCCAGCTCACTCCTCATATTTTACTATCAGTAGAGACCTGTAAAGAAAAGTGAAAATATAGTTCTTACTAGTTATCTGGAGACTGAGGTGTTATTTCCAAACTGATGTTTTTTTACTGCAACAGTAGTCCAGATACACAACTTCCCTCTACCCCTATATCTTCCATATAGTGAAAATAAGAACAATGTATAATTCATGACTGTCCATACAGGGATGTTATAGCAGTCACATACTGCTGTAGACACCTTAAATGTCAGTTTTGTCATCCAAAGTGTAGCAAGTCAATTAGAATTGCCTTAAGCTTCTACTTTATTATTATGGTTATCAGATACTGGGTGCACAATCTGGTTATGGTGAAGTAAGATCTAATTTTCCAGGCTGTCAGCTTACTGCTTGGGTACATTACCTTATACTACTGTGAAGTAAAATTTGTCCTTTCTATGTATTAGTTGCCTTTTTCAAGTTACTCTCTGAGATTTGCCTTCAAAATCTTGTTCACTGCCTCAAGGAAATATCAGGATTGGAAAAAGTGCTTTCTTATTGTAGAAGCTTTGCTGTTTTTTCCTCCCATCAAGCTTTACTTTTGTTTTTATATGGTTTTGTCCTTAATTAGGCTCTTAATTACTTTCTCTGAAACCAACGTAAGTCCCATTGCTTTGTAATTCCCCTGCTCTCCTGTGACTTCTTATTTTAAATATAGATGGTGTTTTATGTGAACAGATTGTTATCTTCAAAAATAATTGCTGTTGTAAAGCCTGTATTTTGCATCCTTTTCTATATCAACATTTATTTCATTCAAATTTTTCAAGCCAGTTAAGTCCTGTAGCCTGGAAAATGTCAAATATATTGACTATTTTTCTGGTTTTGTGCTATATGATCTATAGTTCTGTGCTCTTTGAAAAGAAAAAACAAACAAACAAAAAAAAGAAGACACTTTGTCCATTAGCACTGTCCCATTTATGGTCACCACTGGTATAAAGGAAACAATAATTTCTCCCACAAAGTAAGTGGAGAGAAATAGGCAAGTGGGTCAGCACTGGGGAAGGCAGAATCTCTGGTATGCCTTTTCACAGGATGGAAGGGTGTATACAAGGCTGTGTGCAGGGGATTGTCTGATGCTTTAAGGGTATCTGGTCAAGGACCTTTCCAATGCCAGGGGATAATTGGAAAAGGAGGAAGCCATAAACAAGAACATAGAAGGACACAAAGCTGACGAACAAATGATAAGGGAGGCAGTGATGGTAACCAAAGCTGATCAATCACACTAATTGATGGGAACCTGTGAGAGTGTCAGAATGTTTATTCCAGAGAGGTAATGCAGAGATCTGATCAGGGACCTTGTCTGTTGGGAATCCTAGGTAAAAAGGAGGAAGCCAGAAGCCAAACCAAGACACAGACCTGATAAAGCAAACATGGGGACAGTTAAAAAAACACAGATCTCACCACTCACACTAATTGTGGGCTGTCAAGGAACCACAGATGCCACTTCTAGGAAGATCAGCCTGAATTTTCTAGCAGATAAAATTGTAAACAGAGGGACTCTGGACCAGGAGGTTGTCAAAGATGAACAGATAAGTACATACCCATAGTGAACCTGCAGGGGAAGGAGATCGATCACTTGTAAAATGGTGCAGGTCAATACATTGCCTGACCAAGCCTTGTGCCTGGTCTCTGTATTATATCCTATCTTCTTATGTCTTATCAAATCTTTTTTTAGTCCTTGCAATACACACACACAGAGTGAGCTAAGTGCCAGTCACTGGTGAGATCTGTATGTGTATCAGTGTGTTCTGTGCTAGCTACTGGAGTCAGGACAAGGGTGAGGGTGCCTATGTTGGCAGCTGCTGGAGCCAATGAAGCCTCTGTGCCATCTACTGGAATGAGTATGGGTCTTTAACTTCCAGCCACTTGGACAGGAACATTGCATTCCCAGCTATGGGGGAAGGAAGCAGTGGTGTGAGAGAGGAAAGTGAGTGACTCAGTGCTGGTGGCTGAAGTGGGGTATGTATGCCAGGTGTCAGCTGCTGCTCAGTCTTCTCCAACCAGGTGTGTGTGAGGTGTGGGGGTTTTGTTAGCAAACATCAAGTTGGTCCAGACAGTGAGGAGAGGGCCTTGAGTCTGGGCTGGAGCATTAGATTGGCAGAAGGTTTGTGCTAGTGCATCCAGGGAGATTTAAAATGTGAAGTGCATGAGGGATGAATGTGTGAGCCTGTGTGTTTGCTAGTGAGCATTGAGTTGGAGTAGCTGGCAAGTAGGGGGCCTAGGTGCTGCGTGGGTACCTGAGGGAACAGAGAATATTTGTATGCCTGAGGATCTGGAGACTGTCACGTGTCTGCCTGCGCTAGTGACCTCCTCTCTCTGCCAGCTGAAGAGAAGGAGGGCAGTTGGCTAGCTTGTGTTGTATGAGTTCTGTGTGTAGGTGTTGTTGAAGGCAGAACTTTGTCTGTGGCAGCTGGTGTGACCAGCCATGTTAGTGTCCTCTATGTCTGTGTGTGTGTCTCCGGGACATGTGCAGCTTTGCTACTAGTAGAAGCTGCTGTCAGGAAAGCAGCAACCATGTCCCTCAAGCTGGGCAGGGACCAGGGGTCCCTAGGAACTGGGCTGGGCATCAGCAGTTGGGCAAGAGGGTCCTGGGCTCAAGCTGCTGGGGAAGGTGGCAGAAAATCTAACATCACTTAGTTGAATCATATTTTCAGATACTGCATCACCCCTTATAAATCCTTTTGAAGTGTTGTGGGCTAATTATAGACAATAACATGACCCCCCCATAGGAATACACCTTCAGAGCTCCTGCCTCTCCTTTCATTAAATTGTCTTGGTCTGCATTGGGCAAGAGCCCAGTAAACTACAATTACTATTGATCAGAAGATAGGTAACAACAGCCTGTGTCTACTGCCTGCTCCTTTCTGCACTCTCAAGTGCCTGAGCCACTGTTGTGCTTTGTCCTTCCAAGTGGGAGCACAGAGCAGAGGCCTTGGCAGGCACAGAGTGCAGCACTGGGTTGGTGCAATGTGATAAAAAATGTGGGGAAGAAGATACAGAAACATGGGCTGGGCGGGTGAGAAGGAAGGAATATATTACTTTATGATGTAGAGTGTGTGACTGGAGGGTGTAAAGGGTAATGCATCTAAGTGGCAGTTTGCAGTGAGAGGAGCAGGGAACTGGGGGCACCCAGCTGAATATGGAAGCTTCTTTCAGGATCAAAGCCTGACTACTGCCTAAAATAGCTCCAAATAAAAGCTGTGTCAAAAGCCATGTTATGTGTGTTTCTGAGACACTTATTAGGTGCTTTTCAAATCTTACCCTTATGAACAAACAGTTTTCAGTACATAGCTGCAAATATTCAATGTTCATGTTTTCCAGGTAGAATGTCAAAATGTGAGGTTAGGAAATTCAAAAGTGCAGTAAATGGTCCTGTCTCTCATTGTGATGGCTGGAAACTGATCTGTTATTTGGACTATGAAAAAATGTATAGGTAGGTTCTCTGCCTGTGTAAATTATTCACCATTTTCAATGATGTTTTGGCAGCTGATGACTGTTGATGATCCAGAGTTATCTCTTTTTATGTATTGGTATGAACTAATGGACCATCTCTGTCATTTGAGTGAAGGTAGGCTTGTAGTTCTCTGGTTTACAGTCTGATTTTTGCTCTGCATTTCCCTTTTGAGTGATCACTTGTATAATTTGTGAACTTGTTATAAGCTGGTTTCTGTAAGAAGAAGAAAAAAAATGTCTATGAAGAGCTTAGATCATTCTAGCTATCAATACGTTACAAAATTAATAATTTCTAACAATTTCTTCAGTGATGCATTGGAAATTACAATGTAATGCCATCTGGTTCAGAAAACTTTAGAAAAATAATAATCTGAATGAAAATGAGGATCGAAGAAAATGCCAACTCTCCTGTTTTATTTCAGTTTCCTTTAATTTTATACAATAACATGTCTGATATTTTTATAAATATATGTAGCGCAAAAAAATTCCCATGTATTTCCTAGTAACTGAACTAAGGCTAGAAATCTTTTCTAAATCCCATTTCAGAGCATGACATTGATTTTATTTTTGGATATTTTTTGAAAATTGCTTTTGTAAATTATTTGTCCATAAAGGAAAAATATAGAACAATACATATTCTCCTGTTTATGGATTCTACAGATGTGACAGTGTACATGGACCTTATTCAAATATTCCTATTGTAGCAGGAAAAAGTAATCCAAACCACTAGATATACATAAGAAATTGCCTTGGCAGTCACAGCTGATTTTTTAGTGTTTATTGTTTTTTTATCTGATGAGCACTTTATTCCAGGTTTCAAATCCCCTAGATGGCACTGCAGAATGCAGTATTTAAATGTTTCATACAATGCTATTAAATAGATGATGTTAAATAATTTTTCTCTAAAAAATAAACATCTATGAGTTGTTTAACAAAATTAAATAAAAGGCAAAGCTTTTGTTTAATACATTCGTGGTATTTTGGCATGTCCTGATGTACAAAAAGTGGAACAGTATGCTAGACATGTGCCAGATCACATATAACCACTTCTGCTCATGTGGTCCAGATGGTGGCTGTCAGTTTCAAATCCAGACTTGGACCTCCAGGTCTGAATTGGAAAATAAGTGTGTTCAATCTAAAGGGATTAAAGATCAGGAAAGAAAACAAGAGTTGTTGTTTTGTGTTAGAAACATACTTGGAAATTGAATGTACTAAAATTGTCTATTGCAAAGAGTTGTTGTTTGAGACCACATAAGAGATTTTATTATTTTAACTGGTATTTAAATTTCATGCTTTAGTTACAAGTACCTTGCATGCTGGACCTCATGGGAATCCTGATAGTTTGTATTACCCCTGAGCATTTCTTTTGCAGTTGGTATGTCATTGTCTGCAGATCACTGCAGTAAATACTTTACTGTACTGCTGAAAAGAGAGAAAAACATTGCCATCTGCAACTACAGCTTGCAAATTACAGCTTGCAATCGTCTGCTATTAAATAAAGACACTTTAACAATATTTTGGGTTTTAAATTAGCAATTTACATCACAAGATGCTGAAAATACTAGTCTTTTAATACAGCAATTTCTGTTTCCTTTTAACCAGGCCTCAACATGCATTGAATAAAAAAAAAAAAAAAAAAAGAAAAAAAAAAGGAAGTAATACAAACCAGTGTTTACTTAAACAATAGCCACTGACAGCAAGAGACACACAGATGGAAACCCAGTCGCTTGTATCTCAGTGGGAGGTTTCATTTGAGGATCTTAATGGGGATGTGATTGGACTGGAACACTCTAATTTACATCCTGGAGAATCTACCCTGATGCCTTTTTCATGATGCTGTTGTGCCAAACTAGGTCTCCTGTGAGAAACTGGTCACACGCAGGGAGAAGAAAGAAAATACTTTAGTCTGAATGAGAGGAAAAAGCAGAGTTTCAAATACTGCAAATACAGGCTATCTTGTAATAGTCTGCTATTTTATGGACACCAGTAATAGCAGAATCATGCCTTTGAATTTTTGTTTTTATTTTTTTGAAGAATGGTGAAGAGGACAGCAGAGGAGCTATAGGGCATATTTGATGTGTGGTTCATATTGCCCTATAGGTTAAAGAAGGAACAGAATTGCATAATGTCCTGCCAGGAAACAGTCCAAAATGTCCTTTTTTAGTGTCACTTCATTTACAATGATAGAATGAAAGACTGGAGAGAAGTTGTCCATTATAATGAGCGCAGAGCTCATTCTTTCATTCAGGAAATCTTAGTGTCAGCAAAATGTATGGAGAGATTCCTCACAGAAAAAGCCCTAGATGTAACAGAAAATGCCAGCAAAGAATTCTATGAGGTAAGCAGTGTTTTCTGTTAAATTCTACCAGATGGTCCACAAAGGCCTATAAAAGTGTTTTCCAGTTATAAATCTTACAGAATTTTTCCTCCCAGGGCTAATCTTATAATTGCTAATCAGCAAAAGCTACAAGTGCTTGCTTTATCTTTGAGTACACACAAAGATGTTTTACTTCTAGTCCGCCTGGGCTTTTGGGGAAAGCAAATTCTTTATTATTGATGAGATGGTAAATCTACTGGGGCAGGTGGGGAATAGCATAAGATTCCTTGTGAAGTACAGCTAGAGCCTGCTTGTGTGTTTGGTAACACACTGTTGTAGGGGATCCTTACACATACTTTTATGATGCTCCTGATCTTCATATTAATTTTCTCAGTCAGCTTTCACAATATAAATCTGTACAGTCTTTTGGCCAGGAGCTAGGAATCCTTGTTTCTCCTCCATAATGATCCCTAAATTTTTTTCTAATGTTGAACTTTACGTTGTGTTGGAGTCAAGAATTCTGAGAAGTATTTCTCTGCATGTTTTAAAGGATCCAAAGGGATCCCCTGACAAACACTGTTTTTAGCCTTTGTCCATGGAGAAGGCTTCCTAGGCTCTGGGATGAAGCAGAACTTTCAAGAATATGGATTAGATAGTAGCATAATATGTAGTTTATCACAGGGTGAGAATTTTAGATTTCTGGGTTTGTTAGAATGGCAAGCAGATGAAGGCAAGATAGGGGATCCTCATGGCTTTTAGGCTTCTTCTTCTTCTTCATCTGCCCCATCTTCTGCTGGGATGGTGGCACTTTCTGGTTGGTTTAGAGTAGAGACTGACTTTCTAACAAAGGTGACAGGTATAGGAAAGTTATTGTAAATAAAGTACAAGTAGTTTTTAGTATAAAAGTAAACACCACCTTGAGGAAGGTGGATTGTGCCTTGGACTGACTTGCTGAGAGGATCTCTGCTGGTTGGGGAAAGAATGTAATAGATAAGGAAAAAATACACAACCTTGGAAAACAGAAGAGACAACTCTAGACTTTTTCTTCAATCTCCGGGCTGGGAGAAAAGGGCTTTCTAAATCTCGGGAATTCAAAATATCCAAAAAAACCTGAGAACGTTGGAACTGAACTGTGGGTGTATACTGTGGCATTTGGCAACATCCTGATCTCTTGCATCCCCTGATTTGCAGGCAAGGGGCAGCGGTAGATGTACCCAGGGTAGCCAAATATGTGTGAGAGTGAAAATAGAGAGCGTTTGGTTCATATCCACATCTCCCAGCTGGGTATATGTGCCACCTCAACTGAGTCTTTTTTTGGTTTGTATTCTCTATGTATCTTAATTATCTCAGCCTGTCCATTTTAGGATTCTGGAATCCATTTTAGGACTGTTCTGGCCAGCACCATATAATTTGAGTCCCCTGTAATCTCTCTACATGAAGTCAGCAGCTGTAGGGATAGCTCTAGCAGATACTTAGTAGCTGCCACTTACGGACTTACTGTAGTCCCTGATACCTGTCACTTCTGCAAACTCTTAGGATCAAGTTTATGTCTCACCATTTGCCAATATAAAGCTTAGCATAATCTCAACTGGTCTGTGTAGAGAATTTTGTGATACAAATGCTTTTCGAAATGCATCTTTTGTTATTGGAAATGTAAATTATTATCATAATTTAGGTAATTTTTTCTTAATCCTATTTTTTTTTCTGATAAAAAGAACTGTTTCACAACAGTAGAGTATACAAATTTTCACAGTAAGAGAAGGAAAGGAGGGAAAATTCTTTTAATGAAAATTTAATCTTACTGAAATGTAGGCAGTTATACTCAAAGCACATACTAGCCTCAGAATATTGCTCTTTGTCAAAGATTTTGTGAAGTGCAGTTCCTTCATTGTACATCATTCTCTTGGTGCCTGCTGAGTAGCTAAGAAATTTCAGTCATGATTCTAGCAAAATAATGGCAAGACCAGCTTAGATTCTTTTGGTGATTTGACAGCAAGAAGTGCTAGTGCAGTTACTAACTTGCTTTACTAACCTCTCTGATACTCATTATCATTCCACATTGTTATTTTACTTAAGAACTGATGCCATACATCCTTTTTAAACAACAGATTGGTCTGCATTTAGTCTTGTGAGTTCTGTTCAGATGATTTCTCTAACTCAGCTGCTGTTTCAGCTCTGGTTTTCTGCTTCAGAAACCCAATCCAGAGGATACTGTTCTTGGCCTTTTATTAGGTGCTATTATAGTGCCTTTTGGTGGTAAGAATTGGTGGATAATGGATGGATTTTAATTTATCTGCTGATCATGAGCTTCTATTTAATTTTAAAAGATTTAAAAGGCTTTATTTTTTTTTATGATTAACCATACATCTTCTCACTAAAGCGTAGCTGAACTCCCTTTAATTTCCTATAACAAAATTGAGAGATGCCATTAATATACTACTACTGTTTGGAACAAAAATATGGGTACTTATACCTTTGTTGATGAGTGTTCAGTCTTTTCTGAATCACTGTTTCTGTATGAAAACTATGCATATGTTGCTTAAACTGTGGAATAGCTATAATTATTTTTATATATACTTGTTAGGAGGCTGTGTTTAATACTGCAGACTTCATATAGTTCTCAGCTTGAATTAAATAGATCCTTTTCTTTTTCAAGAGGAAAAGGCCATTTTCCTGTTTTATTAGTAATATAATAATTATCTGTGGATTATTGAAAGAAAAGGGAATAAAACATGAATGTTTACATTTGCACACATATAATTCTTATTACACAGCTTTTGACATGGATCCCCTGAGCTGGATTAAGGCCAGTTTATTTTCTAACCTATCACAGAACAGCTGGAGTCCATGTGTAACTGCAGACTTGCCAAATCCAACAGTTCTGGCTCATGGGAATTTGGATCAGAGAGACTGTGGCAGTCCAAGGCTGCTTCATAGAGAAACATAATTTAGACATGGTTCCTGTAATCCTGTCAAAGACAGTCGGCAGATAGTCTGAAAAAAAAATAAGGAGAATTTTCAAGAGATTATGAAGTTCAATAAAAAGACAGGCATGCTGTATTGTGGAAAGAGACAGATTTTTATTTTGAATTTTGTGATAGAGCAAAGATTTTCCTGATGCTAAACTTAAAACTAGTAGGCATAAAACTGGATGTTTTCATCCCTGGTGGCTTAGAAGCAGGACAAGACATGATTCTTTAAAAATTCTTATGTTGTTTATTAGTTTGAATGTGTCTGGACAGGCAGTAATAAAATGAAGTGTGTGCAGTCTGTTCCATGCAAACTTTCAGAACGTGACCTTTACAAGTGTATGCTACAGTTTAGAAAGTAGTAGAAAAGGCAATTTTTTTAATAGTTTTTGAAAGACATTGATTTGGGAGTTCAGATTCTTGGCAAACTTACATGCGTTGATACCACTGTCATAGACATTTCAGAAATAATGACAATACATCTAGATTACACAGATATTGGCCCAAAGGGCTGGCTGTTATTGCCAAATTCTAAAGTGAGAACAGGGCTGTACAGATTCCCCATGCAGCTTGTGTTTAATTTTACAGGAGACATTGTTTTAATTTTTCTAATGATCCCCATTATAGAAATTATATTCTAATCTGTGCAAGAGTCCACAAAATTTTGTGTGTATGCCAGCAAAAGAATCTTCTAAATATGACATAGTTTTACTTGTAGTATGTATATATATACTTGCAGTATAAATATCTAATGGAGCTTGATTAGAAGATATTGTAGAGAGGGGTATGCTAATTTTTACTATAGTACTAATACCCTCTAAGAAACAGGCAGTAGTTCCAACATCCTGCCTTTGGAGGTAACCTTCTCATGGAAATTTCTGTTTTTTCCTGTCATCTTCCTTAGAGTCAGGCAGTCAACTGCCTGGCCAGTATTGACAGGCGTGCAGCAGACACCTAGGCTCCTATTTTTTCCATGATGTTACATACTGAGAGCTAAAATTCCTCTAAAGGCAGGAACATTTGTGTATTTGGAGCACTCTCCAGGGACATGGTAGCCACAGCTGCAAAGTTGGCAAGATGGCTGCAGCTCCAGAGGCCCCAACTTCTTCTTAGAACAGTTGCCAGAGTGCCAAGAGCTTGTTTTTAGCCCCTTTGAAACAGTGCTGCCCTCTTCCCGGTATACTGGCTTATGTGATGGGGTGGATGATCACTTGGGGAGTGGGTTCAGGTCCATGGATCACTTCCCTGTTGGAAGACAAACCCTGTAATTTTTTCCTTTTTTTCTGCAACCTACCTGGTGCTAAGGAATTTTTACTGCTGAAACTCTGGCTACCATGTGAAAATAAATTGCTGTCTCTGCTATGGGAAAGAACTTGAATCTGTTGCCTAGAACTGAGAAAATCCATCTGTGATGAGGAAGACTTGAGATGCTGTCCTTGACTGCAGATATGTTTATTCCTTTTAAACTAAATTAAAACCAGAAACAGTATTACTATCATCATTGTGTTTTAAGTGTGTTCCTACCTCTCCCTTCCATGAAGTTGCAAAATGACCTCAGACAGGGAAATACAGTCCTGAGCTGTCAGCCTTGCCCTGTGGAGGAAGTGAAATGTTTTGCCCCATATCTGTGAGGCTGTCTGAAGCTTCCTTCCATCACAAGATCTGCCTGTTGCTGTGTGCCCACCTCTGAGTTACCCATCTCAGCCTTTGTGGCCCCAGAGTCATTAGTCATCCCTGGTGTCTGCCACTGAGTTCCTCCATGCAACTGCTTTGCAGAGCCACTTTTTCTGCTGCTCTGGTTTGAGCACCTTCAATGCAACATGGAGTACATGAAACCTGGATGTGCAACACCCATTTAGTGACTTCAGTAATGCTTCTCCCTTATTAGTATCCTGGAGATAATCTTTATTAGCCCATGAAAGGGGGAAAAATGTACATACCCCTTAAGTACAGCTATTGTGTTGGTATGCAGTTCACATTTAAGTGCTGTGGGGTGTTAGACAAAGATGTCCAACTACTTCAGATACCAAAAGCAACAAAACTGGGATAACACAATATTCAACACAGGATACTTACACTGGTTGCAAAGCCCTTTTAGAGCTGACTCAAAGTCTTCTTCAGACTATCACATAGTGTCATATAGATCCAATTTTAATGGGAAGTTAAAAAAAAAAAAATAAAAATCCACTCCTGCACATTTCATGTTTGGCAATTAACTTTTCTTTGCTATTACCTGAACTGCTGCTAAGGCAGATGGCACTGTCTAGTTCCTGTCACCAACTGATGAACTTCAGCTGTCTCTAAAAGGTGCTATTTAAAGAGAGCTTCTGCAGGAAAAGAAAATATGACCCTGTTGTGCAACTGATAAAAATCAGTGTATTGGCTAATTGTCAGACAGACTAGTGATCATACAGTGATGATGGGCACCTGTGCATTACTGGAAATAAGTTACTGAATATAACCATGTTTCATCTCCTCCTAGAGAAAGCAAAATAAATATGCTGGTATGTGTTTTTGCTCAGAACTCAAATGGCCTTGTCTACTATCAGGCCTTAACTTAATGGGAGTTTTCCTTGGTTAGAATTAGTTCCATGCTGATTTTGAGAATAGATTTTTCTGTTTTTCCAAAAAGTGTTTTATTTCATCTTACTTTCACCTTTGAGATTGATGCGGTCCCAGGGCGGAGAGTAAGGTCATGAATTATCTTCTCCTCTCATTCTGGTGCTAGAATTGGTAACTCTAATGCAGTGGAAAGAGACTTGAAGATGAACCATTTGGCTTTTCTGTCAGAAACAGAGTGGGAGGTGATTTACAAGTTACAGAACATGTGTGAAACCTTGAGATTACCAATCTCCAGATTATTTCTTGTTTTGTTTACTTCAGTGAACAATCCTAATCCTATATGTTAAATTTTGCTTCCTAAGAGTGTCTTATTACCTAAAGATAATCTTACACTTTCCAGACAGTTGTACAGCCTACATATCAGTGTGCTGAATAAGAGAGAAATACTCCATGGCTGTTACTGTCAATGTTCAATAAAAAATAAGATTCCTCAGAACACTTTGCATCATGCAAAGAAATAATTTTAAGGCTATGTAATGAAAGTCTGGATACTTGCACACTATAGACTGCATTCTTAAGAGTCAGAAATAATTTGCAGACTTTTCTCATCTACATTATGTTTGCAGTAGTTACAGCCAGAGGTCTCAGTCCTAATGTACTAGGCATTACAAGAAAAATAGTGTATAAAGATATTTCATTTCTGAAAGACTTTTATTGCTGAGCTAGGAAACACTTCCTAAGAGGCAGGAAAATGTTGAGTGTGTTCACAGTAAGTAGTTAACGTAACAGAAGTTTTTTTCCTCCTTCTGTTTAAGGACTGCAAGAGTGGAGTCAGTCCTTCTCTATATACTTAAAGAATCTCAAAAAACATTATTAGAAAATGTATTAATCTATATCTGTCTTACAAAATACAAGAAGGGTGTAGCTTTGACCATGTTTAGCAGCTAAACATTTAGTTAGTACCATTTATTAAAGCACTGTGATTTATTATTATATTTAGCATTCTTCCACTTGAACAGCACAGCTCAGCCATCATTATAAAGCTTATGTGAAACACAGATATATGAGGTGGGACTGCATAGACTTTTTACCTAAAAAATATTTTATCACCTTTCTCCCATTTTATATTTCTATAGTGGCTCAGCTTTATGTGGGATGAGACCTAGTTGTCCCTGAAGAGGTCTTGAATGCAATGTGTTCTTCGTTCTGCTTGACTGACATCCACAAATCTGAAACACAGACTTGAGTGCAAGCAAGTGCCTAGTGCCTAGGAGCACACTACCATCATTTGGAAGGTATATGCAGGCTGGGCTTACAGGTTTGCTTTGCATTTAGACTGAGTGTCTGGTTTTGAAGATAATTCTCAGGCAATTCCTACCCCAAAGAGCAATTTAGATCAGAGGCAGCAAATGATTTCAGTTATTCAGGAGAATAAAACTTTAAATTTTTTGAAACTTAAATAGTAAAACTGAACACAAAGGGAAAGTTCCATTCTTATTTCATCTAATGTCTTTGAAGAACAACAGTTTTAATCTTAAGAGACAAATTTCCTTTCTAGAAGAATAGATGACTTCAGGTGTGGAAACTAAGCTCAGGTAGTGAATTAGGTGCATTATCAAGGCAGGTGAATTATCCTGAGGCTGCTGTGGAGCATAGCTGCTTGTCAGACTGGCAGATTCACTGTGGCTGGGAGATAAAGATATTTAAGAAGAGATTTCTAGAGCTAGAAAATCTAGTGTCCACTAGATTTCAAAATTCTCAAGTAAAGTTCACCCAAATAAATACTATTTATTTAGATTCTAATTTGCCTCTCAAAAAATTCTTTGGGATTGATGCTGCGAGAAATAAAGTTGGTTGCTTCATGAGTCCTTCTTGCCTGGCCTTCAGACCATGACTCCAGCCTTCCAAATTGGCTAAAATATCTCATTTTCTGTCAGCAGTGGACAGAAGAACCTTCTTTCTGGGCCTGCAGACAGTTTTTGTCAGAAAAAAGGACATTGGGTCATTACTATTCTAGAATTAACCACAACGGTGTATTAAACCAGAATGTGGAAAATTGTGAACTGCCAAATTTCTTCTTGTACTATGCCAAATATTTTGGATTAGTAATTTTATCGTGACTAGGACACAGGTACTCTGCATGGATACCTTGCCTTTGATTTTAAGTGGAATCCTTCATTAAAGATTTGTTTTTCATTGCCTCATTTCTTCAGTGGGAAAAATTATAGTTACTTACAGGGATATTGTAAAGGTCAGTGGTATTAATTGGACAACGCTCTCAGGCACATGATGTGACTCTTGGGGTGTCCTACACAGGGCCAGGATTTGGACTTGATGACCCTAATGTGTCCCTTCCAACTCAGTGTGTTTTGTGATTATAAGGCAGTGCTGAGAAGGATGTACAGTTAGTTGTACAATAAATCATGACTTTGGTTAGAATTGCTATTTATTACAGTTCATGCAGTAGAATAGAAAAAATATGTTTAATTTTTTTGTAGGAAGGTGCTAAGCCTAGCAAAGTGTTTGCTATAGCAGCTTTTCAAAGCTAATGAGAAATACCTATGTAAGGGGATTTTAATAAGCATTCTCTTGCTGAGTTCTCCATTTTTGATTAATTTAAAATAAGTGATCCAGGTATAATGTATCAAAGGACAGCTACATTCCAACTTTGCTGTTGGATTTTTGCATGGAATCATGATTTTTTAGGTATGTGTATTTAAATCTCAAGGTCATAATACTTCTATTTAAGAGTCCATTTGCATTATGTGCACTGTTCTTTTCTACATAACAAAGGTTTGTGGTTTGATTGCATCAAATCTGAAAACTGTAACCACCTAGAGAAATGGTTATAATTCTCTAAGTAAAAGCCCTAATTAAAAGTTATATTAACTAGCTTAAAATAAGATAAATATTTCTGTCAATAGTGATATATAAAAATGTTTTGTCTTTCTTATGTCAAGCTTTGATAGACTGTAAAATCAAGATTTTTTCCAAACAGCTGATAAAGCATAATCTACTTTTTATAAGAAGCAAATCTGTGTAGTCATAAGTACCTAAGAGCCAGAAAAGTATGGATAAGTTAGCAGACTTTTAAGGCTTTATACAATATATCATGTGCTATTTGATTGTAATTAGAGAGACTAATTTAACTTTACTTTTATCAGTATATTGTTTCATTGGCAGAATATAAAGCATGTAAAGGACTTTTAACCTTTCAAAATCAGCTGCTTCACAAACTGAATAATCTTCTGGATAAAACCACCATTTAAGCTCCTGTTATGTGGCTATTTCACTCCCTTGGAGAAGATAGCAGGGTTGGTTGAATTATCTGGTAGACAATTGTCTGAGTGACAGCTACTGGGTTGGTACTCAGTGCTGAATTCTGGAAGGCTGATGGACATTTAACAGTGAGCAAAAATATTTATCAAGTTAAAAATTTTAAAAAAAGTTATACAATTAAAAAAAACCCCCTACCATCAGTATGAAGAAAACATTGCTTAATTCTATATTCCTTGAGCTAAATGCCAGCTCTGGAATCATCCTATTTCCTTGGTAATAGCTAATCATACAGTAGCAACTAAATTGCATGTGTCCCTTTACTTAACTTTGTAGAACACATAGGCAATTAGGGAAACTATGATAGGTTGTATTTGCCATCAGTCATTCTAGTTTTATATTTTATTCACCCTCTGGTGCCTTATAATTGTTTCTTAAATGACCTTATTATGTTTGTGCAACATGGAAAATAGCTTACTTCACCTGCTTAAAAATTATTCAGATTCCATGTGTTTCTATTAAGTCATTTTTATACGCAGATGGCTTAAATTACTTATTATAAATTGTACATCTGTGGGTTGCCTACACTAATTGGTAAGCCAAATTACCTAACCAATTGGTTTTTCTGGCAGTGATGCCATAGCATTTATTTATACCTGTGCCCTGACTTTGCCTCTGATGGGCCTGCACACACCATAGTGCCTCAGGCATTTTGATATGTGTCAGAGCCTTTGGAAAAAGAAAGCAGCGCAGACCATGAGCATATGGCTTCAGTTTCTGTCTGCATATTCCTTATCACAGACCTTCCGTTTTGCTCTTGCTTGCCCAGGATAAAAGGTTATTTCATGTCCATATCTGACAGGGTGAGCTAGATTCTGCTTAGTTAAAGAATCCTATGGTGGCAATGGGACTTTTTTGGCTCTAAAGTATATAACCTGTATTTCACCACTCTTTAGCTGCATAGATGGAGTCCAGTAACATCAATATAATTGTGCTTTAAATACTTTTCTGGTGTTGCTCCAGTAGTTGAGAAAGATTGATTTTGTGAAATGGCAGTGGGTTACATGTCAAGAACTGAGAGTCTGAAGTCACCTAAGCAGAGTACATTATCTCCTAAGTGTCCTCCCCAGCCTTTCTGACACCACCAGTTAGTAGGTGAAGCCATTGTTTTGTGGGAACGATAAACTGAAAACCACTGATCATATTATGCTCTTTAACTCCAGGTAATTAATGAATGTACAACTAAGTACAGTGTCTTCAAGTCATCTCTACCAGGAGTAGGGAATACTCATCAGTTTTCTGAGTCAATTGATAGATGCAGGATGGATTTGGGTGTGGAGGTTTTGTTTGTTTTTTTTTTTTTTTTTTTGTGAGGAAGAATTTATTCCCTGTTAATTTTCAAGTTAATTTTAGCCTCTAGGAAAGGAGAATATATTGCTTCTGGGATGCCTGATCAGGAAAGCAACCTTTGCCTTCTCTCTCCCCAGGAATGGAAGGTTGAATCAGGAAGAAGTCTTTCTTGTTATTGTACCAGTTTTACCACTTGGAACATTAGCCTTATTTCAGCTTGGTGTATGTTACAGCTGCAATCACTGGTAGGCTATCACTGAAACAAGAGATCTTGAAACTGAAACATGCTTGTAGATTACAACATGGAATCTTTATTGAAGTTGTCCTGCTATGCAGAAGGGGATGCAGGGTTCAAGGAGCTGGTGGCCTAACACTGTTAATTCTCAAACGTAAGGCATTTGGCTTCTACATTTTTTTATATATTTTGTCAGTGTCTTTACAATGCAGAATACATAGGCAGATGTGGAAGGAGGAACCAGAACCCAGGAAGAGTTTGCAACAAGCCCTTTTCAGGGTTTGCATTCTCAAAAAAACAAGAGAGACGAGAGAGGGGGAGAGGAAAAGAGCAACTTCCCTTACATGTTGCTTTTCTGTTTAATGAAAAACATTGATAACATTATAAATTTTTCTTAGCCAGAATTAAGACTTGAGATTTCATGGAAAAGACACTGGTTCTAGTGTAAATTTTACACTCAGTAAACTCTGCTTTCAGATCGATATACCACTGACATAGATGTCTATGACCAATAGGTCTTTATGACCACAGACAAAAATAGGATTTTACATGCAACTTTTTTTTCTAATTTCAGTGTATATGACCTTTTTAACATAGTAGATTCCTGAATGAATGCTACTCCCAAGCACTTTATTTTCTAAGATATTATGATAACTGGGCTAGGACTCCAAATTTCACCTGCAGGACTGAGCATCTGAAAAATGAATTCAAGAATGCTCAGTCCTTCCAGGACACTGTTCTTTTCTAAATGTGGTCTTGGGTTTTTTTTGACATTGAATTGCTATATAGTTATTATAAAATTATAGATATAATGGTACAATAATTTAGAATTATATATAATAAGATTTTTTTTATATAATAAGATATCAAATAA
The DNA here is from genome assembly GCA_018697195.1 of Certhia americana. Classification (NCBI taxonomy): domain Eukaryota; kingdom Metazoa; phylum Chordata; class Aves; order Passeriformes; family Certhiidae; genus Certhia; species Certhia americana. Next base: position 47,560,167 of record CM031860.1, on the reverse strand, counting down.
CATATTAAAGATTTAACACCATCACTAGAAATATGGCAGATATTTTACTGCTGATGATAGGGATCAGTAAACTAATATATGATATTTTAAATGTTGCAGTATTTTTGAGGCAGACTTTTTATTTCAGTTCATAAAATGTATACTTTGAGCTCAAAGAAGAACACAGAAAGCAGAGGCTTTTTCCATAAGAAAAAAAAAAAACTTCAAAAAAGGGATGAAGAAACAGAAATTTACTTTCAAAAAGACAATATATTTTCTGAACAATATACAGCACCTTATCTTAATTGAATAGGTTTATCCTGCAACCATTTATGGAATAGCAGAGTACAGAATGAAGTAAAAACCTCACACATAATCACTTTTCTCGGTCTAATTTGCAATGCTTAGCAAATTAGATTCTGCAAGAAACAGTCAACCTTTGCCCTTTGCAGACTATTTATTATTTTCATTTTGAGATGAAAATATGGTAATTTCTTACTCTTTTGTTTCACAGTGATATTGTTGAACAGTGATCTGTTTAGCATAGACCCAGCATATTACCAAAAAAGTAGGAAGAAAAGAAAAAGAAAGACAAGTATAGGTTTTGTTTTCTCAGAAGTCAGAAAATAGAGTGAAGCTGTACTACAAACATCAACTGAAAAGAAAATACAGGAGTGTTTAAGTCGTTGGGAATCTGACAAACAGTAAATGAATACCCAAAGACAACAAGGAACCTAGTTTCACAACCCTTTCTGTCAAAAAACTCCAAGAAACAACCTAATTTAAAAAGCCTGAAAAAGCATCCAGCTCTCCCTCAGACTTACTGTCTTCTTATCCAGTGGCTTGTTCTTTATTTTCCCCTTTGTCCAGTGGCCAATGCATTTTCCAAGTGACAGAGTTTCTAATATTTCTCTTAGAGAAGTAACAAGGTGAATAATTCCCCAGTCAGAATGATTTTCCCTCCTGATATTTAGCAAAATAATCAAAACAAACACCCTTCTTAATTTTATCTCATTATTCTTCCTAGAGCTATAATCGCTTTTAGTCATTTGGAATAGTGCCTCTCCTTCTGCAGTGCTTTCCCATGAAAAATTTGTAGGTTATTATTGCTCTCCTTAGTTGTTGCTTAGCTAAGTGATATATGTTTGACAGACTGTAATTGCATGAGCCCCTGGGAAGTGAAACTGCCAACTTGCACACAGCTCTATTTGGGATAGATAATACAAGGTGTGTCAAATGCAGCCAGATATAGTGCATAAACAGGAGAAGAAAACCTCAAACTGTAGCTAAGAGAAAAGAATAGGAGGGATTTTATTTTTTTATACCAGTTATAAAACTCTCCGTTATTTTCTGGAGTTTTCTAAAGGTCACACATGCACATATGCACCACTGGGTTCACAAGCATTTGTACGCTCACTTGTCTCCCCAAGTACTGTCATGGTACTAGTGTTTGTCCAGCTGTCACTCCTGCCCAGACCCTGTGCCCTTCAACACTTCCCACAGGTCCCTCACTCACAGGCTGGTCCTGTGGGGGATTGCTAGTGACCCCACATACCCCACATGTATGATTTGGGGGTGGTACAGACACATGCCCCTGCCCAGCAGCTGGCAGCAGGCACACAAGCTGTGATGCATGGTCTCATTCCAGCTGCCAGTGTTGAGTCCCTCACACTTCTCACTCAGCCTGCCTGACTTGCTAGTAGCTGTTCTTGGGGGCACTCATCATTCCTACTGAAGTGGCTGTGTCCAAGACTCCCACTCACTCCAGTGGGTGGCACAGAGACCTCACTGGCTCCATGGACTGACACCAGGTCAGACAAAGTTGTCCACACACCCTTGTCCAAATTCCCTGTCTTGTTACCTCAGAAGTGGCACCTTAGTCCTTGCAGCATTCATACAGACACAGAAATATCTTGAGGCTGATCCTCTCCAAACTTGTGCCTGGAGCTTCTCAATGGTCCAGCAATTATTAGCTGGAGACTTTTGGTCCTTACCATTGTCTTTCTTATCTATCTGTCAACTACCTTGTTTGTCTTTCTTGTTAATCCTTCCCCCTTCGCTTATCTCCTTTTACATTAGAAAGGCCATTGATCAAATATCCTTGTATGTTCTTGCCTTCCTCATATCCTTGCAGAAGTCAATACAGTGAATCTCAGAAAACAAAAAAAAACCATAGAAAGTGAGAGAACTGCAAGGTGAGTGAAGTGAGAGACAAGGAAATATTTGAAGAGAAGGGGAAATGGTATTTTTAAAGCAGAATTTAAAATCAGTTTTTAAGGTACTCAAATACAGCAAGAAGATAATAACCAGCCTGCTCATCCAATAGACTAAAGAAATGAAAGCCTGAAATTCTTGAAGCATATGAGTTTTTAAATACATTATTTGTGGTTATTCTTATTTGCATATTAATGCTATAGTAATTAGAAAGTTATCTATGTTAGACATTACATTCTGATTTTTTTCCAGAAGTTCCAGAGGTCAAAAGATTTTATCTGACCAAATGTCATCATCTACAGCTCAGCTATTCATCCTGAGTTTCCTCTCTGTCAGCGGGGAGAAGTAGGCATTCCTTGGGTACAGCATAGCTCATCCTAAAATAGACTTCTAAAATAGATCAGAGGAACCAAGCTTTAATATTTCCTAATTCTCTTCATTGATTATGAAGTCAGCCTGGGGAGTTGGCTGAGATGTAGGTGTCTACATTCTATTCAGATTAAATTAGGTGAGATGGATCCCACCCTTCATATATTTTTCAAAGAATATAACTTGAGATTGTCACATAATGATGAGTATGAGAGATGGGGCTTCAAGAAAAGCATTAAATATGACAAAACTGATGATAAGATTGTTAGAACTGTTAATCACACTTATGGACAGAAGTGACCTGAAGTTGCTGGGATCATAAACATATTTGCTCTCTCTTCTGACTACTTCTCCATTGTTGCTTCAAAGTACAAAGAAAAATCTATACTGAAAAGGAGTAATTCAAAGACCTAGAAGGAAAAAAGAAATGAGAGAGAAGAATGAAGGAATAAAGAGAGGACAGTGAAAGCAGAACAAGGGAAACAAGTGTCTCATCATTCACTGGAGAGTATTTTTTGCCTACATGCAAACCAGATTTCTAGTGCAATAGACTGTTCCTGCCTTGCTGAAGTTGTCACTTGACCACTTCATTGTCTTTTATGTTTTGGTTTCTCCTGTCCAACATTTTTCTCTATTCCACTTTTCTCCTTTCTAAAACTCCTGGTGCTTTCTAATGCCATAATATTTAAAAGCCTCTGTTGCCCTGTCTGCCTTTAGTGCCAATTGCTTTTTTTCTCCCTCTCACTTCAACTAAGCTCATTGAGTTCCTTTGGAAATAGCTCAGCCTCCTATCCATAGCTCAGGAGGCAGAGCAACAAAACGAAGGGAGCTGCAGACAGAGGTGTCTGCCAGCAGCTAGGGAAGTCTGGCACAATGGACATGCACAAAACCCTGTATCATTGAAATGAGTAAGGCAAAGGACAGAGAAGAAGCAAAGCAATTTTTTTGTGATTGGCACAGAAACAATGAGTTGTGTGCCAGAAACAACAATGAACTGGAAAAAAAGAGTACTGACTGGAGGTTAGCTCAGTTAGTTATTGGAATTGAAAATGAGATGAACAGCCAATGTGTGGAAAAGGGGAAGCTACAGAGTCTGGTACACCTGCTTTTCTTAATCCAATCTCATTTGGAAACAAAAATGCTCTCTTTTCAGTCAACATATCAACAAGTAGGAGCAGGAGACTGATTTGATGAGTGAAACTAAATTTGGGGGCAATGATTCTCACACAGCTGACATGAGAGTAGCTCTTTCCTTCAGATGTTGATTTTCTATGTCATGGTGATGTCCAATGGTGCCCATGAGGCCTGGCTCCCCATTGCACAATCCTTTCATACACAGGGAAGAAGAAATAGTCTCAATGCCAAAGAGCCTGCTTTAAGCAAGTCTACTGAGGGACATATTTTTTCCATAATGAGCACGTGTGTCTTTGTGCTGTTCAGGTTTGTGTTAAGTTACTAAATCGTTCTCTCAGTCTCCTACTTTCTCTTAGGTAACAGCATGGATTTTGGAAATGAGCTTTGCCCTTCTTCAAAGTTATGCCACATCTGAAGTGTAGCCACATCTCCCCTAAGTACGAGGAGCTTAGGGACGAGCATTTGTATGTTGAAGCATAATGAATTCCAGCTGAGAAACCAGAGTCAGAGGATAATGGTGGAGACCAGAAAAAGCTTCAATGCCATCCTGCATCATGGCAACAAGCTGAAGGAATGGCAGACTGAGATGAGCAGAACTGACGAGGTGCAAGCTAACAGAGACTATTCAAAATTAATGAGACATATTGGGGTAGAACCTGTTCAGAGGAGAAAGTATGATGAAGGGAAAGAATGAGCGCTTCTAAAAAAGAAGGAATTAAAGATAGAGAAATATTGTTGGCAAGTGGAAATCCATTTAGAACAGGTTTATTAAGAAGAGAGTGACTGGGAACTTCACATATTTTTTTGGTACTCAGGAGGGATGGAAGGAAATCTGCAGCTTCCTTTTTTTCTGTATGAGAGAATAATTTTATATCTGAGTTCATGTTTTTCTCTCCCTTCTCAAATCAACACTACTAATGGAAACTAAAACCAAAAAAGTCTTGACAAATGTGTGGAATCTTAGATTTTTTTGGAGATATGAGGCTCCAAGAGGTAGTTAGCATATATATTTTGAGATGTACAGAGATTTCTGAAAGCTGCTGGAGTAAATTCCTGATCATATTTTTCCTCAAAATTCCTATGAAAAACTTTTTGTTACCCCTGTCAAGAGGAAAATAAATAGTCTGAAGATGTGGCAAATCCTATTCTGTTTGGAATCATAACAGTTGCTACTTTATATAAAAACATGAAATATGTATAATATAGTAAAATAACTAAATTTAAGATGTATGAATATAAATATATATCTGGTATGTTAAATATATAAATATATTAATGTATATTAAATATAAGTATATATCTGGTATATACATAAATATATATATAGTATATATATAAATATATATCTGGAAGTTATAAACTATTTATTGAATAACTCCCGTGATTATTTTAAGACTTCTCTATGAGTCTGAGATTCACCCACTGATTGAGTGAAATTTTATTAAATACATATTAAAAAAGCAGTAGGACTTAGGTTCAGGACAAAAAAAAATCTTTGTTTTTTTGAAGCAATTGATTCTCTTCAGTATATAACTCCATACATAAATTTTCATACAGCTGCTTTGAATTAAAACCGATGAGAAAAGCAAGCAGGTGAGTTTTGCAAACTGATAAATTGCTGACATTAGAAACATTTCCTTTATAAGGGGAAAAAACAAAGCAAGCCTCTCATGAATTCACTGTTTGTAATACAGGCTCAATATGACTTCTTTCATGCTGTTGCAGTCAATCATATGCTGTAAATCCATGGAGTAATTGCTATAGAGCAAATACTGTTGCAGTAAGCCTGTATATTTCTTAGCAACAACTATACTGATTTACTGTAAAAGAAAAAAAAAACAAAAAACCCAAACACTCAGAATTTGTGGCTTTACTCTGCTACAAAGCCCCTGAAAGGTCCACTGTAACATTTCTCAGTCCATTGTATGATATATTCCTAATTTCCTGAGCAAAAGTGAATTGAAATTATCCTGGATAATGAGGTATCATTCCTGCCTCTTCTTTTCTCTTCCTTCCCCCTCCTTGCCCCAATTGCTGTCTCATATATAGAACTCTAATTCTAGCTCACAAATTAGATTTTCTTTTGACTATGATGCTCAGAGTTCTTGCTTGTACATTATAGCTGAATCTGAGTACCTCACGCAAATCCAAGCGTTTTTGTATTGACTCTTTTGCAGTATCACATCTCTGTCTGTACAAAATCAGATGTAAGCTCCCTGGATGTCAGTCAGAGGTATTTCTCTTCTGCGGTGCTTTCCAAGCTTATTAAACGCCTGAGTCCAAGAAGGTACCCATCTGTAGATTACTGCTGTACTGGTAACATGGATACAGTAGTCTTTGTCTAACCCAGGCTTCTCTTTTTCAGTTTGTATTTGCAGGCACAGTCTATGAAAGTCCCTGTCTCTTCTCATCATTGGGGGACAATGTTTCTTTCGATAAGCCATGCACCTCTGCACTTTTTGATAATCTGTAACACTAGGCAGTGAGGTGGGCATTAATAATACCGTGGTCTGTAAGCTCCCTATTGGCAAGGTGGGAGAGGTACCCTTTTTATAACCCCTAGCAAATGCAGCATGTGTGGAGGTTTGTTGTATCTATCATAAAAGAGAGTGATTTGAAGGTTACCTCTGTCATATCTAGCAAATCACTCACAATCTACTTCAATTATCACTGCAATGCACAGCTGAGAATTACTTTATCTTGCAGTGAAGAAAAGGGGTACAGAGGGCCAATAGAAATGAATAATCATGATTTTCACAAATGCAAAGCATAGAGCAGAATAAAAAATGATAATTTGTGACTCACTTTATATTTAAACAGAAGAGATGAGTTTTAAAGCAGTGCAGGCAGATATTTTTGTAGTATTATCTTCCCTCCTTCCACAAATTATCAAGAAACAGATTAAAGGTGATTCAGTAGTCACTAGTTCATTCTCCTTCTTTGTATTTGAATATAAAATCATTTTTTTGGGTTTTACCTCTAGGAGCTGGCACATGCAGAAGAAAGACATCCTGTCTCTATTCTTTCATTCTTCACCATTGCTTTCTATCATAATTTCAGAGAGTTCAAGATTGGATAACTGAAAGATATGATGCAGAGTTAGGAGCAAGAGGCCATCTTAACTGGCAGGTGCAACTTCCCTTTTTGTAAAAATAAGCTCATTAAGCTATAGTAATCTTTGCTGTGCTGTATTGTAGCTACTAAATGTTTACTTAGGAGTATGAGAGAGACTGGGAAAATTGTATAAAGATCCAGGGTGGGGGTCGCTAAATGGGTGGAGAACACCTCTAGCACATGATAAGCCACAAATGCTTGAAGGCTGGAAATGGTATTTTTGAGAATTATAATTAATGTATGCTGCATCTGTTCTTGGACTTTTCCCTAGTCATGCATATCACTTACTCTGAAAGGCAGGAGACTGAACAAAGTGTAGGAAGAAATTCTGAATTTTCTTTGTGCAGGTTTTCTTATCCAAGAAGCACAAATCCTTTCTACCCACAGAGATGGTTCTCAGGAGCCTACATCTGTGAGTGGGGAAACTGCCTTACCAGTACCTTACAAAAACGAATCGCTGGATCAACGAAGGCAAAGTCAATTAACATACTTCCCAGTACATGGGTACTTGAGATGCTACTGTAGAATTTTAGTGGAAATGAGGCTTTGGTCTATATTGGTTTACATAACCATGTTCCAAACTATGATGAAACGAGTCTAAGTTCAAACCCAGAGAGGTGATTCTACCTCTACCTCCAGTACCTCCATCTTTAAAGAACTCTCTTTGTATGGGCTGCCTGACACCTGAAAAGATTCAGACTGGAAAGAAAACAAATGCTTAAGAATGCTTATACAAATCCATTGTCTCTAGGGGGATCTGGTGGTTGTGTATCAGGTTTAAGAACCTGTATCATATACAGAAGGGAGGAGGCCATCCCAACTGTGTTTTCCCTGCATTATGCACAGGAAGACAAAGCATTGAATATGAGCTTGCTGTACTTCAAGCAAACTCACTTCTTCTGTACAAAGCGTGTCAGACTAATCAGATTTAACCTTTTATTGACATTCACCCTAGGATTCTCTCCTTTCGTTATACTGCTGTATGTGCAACTAACTGAATTACTTGTGTCCTTCTGGCAAGAATATATTATTCTACTTCTGTATGTGCATGATTCACATAACTCAGCACAGGAACAATGGATCTATGATTGCTAAGTTGCAGAGACAATGGTTCATCCTGAGTCCTGGCAACCTGCTAAAATATATATTCTTTACCAGTCAGTACATCACTGCTACTACAGAGAATAGCAGGTTGAATTCCTGTAAAAGGAATAAGAGAAGACAGTTCTGTGGAAAATACTGTGCATCCTAGAATGGCAAACTATCCTCCTGGAATTTTTGTTTTTTAGGATAGCCCTGGATGGAATAGGTATAGAGTATAAAATCCAAGTTTGTCACTGATCCCAGAGGACAGAGGTAGGCTTATATGGTGGAACAAGGTATAAGCCTTATCTTTTTCTTTTCCATTTTTGAGAGTTATTATGTATTCAGGTTTCTGCCAGGAGTAGAGAAATTGAGTGACTTTACTGTTAATCTTTAATAGTTATATATTTAAACATTGATACAACAATTATTATTAGAAGAGGCTGTTTATTTCTTTCAATAGATCTACTGCATCTGGTATAATGTTTTACTACACGAAAAGATCAAAATATTTGGTCTCCCTCCAAAGACAGTGTTACAGTCATGCATAAACACATCCAGGGAGAAAGTGAAATCTGGGATGCCCTTGCCTACATTTTTATATTGATCTGTCTGATTATTTTTCATTATTTTAAACTACAGAAAATAAGAAAACTAATTCTTTTCTGTTATCAAGGCTTTCTTTTTTTTTAATAAAAAAAGGAATAATACTGAAAGTTGTGGAATTTATGAATATATAAATATTCTAAAACTGGTTATATGTCTATTGCTGAAAAAATATTTAAAATTGAAAGGTAAAAGGTATGTGTTTTTTTTCCTAAATGCTGGAATTCTCAACACGTGTCAGTCTGATTTTATTAATTTCTATAATATAGTAGTGAAACAATCTGAAGAATCAAGGTTTATTCCAAATAACACTGTGTTGAATTCTACAATTAGTAATTAAGATTATGTTGTGTTAGAGAAACACATCTTTTCAGAATAAATAATTGCAGACATATTTAATTTGTTCTCTAAACTAGAGCTGGATATAGAGCCCCAAATCACATTATGACCTGAAGCTACCTTGAAAGTAAAGAAATTATCCATCCTCATCAACTACAAAAAATTTCTGTATTCAGTGCACCTGCACCTCTCTTTCTCTTTTTTAGGCATTTGAATCATGAATGAACAAGTAGTATTGTATCATATGTACTGAGGGAATATTTAGTAATGTGCTTACTCAATAATTCTAGATTACTATTTTTACTCTTTTTTAGGGAATTTTAGGGAATATTAAGTGAATATTTGGTCTTTGACAATATTTGGTCTTTTACAACATGCAAACTTTGTTGTTCAGTTCACTCTACGATCACAAACAATTAAGTGAGATTCTATGCCAGCTAGCTTAAACCCAAATATAGAGTAAATAGAATATGCATATGATCTATGATCAGAAAAAAAAAAAATGCTTGCCATTCATTGAGCAAAAGCTGGTTTTTCAAGAGCAGGCTTTGTAGTATGTGTGTGCTGACATCCATCCCAGTTTACTATGCGGTACTGTGTGCTACAGCTTCGTTGTGCCCTCAGGTTATTGCGTTTCAGTAATAGAAGAATTGTTCCTTGGGTCTGCTGTATTGATGTTTGCAAAATGTTTTGAGTTTTTCTGAGATGGAAGCTGCTGTGCCAGTGTAAATCCTGACTGTTAATGGACAATTAGACTTCAGACCTGGATTTACCAGAAGAATCTAAGACTGAATCCTGCTTGATGAAGTCTCCATTAATCTTGTGCTAACAGAGATACATATGCCCTCCAGTGTCTTGATTCATTAACATGATTTCCATAATGACATACCTGGAATGAAAAAGTTCACCTTTCTACTCAGTAAATGAGTTGGAACAAATGTAGAGAACATTGACCTTACAGAGAGGCTTCTGGGTGATTAAATTGTTGAAACCATGTCAGTAAGTGCATTAGCCACTATAGAAACTTCCCTGTGGTGCTAATGAAGGAGAGAGGATAAAGATCTCTGTAAACCAATTGTCCATGTGTTTCCATCTGGCTAAGACAGAAAGAAAAAATTAAAAGGAGTGTATCTAATCACAAATCCTCACTTTTTTTCCCCCCCACTCTGCTACTGTTGAACAAAACTAAAAAACATTTCAGAGGTTGCGAATCAAAAGGTTTTCCAGTCTCACACAAATACTCAGATATGCTTAATTCATCTTCTGCATTGATTTTTCAGAGATCCTATCAGTGGAAATTCCAAGGTGTTATGGTGAGGGGAACCATATAAAAGCTTGGCAGATAGATAGGACCAGTAGTTTTCAAGTCTTTGAAAAAACTTTACCTTTCAACACATTTGTGCCAAATATCTTCCTGTAGATTTAGTAAAGGACAGAGGACTTTTAGGGGGAGTTAAAGAATATAGAAAGCAGCACAGCCTTTCACTGGTGCTTTTAATACATTATCTTTTCTAAGCTTAGCTTCCTGTTTGCAGATCTACAGTTCTCTGCATAATTCAGTGCCCAGCAAGAAATTCTGCATGCCTGTGCACAGAATATTAAATTACACTCTAATACAAAAGGGAATCTGTCCCAGTGCACATGAAGACTGGGGTGTTTTCTATGCTGTGCTGCTCTTTCTCAGTCTATAAGGCTACAAAAATCATACAAAGACATGGCAATAGCAAATTCACAGGTTCAGTCCTTTAAAAGCTCACAATGGATATAACAAAATGTTCATGAAAGAGTTCTAACAGAGGTTTTCCAAAATCGATTTTTCTTATTCTCTCTGACCACATCTCAGTCAGAATGATACCCTTGTGACCTACAGAATGTCTGAGAGAATAAAAATGCAGCAGCAGCCGAGCAAAGAGCAGAACTTTCCAAGTCAGGAAAAAAGGGAAAAAAGCAGCAGAAACAGGACAAAGCATCCGACTTAATCATATTCTACAATGTAACTTTGCCATGGCTGAAAAGTTTAAGTATTCCTAATGCTAACATTTCTTTTCTGCCACATAACTTGCACCCTGGCAAATAATTAATCTTCTAGAAAATATATGCTCATATGAGACATACTTGCATGATGTAATTCATATGGTCCCAGATTATTGGCTACACCATGAAAAGCAGAACTAATGAGCCTTTTTTTTTTCTTATAATTTGTATCTTTTGTCTCTCCCCTTTTCCAGCTGAGTTCTCTTTCATGTCATCCATGACATCCCTTAGCAGCAAGAGACAGCAATGCTATACCTAGACTGGAACTGTGTGCTCATCAGCCAGCAAGGGTGCACTTGCTGACTCGCTAGAAAGCTGCTGCCAAATGGAGTGTACACAGGCTGAAATCTGTTTGTCTTTCTCTCAGCAGGACAGCAATTTATGCCCTACCCTTCCCTCTAACTGCTGATTTTTCACAATACTTGAAGGAACATAATTATCTTCAATCATATACAGTTGAATACAGACAGTAGGGTTCAAATATTATGAAGGACAGGGAAAGCACAAACATATCTAGATAGAGTTAAATGGGATAGATCTCATTTGTTATATTTTTAGTATTCAATTTATGTCCTGTAAGAAAACCAGAAAAAACAAAAACCTAACAACACAAAATCACCATGTAACTATTGGCAGAGGATAATAGTTTATAAAGCAACAGTGGAAATGGAAATGATAGATTTCTACTCTGAAAAAAGAGTTTTTATCAGCAAAACAAGAAAGAAAGATTTGTATTTATCCATTTAGTGAAGCTGTTCCAATTTGAAGTTTTGTGTCTTGGCTGTTGGCAGGGTGGTTTACTTTAATTTCTCAAGGCTGCTTTACAGAGGGGATGATTAAGTTGTAGATCTTGGATACAGGTGTTTCAGGAGCACAGTAAAAGATTTTTTGATTCTGCTTCAAGATCACACAACTAGATGCTTTAGGATTAGCCTTTTTATTGGAATAGGAAAATGATGAATTATTTTCTCCCAAATCAGTCACTGATCCAATTTTTCTGCAAAACTCCAAAGTGGTTGCTCCATAACCATTTGGCCTCGATAAGTTATGTGGTATGGGGCACTAGAAGAAAATTGTGACTGTGACTGAGGACAAGAAGCTCTTAAATGTGCTTTCCTACTGAGACCCTTTTACACAAAAGCTACCTCTGCAGTAAATGTTAAGGTGGTATTAATTTAACCTGATAATTTTAGCATTCTGAACAGGTAATATAAAAGGAAATTCACACATGTGTTTTGATTAATCCTGTTTTACTAGACTTTATGTTGCTGGGTAACTCCTGAAGTCTTTGCTTATTCTTAACTGTTGTTCTTCTCACAGAACCTGCTGTAACTCACTAGTCATGTGATTATTAAAACAATGCTTTGCAGAAGAAACCCCATGCTGGTTAGTAAACCTCGTAAATAAAGCTCAAGTGGCTGGAAGGAAACTAAAATTAAAAGATAAAAGATAAAAATCTTCTGCATTTAGCCCTATAATCACAGTGTTCCATCAAGCAAGAAATTAATCACTATGGACAAACCAGCACAAATCAGTTCATTTATTACTTCTTTCACTTACCATTGACAAACAGTAATATTTAGGAGTGTGCATGTTAGTCTGACCATTCCCAGCTATAGGTTAAGAATTATCTTTTGGATAAAAAACTCCACATGATTTCTGGTTCAGAGGGTACATAGATGGAGCCCATAAAAATGCTGCTTCAAGCATAAGTGTCTGCTTTAGTAGTAAGCATCAGTGCAAATGAGAACTGCAAATAGACAGCTGGGAATAACAGCACAAAATCACATGCTGTGTAGTTGTCCTCCACTTTGTGTCTCTGGTTGGTTCATGTCAGTTATGCTGTGCAATAGTCAAGAAATCACATACAAAGGGAAACAAAAAAGGCATTTTTATTGGCACTTAAATGATTTATGTTTCACAATTACGCACAAGTGAGGTGAAGCAATTAATTGCATTCTCTCCCAGTGCCTGTAGACCTACAGCAATATGTTTCATGTGAAATAGTCAAGATAGAATCAATACAACTTATGTTTTCCATATGTGGTTGAAAATATATTGTTTATTTTAGTGGTACTTTTGGTAAGGGAAAACTTTATTCAGGAAAACCAGCTTTACCCACTGTGCTCAGAACACTGTCTGCCTTAATCAGGTACAGGGTTTTAGCAGGGAAGAAGGATCTGCTGAGAGCATGATAGCATGGGAGCTGCCAAGTTCTAAGGTTCTGGGAGACCTCTCTGCAGTTTTAGACAGCACCTTCTGTCTGTCTGCATTACATGAGGAAAAATTCCTTCAAAATACTTAATGTTGGAAAGATTTAAAAATATGTCTCGCTCTGGTCCAGGGCTGCTATCTGTATGCTGAGCCTTCTTAAGATTCACCCAATGAGAGTATGTAATTAAATGCCAGCAAACTTACCTAAGGGCAATAAACCCCAGCCACTGTCTTTTCAACGTTGTCAAGTGCATTGTGTGATTGAAATGAGCTATCTTTTCTTGTGAGGAGGGAGACTTGTGTGTTTATGAATTGTGTGAAATCTAGTCAATATGATAGTCATTGATAGTAAATATTCAGTCATATAGCCAAAGTATCTATGAAAATGAAAAGGTGAAACAATAGTGGGACTCACTGAAAACATGGGACTTCCCAGTACAAAGACAATTTCAGAGCATTTCTTAAATGGACAGACTGTTATGATGTGAGTTGGTAAGAGTGAATGTATCTGTCTCTCAGAGAAAAGGCACAGAAGTGGAGAGAAAAGCATTTGAGAACACAGCGACAGCAAACATTGGAATGTTTTGTAAAAAACAGAATGGAACCTAAGAAATATTTGATTATTATCAGGTTAATCTCCTACCCAAAATGGCCCTTGGGCTAACACTTAGGTCAAGAAAGATTCTTTTGCATACTGCTTGAAATGTACTTGTTTTTGGAAAGGCTTCCATCCTTGATCTTTTTACAAGTGACAGGCAGTTCCTACACCCCCAAATTTCTTCCTGTGTAGAGACATCTATAACTGTTTTAGGCTATGAGTGGCTCACAAGGGGATAACTTGTGCTATTTGTGTTCTATGTCCAAAAGATCTGTGTTACAAGAAATTAAGTACTGAAGAGTTACACAATCAAGACATAAGAAACTGTGGTTGTCTGAGCAGCCTTAATTGCACTTAGCAATAAGATCACCAGCTCATCTACTCTAAAGCTAAGAATACACAAGGGAAAATTAATTTTAATGAAAAATATTGGACAATTTAATCTACAAGGTATCTTTAACTTGTAAAATTTGAGAAGTATTTTATAGAAGCATTGTTCTGAAGAAATTGCCTTAAAGAACTTGTCTCATTTGGCTTCACTGATCTGTATCTGTGTCTTAATTGTTTTGCTTTATGTTGTAACATCTTTGTATTGTACAGAAGTTTGTGATGTTTCTATTTAATAATTTCTAGTAATAGAATTCTTCACACTGCAAAACTGTTCTTTTGTAAAATTTGACTGAAATTAAACAGGAAAGATTTTTTTTTAGAAAACTCAGGCTTCTATGAAAGGAATGTTTGAAAATCATAAGCTGTTCAGCAAGTTGCTAAGCATTTGGTTTTGATCAATGTGTGATCACCATTAACATGGCTAATGTCTCAACAGTTGTCTCTTTTAACCTTACTTAAATAGTACAGCTTTAATTCCAGAATGTGCAGACATGGCAAAATAGGGCTGAATATGCCATCAGGCTGTTCTATTGATCTTGTTGCAATTAGCTTCTGAAGTAAACAGACACCATTTAAATGGACAAGAGTATCCCTCTCAGAGCAAGGAACAGAGAATGGGGGAAATCTGCTTCAGGTGCTTCCTCTGTACCTCTGCCGGAGTACAGACTCTTTTAAGTCTTATCCTGTCCCCAGTGACTAGAGACTGCCATGGTCTTCAAAATCTTACAGAAAGGTGTGAAACAGAGGTTTGGGCAGTGCACCAAATGAAAGTACTATCAGTGGAGCTAGTAGAATGATTTTTTCATTTGACTTACTCACTTGCAGCAATGGAAAGAATGGAAGAGAGGCCAAATGGTGCCCAACATTGTTGTTGCCTGAAGATGAAATCCACTAGGTTGAATTAAGAATTATTTTCTTAATATACTGCTAATATTTCAACACTCTGAGACTGCTTGACTAATGATAGTACTTGGGCACGTGGCAGTGATGCTGAAAATGGAAATTGGTTACTGGACATTTGCACTGGAGTGTAGATCAACGGACTATGGTCAAAGGTACTATGCTCAATGTGAAGAGATTCCTTCTGTGTTTTCCCAAAACAAATATATCTTCCATTCCTTTCTCTGATGAAGTTTGTATTTTCTTTTTTGTTGTTGCTGTTGTTTTTTGTTTGTTTGTTTTTTGGTTTGTTTTGTTTCATATGGAGACTTAGTGGGGGAAAAAAAAAAGACAACTGAAGGAAGGAGAGAGAAGATATTTAGTCATGCTGGAGATTATCAGTGAGTACTCAGGTCAGTGTGGTTCAGTAAATTTAAAAAGGATACCCAGATGCTTAAGGCCAAGGTCTTGTGACAATTGGTTCTTGACAGAATAACTTCATGACAAAGAAATAATACAGGTGCAGTTTATCTTGCTTTGAAGTAACAAAGTGAATCATTGGCTCTTCAGCTTGAAGGTCTAGGGTTCCATCCACATGTACTTGCATTCATAGAGCTATTCCTACCCCCTTACAAATAAATGGAAAAAGATGAGTGTTTAAGGGAGAGTTTAACTTCTTTAAGCTTGATTGGGAATTAAATTAGCCTTTTTCATGTTTGAAATTTTTATTATGTTTTCTTTGTGTCCTCTGTAATGGCCAAATAAAGAGATGTTATAATCTTTTACTGAGGGGTTAAAAGCCCACATCTCAAAACCCCAAACCCCCTTAATATCCTGCAAGATCCTATTTCCTTTTTCCTTATTCTTATGCCTCTAAGATCCAAATCAATGTTTATGGAAGTGACTGGAAAGTTCTTTGTTGATTTTAATGCATGTTGTATAAAGCTACTTAATAGTTTATTGTGAACTTTTCCACCTCGGTCACTGGTCAGTGCTCACTCTCTGGACTTGATGAGAATGAGGCAGTTGCAAGCATTGCAAGGTGCTCTTTTAGAAGTACTTGCTTCATAGAGTTGAAAGCACAGCATCTCAAAAGAACTGCTCTAACCTGTGTTTAGGGACTTTTAGGCAGTGAAGAATATAATTTAATTCCCTTTGAGACTTCTTTAGGAGGAATTGGCAGCTCATCTTGCTCTGAGAAGATATTTGGCTTGACAGTATATTGACTTTATAGTCTCTCTTTCTCACTCACTACCAGTGAGACACATTTGCCACTGAGTGCTCAACATAATGACAATCCTTAAGGCACCAGAATGAGGTTCCCAAAAATGATGTTTTCATTTTGCAATGAAGTCATATTGTTTTTGTTAAACATTTCAGTGAACATAAGCCAATTAACCCTTTTCTCTAAATTAAACATGCTCACGGAATTAATTTGTTAAAGAGAAATACAAAAATATTTCTTGTTTGACTAAAAAAATGATAATACAAAATGCTGCTGTATCTTAACAATATACAAGGCAATAATCTGAATAGGTCAGAAAAAATGTGTGCAAAATTACATTTATCATGCTGAAAACCTTTCTGTATAAAATATGTGGTGCCTTAGAGTCATTGAAGCAAATACTATTTAAATTAGCTTAAATTCCAGCACTCTGCCTTTTGGAATCAGGTTTAGTTAGCTTAAATGTGCTCCATCTAAAAGACAGACTTGTAAATGTGCAAAGGTTCTTTTTTTGCTGCATAATATCACTTTTAAAAATTAAGTTTAAAGGTAGATACCTAAAATTGCTGCTTAACTCTATCTAGTGTTGCAGGTGTTTAAATATTCACTAGGAGATCTTTCTGGACTGCAATATGTCTGCCTGCGGCTTCATTAGAAGCACTGAGCAGAAGGAAGAGATGGGAGTTGCTTTGTTTACCAATTATTCACATTAGAATCACAGAATATCTTAGTTTGGAAAGGATCCATAAGGATCGTTGATCCAACTCCCTGCTCCTCGCAGGTCTACCTCAGACTGAGCCATTTAATCGAGTGTCTGGACACTCTGGACACTTTGTGAGCCAAGGTTTGCTTTTCCTGGGTGACCTGTATGACTCCACAGCTAGAATGGTTCTGAGCAGGGTGCAACAGCTTGCAAAATACAGGCACAAAGAACATTCCCGTGCCCTGCTCACCCACTGCCATGCAAAGCCTGATAGCTGTGGAGCTCTCCTGGGAATGTATGGTTAATATCTCAGGAGGGGCACTTACTGCCTGCCTCCCAGCTCATGGAATATTGTCACACATGTCACACACATGTGTGAGAATCTTCTATGTCTACTGGGTCTGATAGTCTGTACATGCAAACAACCATGACCCATATACAACTTGATTAATTCTGTAATTCTGCTGAATGGGATTTCTTTTTTTTTTTTTTTTTTTCTTCTGTTTCTCTATTGCTATTTGAAAAGTGTTCCAGAAATTATCTCATCTGAGAGGTAAGCACTTTCAATAAAACTTGTTCTGAGTGTATTCCTTGGCCATTACTTTTTGTCTTTTTTTGTTTCTTTGCTGTTATTATATACAGCCCTTCTATCTCTAGTATTTAACTTTGTGATGTGTTTACATAGAAGAGAAGCCAAGAGGAGATATGTTTGCTCTAAGAGAGTCAGGAAGCCAAGTGTTCCTTTAGACTTCCCTGTAAAACAGAC
The DNA here is from genome assembly GCA_018697195.1 of Certhia americana. Classification (NCBI taxonomy): domain Eukaryota; kingdom Metazoa; phylum Chordata; class Aves; order Passeriformes; family Certhiidae; genus Certhia; species Certhia americana. The sequence continues at coordinate 47,542,520 of CM031860.1, read as the reverse complement.
TCTCCAAACTCATGATAATACTGACTGCTTCCCCATCTACTTGCTCCAGATAGAGTGTGGTTGCTCTTGAACATGAATGACCAGAGTTGTGAAGGCATAATTAAAAGAAAATTTTGCAATTATTTTCTGTAAAAGTCATGAATACTTACAAAAAAATATTTCACATGCTATCTTTCTAAAATTGCTTTGTCTTTCTATGGGGGTACATTGTAAAACTGATAATTACTTGTGTCAAATTTGTCTCCTCTCTTTCATTTGTGTCTCAGAGATTTTCATGCATAGGGTAAATTCCTGTCATGTAAGTAATGTAAATTCCTATATGTATATCCTTGCATTACCTATTTTCACTGTGATTCATTTTGTAGCATTCTCAGGGTGTTCCACTGAGATTATTTTTCTGGGATCTACCTCAACCAAATTTCAGAAGTACAATTTCAGATAAGAAAAGATGAAGTTTTCTTTAAACTATACTGGATCTGATTTGTCATTGCGTAATTTCTCTTCTGAATTTTTATGAATGAGTCCAATTGAATTAGGGAAGCATAGATTTGAATGAGCACATGAAGTAGACTGAAATAATGAAATTTTCCATTTTTCCAGAATTAAATTCTGAGGGTGTTGCTCTGAGTTTAGATATGGTGCTCAACTTAAAGGATAATTTTTGTTGATGTAGTGTAGATTTAGCAAAAAAATAAAGGTCCTATGATAACTATTTGTAACTTTATCAAAAATGCTTAATCAGTTTCAATTTCCAATTTAATGAAGGTCAGAAGCCTGATTAGAGTATTCTGCATAGAGAATAGAGAGGTTGTGACATTATGAAATTTCCTGGTTTGCAATGATTTTGAGAAAGATGGTCTGGGTAGGGGGCTGTTCGAGAAAATGACCTTGATGCTTATGAAAGGACATGCAATAGGTTAATCAAACAACAGTGTGAAAAACAAATTGCAGTTAGGGCTCTCTGAAACTATACCACATTATTTCAACAGGGTAACAATGGACTAAAGATAAGAAAAAATTGAAATCCTTTTCTGTCTTAGAATTTTTACACAGCTCTCAGGACTGCAAAATGTCAGGCCATTCTGAAATGCTTCTACGGTCCCCAAAGCTGCCTAGAGTCCTAGGAACCTGCCAAACAGGTTCAGGTGGAATATAAGGGGAGCAGCTCCTTATTCTTCTCAGATACCAAGACACATTTTTTGGTGAGAAGTCTACTGATGTACATGCAGCAATACAATCAGATAACACAGGATGAATTTATAGTCTGGTCTTTTTACTCTCCCTTGCTCTCAGACCCCAAGTTAATTCTCCTGCCAGTGTGTTTCTTCTGACAGACAGGAAGGCCAGCCATGTCCTAGGGGGCATCAGGCACAGCATTCCCAGCTGAGCAGGGGAGGGGATTGTCCCAGTCTGCTCTGAGCTGGGGTGGCCTCACCTCAAGTGCTGGGTGCAGTATGATTTTGTAGAGGATTGCCAAGTAGCAGAGAAGATGCCTCTGGAAATATGCTGCTATTTGGGTAACATACAAGGAGAGCTCTGAATACCAGCACCTGCTGTGCAGCTGGCAGCAGGAAGCAATTAGGCCAGACTTTCAATAACTTCATGGTAGGCAGAGTTCTAGGTAGAAGAACTAGAGCTTCACGAGTCAAGGAAATGCAGGTGTTTTCTGTGGGGAGTATCACAACAGAGCTGGGAGGGTATGAAAGAGGAACAGAGACAATATAAGAAAAATAACTGCAAAATGATCCTGCAAATATATGTAAATAAAATCAGTTGAAGATTATTGTTTAGAGAAAGTTCCTGAGAAATTTCTATGTCAAAATTTCTCATAAAAAAGAGTAATACTATATAAACAATTAAAATTTACTTTTGATTGCTTGAGTTAATATAATTTTACATTTCTGTACCTAAATCTCTAAGAGGTGAGTCTGTAAATATTAGAATTCCAGAATATTAACAGGAACTGTCAAGAGCTCGAAGAAAAGACTTCAGCAGTAAATATGATATGAAAATAAAAATTCAAACTGATTACATCTGAGATACTTTTTACATAGCAGAACACATAAGTCAACACTGCCAACCTACTTATCATGTCATCTTTATGTATCTAAATATTGTCTTTACAAAGAAGAGAATTATTAATTTCCTTGATAGCAGAGGTGAAAACCTGCTCCCACCTACACTGGTGACATCATACCTTGGCTCCCAAGGAACAAAACTATTTTATGTGTCATCCTGATCAAAAAGATTATTGAATTAAACTGAAAGACTGACCCTTGATTAAATGGCTTTTATTCTGTTATTACAAGTGAAATCCAAGAACCTGCTGAATGATAGAAACTCTGATATAGACTTTTCCTATTAGAAAAATAATTTAAAATATTATAAAGGAAATAAACTGTTTTCAGAAGGAATTAAAAATACCTTTTACATGTTATAGGTGGTTGAATCTCTTTACCATTGTCTGTGTATAAGTCATTTGCATTGCTTGGCACTGGAACAGGTTACTCCAAGAAGTTATGGATGGCCCATCCCTGCAGGTGTTTGAGCCTTTGCTGGATTGAGCTCTGAGCAACCTGGTCTTGTGCAAGGTGTCCCTTCCCATGATAAGAGGATTAGAACTAGATGATCTTTAGGGTTGCTTCCAACACAAACCATTCTGTGATTCTATTATTACTGCTGTGTATAAATCTCTTGAATCTGCATAATATAATTTTGCAAAGCTTGTAATTCCAACACCTAAAATTAAATGTCAACCTAAGATTTTCATAAATTTCTCAGGTTACTCTTAATTTTTCACATGCATCTATAAATTTAATGATACAGGGCTGATTACACATCCTAGAGAACAAATAAAGCTGTCTTGTGTCAAACTGAATGTCCACTTAGCCCAGCACTCTGTCTTTAATGATGACAAATATTGGATAAGCAGCAAAAATTTTTTAAAAATCCAAAGAGGACAGAAACTCTCCCAGGTTTTCTCTTCCACCTTACGCCAACCAAATAGAGAGAATTTTAAAAACCAATATTGGGTTAAAAGCACAATGTTCACTAGCCATCGATGTCCCTCTATCCTGTGAATTTTTCCTGTTCTTTCTGGAATTCATTTTCACCTCTCACAGGATTATGTGGCATTGTCCCACAATTGAATAATATTTGAGTAATAATCATTATAATTATTACCTACAATTAATTGCTATGGTATATTGTTTATATATATATATATATAAATTATAATAATTATTATTATATATTATTAATTGTTATTGCTAATTTTTATCATTAATATCTATAAAATGCTACTGTCATTATTATTATTATTCCTATTCACTATCTTTATGCTTTTTATGGTTCAATGACCAGAGTAATTAGTGCTGAAACTATTTATTTGTTACAAAAGTTTTGTAAAACATCATGCATTAGTGGTTTTCCAAGCTGAAAAATCATCATTTGTTTGTTCTCTTCTCATTCAGAAGTGCTCCAAACCCCCAGACATCCATGGCCTTTCCTACTTATGCTTTCTGCTATGGTAAGGCCAACATCATATGTACTGTTCAAGGAGTGGGAACATTTTGTGTTTACATGCTGGCATTATTCTTGTTCTTCTTCTCTCTTGATGCGTGTGTTTTTGTTTTTGTGGGTTTTTTGAATTTATTTTCCCTTTCTTCCTCTGCCAAACTAAGAGTTCTGTTTCTCAGTTAGCCCTAATCTGAAAACCTGTCTTTTTTTTTTCCTTTTACTTTTTCTTAAAAATAATTTCTTGGAAGGAATTTCTGTTCCTTATGTCTCTCAGAATGAACTGTTTAATCCATTCTACAGCTACTTCTCCATTAGTGATAGAGAAGAAGTCAGCTAGTGCCATAAAAATTGTCTCTGCCTGTCCTTAGTATCAAACACAGGAGTCAGGCTCAGAAAAAGAACAGGACCTCATTTTCTCTGATATTCTTACCCTGTTAACTGTGATTTGGAGAATCAGGAAACAAATTGTATTTGACTAATGCATTTGGCACTCTGGGCCCATAAGCACATCAGGAAAAATAAAGAAGTGTGTGATTTCTAGAAGGTTCAGTAAAACTAGTCTGGAAATGTAATACTGGAAAGAAAGTACTCCATTTCTTAATGAAGCTTCACATACCAGCAAAGTATTTATTTTAAAGTATTTTTTCAACTTTAAGCTCTGACTTGTCCAGAAATTGTCATGTTGATGTGCGTTGAGAAGAAGCCCTAAGTTTTGCTAAGAATGTGACATATTCCTTCCTGAAGCACTTCAGTGAAGTTGTGAAACTATTCTGTGGGTGTTAAAGATGTATCCACAAAACACTTCCATAACCAATGTTCTGTTTTAGATAAGTTTGGAAAAGCTATAAGCATAGTTTTATTAATTCTACTTTTGTTTTTAGTTTCTGCATGGAATAAACACAAACTTCACTAATTTATATCGAAATCAATATCATATATAGAGAAAATTGTTTTTATGGCTTACTTTACGGTGTTATGGCTCACACAGTATTGCAGTAGATGCAGAAATGTTAGCACTGTTTAAATCAAAAGTGAAATTATAAGTTGTTTATGGACAGCAAGCTCAGTGTTATAGAAAATAAAAACACATTGATAAAGTACTTGTCAACTAATAATTTTCTGCAGTTTGTTCAAAATTAGATTTAGATGTGTTGGCTAACAGTGGACAATACTTTCTTACTCGGCATGATTTCAAACTTTACACAAAAGCTCTTATTTATCAATGCTGCTAGAAACAGTGATGCTGCCCACTGTTCATTAACAATAAGAATACCCATCTCCTTCAAGATTGTTCCTTGTACCTATTGTGGTTTGCAGAGTTTTTTAAATTGTTTTGAGTCAGTGATCACAGAATGTGTTCTGGGCTTACCAAGATTAATAGCTTGGAGAGTGTCTCTCTCTAAAGGCAACATATTAATACCTAAATGTATTTACATAACATTCCTCCAACAAGTCATGTGAAATTCTATTAAATTGTGAGTAAAGGGTAGCCCATAGATTTAATGGTTCAGCAGCCTACAGAATTTAGTGGACACAGGTCATCACTGATTCTTGCTGTGAGAGGAGTGGGAGGTAATAAAGAAAGGTAATTTTTTTCCCGTGCATTGTCTGCACTTCTCTTTATTCCATACACTTATTTCTCCTAAGTAAGTTGGGAATTTGGATTCAGCAGCCTCTCAAGGTCTGCATATTTTGTCATGCTGAATTCTGACCAGAAAAAAATAGGAAAGTCTTCATTGCACAGTAGTATCCTTTGAGGACATATGCCTTAGGGTTTAAATATCAAGGAGAAAATTCCAGGTTCTTCTTAACTGGACTAACACCTTTCATCTTCCTTTAATTCTGCTCACCACAGCTAATGCACAGTGGGCTCTAGTCCTCCCCTCTGTCCAAAGCTCAGCTGTATCCAGTCTGGAACAGGGCTGAAGGCAACAGTCTGCTGCAGTGACTGTGCTGCAGAGTGGGGCAGTTGTTTAGCTGTGTGTTAGAACAGAGTTCTGTCTTTCACAGCACCCCAGGTGAGGTGAGGATGGTGCTGCTCCTGTCCTGTTTGCTGCTGACACAATTAGGAGGAGCAGATATGGCTATCAGGGTTCAGAGCCCCTTTCTACCATTTGGCTTGGTTACATCTGCACTACCTTGTGAGCTGCACATGTTAAGCCCTTCTGCAGAATTCACCAGAACTACTTCCAGTAGTCAGGCTCTTACAGACCTTCTTGTTTATTGTGTTAAACATGGCTTGCAAAATGAAGTATAAAGCATTAATAAAAAGATTTGGATTCATGAGGCCATCATTCCATCATAATGGAGTTAAAGGTACAGCTAACACAGATATCCAAAGTTATCTTTAAAAAAGAATGATTTTTTAAAGATTCTTTTATGTCTTTTGTTTTAGTATATCTAAATGAATAATGGGAATAATTTCCTTCAAATATATTATCTTCATGCCCCACTGTACTTAAACAGATGCATGATCTTAGCATGGGACTAGTTTTGTTCACTCTAAAGGGACTGAATTCGTACTTAGCTTAAAGCACATTTAAACATTTTTTTTATGCAAGGGGTGATATTTTAAGAAAAATATCAGCTTCTGTGCATAAAATAAACGTTAAGATATCATATACTGTATAATTTACTCCAACCAATTAGCAAGTAAAAAGATTCAGTATGAAAAAAGGTGTATCATTAGATTTTGCTTTTTTTGCTGCAAGAAATTAAAAAAAAAAAAAATTCAGCTATCTGATGGTGTAATTTTATATTCCCAGGCAAGATTTTGTCCAGAGGATTGTCATGGACTTAAGAAAGCCCTTTCTTTGCAACTTGACTCAGAGATTTATGCAATGGCATGAACAATTTGTAGTTAAGTAAAACACTTGTGAGTTTGTATCAGGAAGTTCCAGTTATTCCCTTAGGAAATAGGTTCTTATTCTTCATATGGATAAGGTAGAATTAACGTCCTTTAATTGAATTTTGTGTATTGAAATTCTGATAAAAAATGTTACAATCAGTGAAAGAAAAAGAAATGGACATCTTAGGAGTCACAGAAGGATGCCAAGATCAAGGAATAGGAAAAAGTAGATAGTAAGAGTGAGCACATGTGTAGAAGTGTATTTTTTGTAGCTTACTAGTGACAGCACTTGACTTGAAATTGGGCATAGCTGAATTAGATCTTAAAGATCAGTTAGGTTTAGTGAGCTGGAATTTTGCACAATTCATTAACTAACCGATATCGGCATTTTGGCAAGTAATTAGTGCTGAATATCAAATAGAACAGTTTAAGTATTAGGATTTCATTCTTATGGATATGGTGGCATAGTTATGAAATGTTATCTCTGCTATTAATTCCTCTAAATCTGACATTAAAAAAAAAAAAAGTGTTTTGCAGAAAATGCAGGCAGGGATGCATGCTACTTTGTATTTCTCACTCTTGTGTAATTCAGTTAAGAACTGAAAAAGGAATTGCCAAAGAAGTCGCTGGACTGTCCCTTTTTGAAGACAATCCTGCTGCAGTGTTGTAAGTGCTTCTGGTTGAGAGAAAGATAAGGGAGAACCAATTTTTAGAGATGCTGAATAGATTGGTGGTGAACATGAATTGATAATTAAAGTACCTCCTATTTAGAATTCTAAGTCTAAATTTCAACACAATATTCCTTTGGCAAGAATACTTTTGACCATATGAGCAGGAATATGAGAGTGTATTAAGTTGTGAGACGTTAAGAAAGAAAAACAGTTAGAGAAACAGTTGTGTCTTCAAGGTCCTAATCCAGCAAAATTTGTACATAAATAATAAGCACTAAACAATTCCTTAATCTTCATCCAGTGCAGCCATTCAGACTTTGAATAAGGCCATGATGTCAGTGAAATGTAGGCATGCATTCAGAATAAATATTTATGAAATAATTTCAAATATTGCAATGTAATGCCAATTCCAGATTATAAAATAGACGTACCGTAAATATGACTTCTGTCAGTCCATTCCTCCAACCTCGCCACAAAGAGAAAAAAAAAAAAAGAAAAAGAAATTCACTTTTGATTCATTTTCATTTACCTTTATACTGTTGAACATCACCTTTATTCACAGACCTTCTGAAACTTTATTCCCACAGATGTTAGACTGGAAACACTGAAGCAAGCTGTAGTATCAGAGATGTAGTCCTTTCTAAAATGGAAGTTCTTCAGTTTTCAGAGGAAGATATGGGAAACAGGGGCAAAGGGTCATCAAGTTAAAACTTGCTGACCTGATGGCTGGCTCCTTATGTCTGTTTTTAGGTTGAGGCTGAGGTTGCTTTGCAGTCTGAGCAGATTCTGCATAATCAATTGTTTTGTATCAATCTATTCAGTAATCACAGATGTTGCTAGCTTAAGCAAGAAATAAACCTTGTGGGTCATGTTTTTCTTTCCTGGTGAAGCATAAAAATAATTAATAACTTTGAAAATCCTTTTCTTTGCCGCACTTGTTTTAGTATTTAATGGAACTGTTGACTTTTAAACCTCGAGCATCTCCTTCCTACACCTCCTAAATTGCTGTTGTTAACTCAGGTACCTTTCATTATTTCCTGCAACATATTTGCCAAAACAGCCTTATCTTATTCTTGTATGATTATTTCAAAATCATCTAATGTGCCTTGAGTTAAGACAATGAGAGATGTTCTTTCTGTGAAACAAGTCATCCATGAAATGAGGTCAGCAGTCCTTCTTTCTGTATCTCCCTTATATTCCAACATAAATTTTTCATGCCATCATAACTCCCATTTAAATCAGAAAAAGAGGCAGAGGAGATAAGGAAGAGAGATTATTCTATAAATTTGTGGTATTCTATTTACTCCCTTCTGATGAAGGGAGCACTGCACCTTACAGTACTTCTGTTGTTACTGGAGAAGACTTAATGACCCTTCAGAATGCTGGGTCAGGTGGCTGGCAGTCTCCACTCTTTTTGAAGCCATTCCACTAACATGTGTCTGTTCTTTATTATTGGTAGAACATGGGGATTTTAAGCCCTGATTGACTGAATATGTCATGATTTGGGAGGAAAAACATGCATTCTTCCCTTTCAATGTCAGTGTTTCAAATTTCCCTTCCATAAGACGTGGATAAAAGACCTAAGGTAAGGGGAATAATCTGATGTTGAGAGGATAAATTTCTGGTATGTAAAATGACTGCCATAAACTTAAAGACTTTTTTAGGGCTGAGGCAGACTGACTAGGGACCATTAAAATCTCCAAGATTAAAAGTACATGTCCTCTGTCATATTAAAAGTAAATAATTAAGTCCTTTGTGTCATGATTTGAATTTTAGATTTGGATAGAACTTCTAATAAGAACCCCACTTTACTTGGATTAGTACCTATATTGTCAATCTTCTGAAAAAACTCTAAACTATAATTGAAGTTTCTATCTTCTTTTACTACTTATTCCATAAGAGATGCTGAGAAATATATCTTTTCTTGTTTCAAAGTTCAGTTATTTTTCCCCTGGTGAGATTGCTTTTCTTCTGCTTCACCCCCCCACCCCTGACTCCAAATTGTAATACGTGTTATTGTATTTCAGTCCCCTAAGTTTATGTTTCACACTGAGAGAAAATAATACTCCTGATATTAAAAATTAAACTACATGTACTATAATATTTAAATAGTAGATTTCAGTCATCTTTGATTATGCTTCATCAAGCGTATCTCTATCTACAAAACTGTTTTAAATTCACAAAAAAATTATCTGACTGTTCTGGTATTTTTGTTACTCTATTGAATTGAACCTGTCTCATGGTTTATGCGTATTCTGTTTTCTGGCTGGAAAAGGGAAAGTTATTCTCATCTTTTATGCTATGTGCTAGTATAATGTAGATAATAAATCATGTAAAAGCTTTGAGCATTTCTTTTATAAAAGGCAAAAAAAGTTTTTCTGTAAAAAAAACCACACCAAAGCAAGAGTAGAGAGAAATAATTAAACTATTTTTATTACTTGTATATGTTTTAAATCCAATTTATTTCAAAATCTGCATGCTGCTAAATAACACGCAGTGATACTACATGCCACATTAAGGATTTCAGGAATTCATTAAAGTGATTTAAACTTTTCTTGGGTAAAAGTCAAAAGAACTGGCAAAATAACAGAGCTGAGAATAACACCCAGGCTATTACTGTGCCAGTTGCTGCACTTGCTACAACAGGCCTAAATGGTTATTCTTAAGCCTCCAACATGAAAGTATATTTAGCATTTTTAAAATACTTTTCTTTCATTTTGAGGCAGTTTTGTAAGAAGTGCAATGGAAATCTAAGGTGCAGAAAAATCTTTTAAATCATCAATGCTTGAACATAAGCAATGCAAGCAGGGTTTAAATTGTCTCGCAGACAAATGATATTTCCTGCTGAGCTGACCCATTCTGTGACACTATTTAACTAGATTTTTTTTCCTGTTTATGATCTCTTATTTGTTCTATTACACTTCAAAGCTGTGTTCTTGTGTTCTATAATTTCAGACATCTCCTGGAACTTTCATCTTCAGGACCTCGTATGCTTTACTTAATTAAGTGATGTACAGGCTTTAAGATCTGGAGTTTGGACATAAAGGATTATGTTAAATGACAGCCGATCTGATCTGAGGTTCCATATGATGTGGTTATTCTTATTTTGATCTCAATTAAATGCAGCTAAAAAATGAACTTCCCCTAACTACCAAATGGAGGTGACTTTTGTCTAATTCTATCCAGATACAGGGAATTATTTTTTGTTATAATGTAGAAATTTTACAGTAATCTATTTGAACTATTTATAGCGTTAATAGATAGAAAAATGTACTTTGAATAGACAATACATTTTATGTGCATATATTAAAATATATATGTAAAAGAATGCTACCAACCATCATGGAGAAAGAAAAAAATGTAAAAATTTATATTTTTCCACTTGCAAACAAAACCAGAAGCATGCGTTTTTGAAGAAAGCCATCATAAAGCCATAATAGATGGAGAAAGAATCATCTGCTTAAATATATTTCTGATCCATTTCACATACCAAGATCACATAGATGCTCTTTTCAAGAGCTGCATTCACAGAAGGTGTATCACCTCGTAAAGAGTGGTCTTTATGGAAAGTTATATGTGGATAGAAACTAATGTTATGTTGTATATATAGTACTGAGTGACATAAATACTATATGATAAACACCACCCCCCTTGTAGAGAACTTTTATCTTTTTTCATCTCTTTATTGCATATCCATGCATGTGTTTCTTCTTAGGAAAGCAAGAAGAGTAGCATTTCATCTTAGCAATAACTTTCAGAAACTATCTGCTTGCTATCAACTATCTATGTTGATATGACACAAATAGCAAATACTAACAGTGATGAGAAAGAAAAGCCGAAATCTGCTGTGGTCTAAAAATCTGCTAGCTGAAAGTTGTGTGGTCTCAATCAGTGTGTCAACACTGAAACCATTCCTCTGATATTTGGCCCTAAAATGTTAAACACGAATGTCATGTGTGTGTGTTAGAGACTATTGTGAACTTACTTTTCAGAATCTCCCTTTGTGGTTCAGAAGATCATTTTAAAGCAAGAGTGCTAATGCTACCTGAAAATAGAAATTCTTACTCAGTGTGATATTAAAATCTGTTTGCACTAATTTATATGCTGAATTTGCTTGAAAAGTAAGGAAAATGATGAATTAATAAAAAATGAAATTAGGAAATGTTTAAATATAGCTACACACTGAGCTGCAACATAAAAATGAAGACTATTTATATGTTAGCATTAAGGAGATTTATTTCCTCTTGTCAAAAATCATCAGAACAATGTATTCAGCTGGCTTTGATGTGAAACTGAATCTCTCTGTTTTGCAATGTAGGAACTGTGGATCAAGTGGCTTATGATGTGGGCTACTCTCCTCAGCTGGATTGCCTGTAAGTCTGCAATGGGTTTAAATTGCTCTTAGGCACTTGGTGTGACTCTTGGGGATGGTGCTGTGAGGGCTAGGAGTCTATGATCCTTGTGGGTCTCTTCCAACCCAGTTTATTCTGTGATTCTGTGAAAAGCAGCACAAAGACTTGACATAAAATTCATTCCCTGAATAAGGCCACACTTGTATGACTTGGGCAAAAAGATGCCTCCTTTCTGACTCTGATCAAGTACATATGGTAAAGTTAGTTAATATCTCATGCTTGTCAAGAACAGGACAATTTTAGTAATACTTGGTACCTTGGGAACCTTAAAAAAAAAAAAAAAAAAAAGGAAAATATAAGGATTATCCTTCAGATTAATAAGAAGGCTGGTGTTTTTTTGAGGATCAAAGCTAGATACATGCTATATTTTGGCACTAAGAAATTTCAGTGTATGCATCCAGTTCTGTCTGCCTGTGATCCTGAATTCCTTGTATGGGTCAAATTTTAATTTAACACCAAATGGTTACTTGTTAAACCTTGTAAAGTTCACCAGTTCCCTAACAAGGCCTTTATAATCTTGAGTTGTAGAAGTATTTCAGAGGCATAATTACTTCTCTCTCCTTCTTTATTATTTCATCCTTTGGATGGGGCCAATAATGACTGGTTAGCTAATATCCATAAAATGTTTGGCAAGTATAATAAGTTGATTTGCCAGGCTTTGTTTAGGTGGCAGATTGAATGATAAGGTGCATTAGTGCAAGCTACTCTATTGGAGACTTAGGGTAACATCTTATATGCTGACATTTATGTAGGGGAAAAATATATATGTGGAAGAAATACAACTGCCTTCTCCAACAGAAAGCTATTTATTACACTCTTGTAATGCAAAATAATAGAAGACAGGAGGATGGTTGGGCTGAGGAAAAAATTGACAGCCAGTTAGGGAAGGTGAATGAAAGCTAAAAAGAATCAGTGGGAAAATAAACATTATATTTTAAATTCAGTCCAGTATCTGTTCCTGTTAAAACTGGTTAAGGCTCTGGAAGAAGTTGATGGCTGGGCACTGGCAAATCTAGATCAAGAGGTTGAAAGGGGGTCAATTTGTAAACAATGTATTGGAAGTTCAGGTTCACCAAGATTTCCTCTGTGTGTATGAATGTGTATGTATAGAACAAGACAGGAAAATTTTCTTTCAGTGTATAGTGAAAGGAAGATGATTAATGATTTAGGATTCTTTTCACACTGCAGTAAAAATTAATTAAAGATGTGCTGCCTTTAAGCAATTCTATGCTTACAATGATAAATATGGAAATGTGCTGCATTTTGCAGAATAAAACCCACTGTCTTTACAACATACAGAGATGAATTGTATCCACATCCTCTTTTATGTAAACACTGTGAAATTCAATTGTTAAAGGTTCAGCTGAATGTCTCTTCATGATTAAAGAAAAACAATACTGGTGGTAGCATCTTCAATAGCAAATACTTTTTCTCACTTAAGAAAGAATTGGAAAGAAAAGATTTTTGTCTTTTGTGGACATAAGGGCAAGTGAGGGGAAGAGGCAGAATCAATAAATATCTTCAGTAGCTAAATATACAATTATACTGAATAGGGAGACAAATATTTTTGGTATTGTTTATTAAACTTAATTATTTTAGATGTGAGCTCTGAATGAATTATCACAAATAGGCCCCCAATCCCTTACCCTTCTCTTCTTACAAAATGAAGCTACCAGAGTAATATTCCTTTCTATGACACTGAGACATAATTTTTCTTTTCAAATCCCAATGGCTGTCTCTCTATTTCTATATTAAATAAAACCTCTTGTTCTCAAACTTCCACGTAACTTTGAATATAACTGCGGCTTTCTTTTCCTCTAGTCCATTTCCTTTTTCTTTCCTGTAGATGCCATTTTGAGGGTGTTGGGAGCAGTCCTGGCCTTTTCTGCTTCCTCCCTGCCTCTTGCACAGCAGCTGCACAAGCCTGTCCCACAGCCTGTCTAGGATAGCCACAGCAGCTCTTATCTTCTCTGCCTCTGACTAACCTCTTAGATCAAGCTCTACCATGCTGCCAGAAGTGACTTGTTCAAAAAGTGCCTTTCATCTGCTTTCTGCTTGCTCACCTGTCCTTCAGGCTTGTAAAGCCTGCTGCAGCTTACCGTGATGATAAAGCAAACCAAGGTTAGAAAAAAAAAGTATTTAGAAAATCCTATTCATTAGAAACTTGTGTGTGATCTAACTATTCTAATAGTACTGCTAGTGATTTACTGTTAAGTGAGAATGTGTGGGTCTCTGTATGGCAAATCAACTAGAGAATTTAATTGGTTAAATGAGAATAGAAATATTCTCAGGAATATTTCTTTTTCCCTTTGGAATCTGAGTATAAAGGGAAGAAAGAAAGAACAGTGTTACAGAGAGGTAAGCATGTAACTGCTTTGTAGAGAGAAAGCAGAATTATTTGTAGAACCTGAAATATCAGCAGTGGGAGGGCAGTTGCATCTGTGTCCCCTCCTCAGCCATGGCAGTGTTTTCTCTTTTGAAAGAATTATCTTTATGTCCTTTACGTGTTGACCAGTGTATGAGAAGAGACTTGCACATCAGTGCCAAGGCACTGTAACAACATTGGTATCAGTGGAATTACAAGGGTAATCCAAATCTGTCCACTTAAGAATTAAGACATAGTTAAGATGCAGAGAGAATGATATACTGATTTCATGAAAATTCAGCTGAGCATGTATATATATTTTTTGGCATGAAAGAAAATTTTCTTGTAATATTTGTAGAAATAATATAGAACTAAAAGTTCTAGAAAACTGGCAGATGACTTTTTAACACCTCTGAGGATGAACGTTTTGATGTAGGCGTAATGTGCTAATGAATTAGCCTTTCAAATACAAATGGAGCAAATATGCCTCATTCTAGTCCTGGAGCATGGAAAATGTTTGCTCAAACCTAAAAATGATCATATGCTTTAGCAAACTATGACATGAGTGGAAATTTCCACTTGGTCAATGGCAAGTAGTTTTTTTTAGTACAGGCTTTAGAAATGCAGTAAGTAAAATTCATGTAATCTTGTGTTGTTTAGGGTAATATTTTACCTATGTTTTAATCAGTGTTGTTGAGGCTTGGATAAAAAAGTTAAGTAAGCTAGGAAGCGATGAGAACACAAGTGTTCTGAATTAGGTTACAGGAGGAATATGACCGAATGTATTTGAGAAGGTGTGTGCCTTTGGGATACATTTCTGTTTGCCCAGCAGATTTCCCCTCTTCTCTTGGAGTGGAACCAGACCTGTCCTTGAAAAATCCTCTTAAAAAACTTAGAAGGCAAGTAAAGCCCAATGGGTGAGGACATCAAATCTGCTGAATTCTGCAAACAGACATATTTAAATAAAAATAGGAAAGAGTTTCTGACCTAAATGAAAATAAGCTGGGAATGTAGGTTGTCACAAAGCTATTTTCAATGGGGAATGTTTGAGATGCTTGCTTCCAGCAGTCACCATGAGTGCCTGTAGCTGCACCAGCCTGTGGGCCATGTTTTAACTAGAGGTTTTTCTATGCCTGCTCTACAGTTTGCAATCTATTTAGTTCTGTCTCTGCCTTTGTAAGGCTCTGATGGAAAACAGAGCACTGGAATGATGTATGTTAAAAACCAAACTCCTCTTAAAAAAGGAGAAGTGAGAGGTGTTATTGGATATAACTGTTTACTCTGGCAAGGGAACTGTGAATTGTCTTAAATGGCCAGCAGCAGCTCAGCCTCTCCAAGGCAGGGGAGTGAGGGAGTGTTTGTACTTACAGGCAGTAATTACAGCTGCTGCTCTTTCCCTACTCTAGAGAAATTAAGCTGCTCCTGATTTGAGCAGTAGTTTCACGGTACAAAGTGCTATGTCTTAGTGCCTGTTGACTTTTATTTTTCTTCCTTCCCTCCTGCAGCACCTCCCTCCTTTGTGCTGCGTCAGCGCAAGTCTTTGTTCATATTAGGTGAATTGGGAATTAGGGAATTAATCTGACTTTAAAAATACACAACAAACCTGATTACTTCTAAGCCTAAAACCCCTCTGATGTGAAAAATGAGGAGTGAGTGTACAGAATGAAATTACTGTAGGATCCCTTTTGGTGCTGGAAAAACTTGGGCTTCTTATGTGTGCCTAACAGACAGCCTTATTCTGTGCTCACAGAGATAATGGAGTCAGTGGATAAGTGGTGTAAAAAAGCATGACTATCCATCAATTCCACCCTTTCTACTAGGCAGACTGTCACTAAACATTAATGAAATCTCATTGTTACTCAGCTTTAAACCTTCAACATCAGCAGTGTTATGCCA
The DNA here is from genome assembly GCA_018697195.1 of Certhia americana. NCBI lineage: Eukaryota > Metazoa > Chordata > Aves > Passeriformes > Certhiidae > Certhia > Certhia americana. Next base: position 47,526,809 of record CM031860.1, on the reverse strand, counting down.
TAACTAAGTACAAATCATATTAAGAAAAAAGCATTACCCTTTAGATTTTCCCCTAAAGAAGAAATATCTCACTGTTGCATTCATTGCTAAACAGAAACACTATTATTTCAGTAAACAGTTTATAAACATTAAAAGAAACTGAGTGAGATTTATGGGATTTAAACCTTTGTTTTGTTATTTGTTAACAGGCTTTAGCTCCTGCATGCTACTTCAAACATCCCTCTTGAATACACTTTTCTGCAGTTTTGTGTCTTGAAAGACTGAAAAAAAATCTTTCTTACCTGAACTGGATTTCTCAGAAAATCAGTAAAAAGACCTAATGTCAATTACAGATTTAAACAGCTGTTCAAACATTACTGAATATGCAGAAATGCATCTTAAATTAATATTTTCTAGTTAGACTATTATTTCTGTCATGAATATTTCAGTCATAAAGTTTTTTTTTAAAATTGACTTTAATTAAGAGGCCTGATAAGAAAAAAATGGTTATAACTTAATTTCCCTTTGACTGGCCTTATCATGCACTGCATTCAGCAAAAAATTATTTCTTTTCTTGACAAAGTGTGATGTTTACTGGTACCAGTTGGAGCAAATACATAGACAAATGCTTATGGGCTGAAAGGTTAATACATCATACGTTGTGCCTTTGCAGTGACAAGCAAAATTTGTAACTGGCTTCTTTATATTTGCAAAAAATATTTATCTTTTCCACAGACAGGAGTACCCAATAAACACAAATTTTATTGATTTTATTGACAGATTAACAAATCATTTTTAAAATCTGTGATCCTTATATGTCATCTTTTATTTTTTACTTCATCACATTAATTTAATATTTTGCTCTGTATGGGGATGGGATAAGAAAAGTCAATTATAATTTGATTGAATAAAAGTCATGCAAGAAGTTTCATAGAATAACAATGTAGCAAAGAGATGCTCTAGCAGGCATGTAGTGTGTTGAGTCTTCTGAGAACTATTTGGTAGATTTTTAGGATGCACAGGACATCTTTACTCTGTAGAAGTAAAGATGACAAATTCACTGACCTCTATGCTCTAAAGATGAAGGTTTGAAAATCATGTGAAAAAGGAATGTTTAGTGGCAAAGAACAGGAAAGATGGGAAAGTTTCATTTTTTCTGAGAAGATGAAATTCAGAGGCTGACAAGATCTGAATGTTCTGAAGGCTGTAAAATCACTGGGGATATGGGAGAATGAAGTATATTTTAGTAGCTGCCATACCTGTGGTATAGCTAGATCAGTGTATAAACTAAATTGAAACAAAGCCACAGCAATGCCCTGTCAAGATTCCACCATCAAGCAAAATTGCTGCACTAAATGAGGCAAAAATGAAGCAGATTAGAAGCTTTCAACAGCTTCTGTGTCAGCTGGTGGCATTACCAGGATGGAGCCTTGCACAGTGTCTAGCCAGCCATTCATATCAGCCATTATTTTGTAGAGATATTCTTATTTTTTTGCTCATATTATAACTCCACTGAGAAAGCTGCACTTTCAGCCAATGAACAAAGAATGTATCAATAGAAAATTAATAGAGGACTTCTGCATGGTTCAGCAAGATAATTACAAACTGGATTTTTTGTCTGTAATTTTTCAAGTGTGGAAAAAATTTCTTGGATAGAATGATTACAGTCAAGAGAAACCAATTAAACAGATTTGTGTCCCGTGGAATGTCTCAAGTGTATTAATCTCTATGTAAATTCTGTTTTCAAGTAGTCAGGAAAAGCCTCTTTACAGCCATTCCTCCCTAAAAAATGGTAAATAAAAAGTGAAGACTGTTTGAGGTATTTTTCAGCATTCAAATTAAAAAAAATACTTTAAGAAAAAGAAGATAGTTTATGAAAATGTAAAATGAAGTGATAATCCAACTTTTTCTCCTGCTGCTAAGTGTTTTGTCTGGTGTGTTATCTGTGGCTGTAGTGTTCTTAAAACAAAACAAGAACATTATTCATTCAGAACCTGTAGTATTAAGGTTTTGAAGTCAAGCACTCAGAAGATAAGAAGTGCCAGTTTATGTTCCCATCTGCATCTAATTCTGTCCCTACCTATAGTTTATGTTGTTAGCTATTTTTTGAGAAATGTACAAATTCCGTTTCTTGTTACATTATTTTGGCATATTTAAACACCTCTGGTTTTTTAACTTTTGAGTACCCAGCCAAATGATTTAAAAGTTACTATTTCGGTAAAAATATTCCTGATACACTGGCAGGGTATTTGTAAAGCAGTAGCATGTCTTGGAATCACTTTCACAACTGTATCAGGTCTTCCTGTTGTCAAGTAAGATGCCATTGCAGGGACTATCTTCACTGCCATAGTCCCTTCTAGGCTACCTGAGCCTGCTTCTTCATCTGTGTCCCACCTATCATTCGTGCTTGTTTTATCCAAGGTATATTAACCATACTCAAAGCACAGACTTTCTATAATGCAGGGTCTTTTCAGGCTGCTCTGTACTTCATGCAGTAGCAAAGGGTACTTGAGAAAGGGCTGGAGTTTAAGGTTTTTATGTGTGGTGGAGATGGTGCTGACTGCCTTGTACCCTGTGATGATTAGGTGTGACAATGAGAGGAGCAGGGTTAGGGCGAGAGTAGAATGTAAACCTCACCATTTCTGCAGGTGTGGCAGAACTGAAGGGCAGGGCCATCTGAATGGCAGTGAGGAAGAGCAAAAGACTTCAGGTTTTATGAGTCAACAAACTATGAGGGAGTGTAACAATGTGCTTCACTGTGACACTGACACACCCAGAACATAACTTCATTTTTTAGTGTTCTTCTTATGCTGCAATCTGTTGGCAAAATATAGCTCTCCTCCACTTGAAATTTTATGTGATTATACATTATAACATACATGGTTTGTGAACTTTTATGTTGTTATCTGAACAAAGACATAGATACAGAGAATTATCAGGTTTAAACTGAGTTGTCAAGGTGAACAGACAGGATATAACTACAGGATGTTTGTTGCTTGGTATTTCTGACCATTACCCTGAGAAATTTGGGTCCTTGACTCTGACTGACCCTAGAGCATAGGGTAACTTTAAAACTGACCCTAGATATTGGTGTAAATGCATCCTATATGCTCAGAAAGGTGGATAATGTTTTCTGTGGTATTACACTGAACCTTGAACTCATATCTGAATGCACTTAAATTTGAGTGAATGAAATGGGCAAAAATGTGTCACTTCACTACGGAACCATTGGTTTGAGTTCAGTAAACTGAGCAAGGTTTGTGAAGTTTCTTGGAGAAAAGAACAACTGAAAATACTTCAGGACAACAGAAAACAAGAAATGCTTAGAAACTACTTATAGAAATAGCTGAAATGAAACACACAGTTCCCCAAAAGTTCAGTAAGTCTGGTTTAACCCATTGTCTTTGAATAATTTTAGAGAAATAAATCGACCACCCAGGCAAGTAGTAGTTAAACTACTAAAGACAGAGAATTGTACAGGAGGTATAAGGAAGTGAGGGATCAGCTAGAGTAGAGATGATAATGGATTTTGTTAAAGGGGAAATATTAATAAAATTCCTCCAAGATCAGTCTTGCAACTGATGTAATGTAAAATTTTCATTAATAATCTCAGCATTAATTTGAACTTGAGTACAGAGAAAATTCTCAAATGACTTGTCTATGGAGCATGGGTGAGTTTTACTCTGGATAGTCTTAGGTGCCTAAACCAATAGGTCAGAGAAAGGAGTGGAGAGAAAAAGTTGTCTCCTGAGGCTGGCTCTTGGCACCTGGGTTAGCTTCCTGCTCTGAATTGCTCTTTTGAGTACAGAGAGAGGGGAGTCAGGATGCAGCAGGAGGCCTATCTGCTCGCTGTGGGGAGTAATGACATTGTTTATTACACACGGTTGATAACCCCACATTCAGGCCTGTTCTAGTTCTTGTTCACAATGTTAAAACAGGGCTTGAACACTGACTGTGAAACCTGCAAGCCCCCTCCAGAGACTATACTTGAGTCCATAGATAATTTAAATGTACATGAAAGGACTTGCCTAAAGCCAGTGTATTTCAAGTACACTACTTCTAGGTCTTTAAAGGATGCTTTTACAGTAAGTTCCCTTTGTTGCCATAAAATACATTTGTAGGACAGTATCTAATGTTCAGTCTCACCAATACTCACTTGCAGCTTGACAGGATGCTGTGTACCTGTTTAAGCACTAATCCCTTCCCTCACAAATTAACCAAATTTAAGAGATGCTGGTCTCAGCTTCTCAACTTTGATGTTCCTTTTCAAAACTTCTGTTGTTTAAAAAAAGCCCAACCAACTGCCCTCCCCCAACCGTTAAAAATCTTCCTGAAAATAAATAATAAAATATTTACAGCAATACGAAAGAAACGGAGGATTAATAAAAGCTAACTGTATAATTCTTTTGTCTCTTACTGTATCTGTTTGTAGCTAATTCTCCAGCTCCTGGCTGCTCCCTGAGTCACTGTCCATACCCTCCAGGGCTGAGTGTGTGGGACAGGGGTCAGTGTGGGGAGGATGGTTTCATTTTGGTTTCTTTCGGCCTGGATCATTTCTGGGGTTTGGTTTACATTTTGTGGCCACACATGGCAGTACAATTTGCTGCTCAGTTTAAGAAAGACAGCAGAATGTCTCAAATTTTCTATACTTTCTGAAGTTTAGCACATTATGTAACAGTCACACTAGTCTTTTATTCTTGTTTCCCTGTGGCCAGACTTGACAATGCAGACTGTCCTCATTGATATGGTCTCATTGACCAGCTATTGTAAAATACCCAAATTTCTCTCTCTTAAGGGAATCAAGCCACTAGTACAAGTTGGAAGACAAAATACTGGTTTGGCTGTTGTATAAATTGTTCCATGCTAGGTATGTAGAGCAAGCACCATTTTAGATGGAGGCCTGATCACATTTCCTAAAAGGAAGTGGAGAAAGATATCCAACTCAGTAGGAAATATTTATCTTGCAGCATGAGACTAAAGTGATTTCTCTAGACTGTAGAGCAGGACTGGGAGCAAGTGAATATTCCATGTAAATAGTCCATGTTTTTGGCAACAAAGAATGAGAGGTGCTGTTTATCTTTAAAAAAAGAAAAAAAAAAAGAAAAAAGAAAAAAAGTGCTGTAAGGCCTAAGAGATATGTACTGTAAGGCAGTGAAATGTGGAAGAGAATTCCAGCAAAAATAGTGGTGGTAGGAAATGTAATGAATTCTAATCTGGGGATTGATTTATGAAAAGCATGATTTTGTGGCTGTTATGATACACATTGTTTTCTTGCCTATGTTAGAAAGTGCTCTAACTCACTGATTTGGGTTTAGGCATATTCTAGTTTCCTAAATTATCATTATTTTTATGGACAAAAGCATTTACTACATTAGATGATGTTAACCAGTTAAAAAAAGAAAAAGAACTTGCATTTTCATTTGACTGTTTAATTTTGAGGTTTGACCCTGATCCTGCAAGGATTTGTATGAATTTATAGAAATGCAAGCAGCTGTAATTATTGCATTGGGAACAAACTCAGCATATGGTGAAGTACATATGGGTTACAAAGGAATGTGCTATCATCACCTATATTCAAACAAGATCTCATAAGACTGTGTGCTGTTAGCTGATAGAATACTATCCAGCTATTCATTTTACAGAATAACATTCCCAGCAGCTGTCACCATATTAGGGTCTTGAGCTATTCAGTCTGAGCAGAGTGTAGCAATTTGGCAGGAATCACAAATGAGCAGCAGTCGTTGATTTGCTGTGTGGACTATGAATGGCAGAGTACTTTGAGGGTTAACCCTGAAATGCAGCAGATAATTTGAGAAGGATTTTTAAAAATATATTTGAACCAGAGATTTCTTCAAAACAATAGATTCTGAAATAGGAATTGCATAGATAAATTATGCATTCAAGTCGAAAGATCTCACATCATATAGGAATGTTTTGTATCTTAGAAGAGTGTACTGAAAGGGAGACGTCAGAAAATGGAGCAGTCAGAACAATCCATATTTTCACATCTAGTTTAGTTTTGCTGCAACCCTGCCCTAATTATTTAAAACCAGACTAGAATGAGAGTGCCTGCCACTATTTACACCACCTTTAGGTTTTCTGTAGGAGACAGTACAAAAAGTTGCCACAATGTTCTGTGACTTAGATGCTTGTTTTAGGATAGGTACCTAGTTGCCAAATTTATTTTGAAGCAAGCTATTGTAAAATCAGCCAAATGAAAACTCTTGAAAAATCTGGAAAAGACTGATTCTTAAGGTGAAATGGTCCCAAATCCATCATCATGCTGCTGCCAGTAAGCTACTGTTAGCTCATGTTTTGGCATATGCCTTTCTGAATTTGCAGATGTTGCTGCTGCTTCAGAGGTTTTGGGGAGTAAAATGCATAAATAGCAGTTATCACTGTGGCCATTAACTTCTTGGTTTGAGAAATCTTTTACATTATGATTGAGAACTTTCTTCCAGATGACAGCCCGAGGCAGTAAGAGACAGAATCCTTAGCAAGATAGGACCCATGTATAATTGCATGAAAAATTATAATGACAAAGCTGGACTGTGGATCTCTAATGCAGTGTACTGAAATAAAATTCATTTCCATAGAGTTCATGCAGAACTACTACTGTTTTTAGTAACCATCTTTGCAAAGCACAATATATTATCCTTGCATCAGGAGACACACACTTTTTCTGCATGAACTTTTATTTTTGCATTTTTTTTCCTCATAACCTAATCTGGTTTCAAGATATAAATGTGGTTTGCAGAGGAGAATAATATGGGTATAATATGGCTTCAATTAACAGTTCAGTAAGAGCTTCATCAGGTCCTTGGCATATATCTGGACAAGTCCTGATACCAGAACTTACATAAAGATAATTTAAAATTTATTATTTTGCATAATTATATTTTTGAGCCATAATTTTAAAATCTGAAGTAAATTCATTGCAATTTTACCACAAAGAGTAAATGGGAAAAATTTTTGAATGGCAGGCTCTTGTAATCCAGAACAGGAACAACACAGCTAGTGTTCCTAGCTATCAATCAGCCTGAGCTGATTGAGGGAAGACATTTTGTTCAACTAGCCTTCCTGATTAAAGGCACACTTTCAGTTCACCTTCTAGATGCAAAGTGAAGCAGATGAGAGAGAGAATCATAAAATAGTTTGGGTTGAAAGTGACTTCAAAAGCCACCTAGTTCCAACCCACCTGCCATAGGCAGGGAGATCTTTAACAAGACTGGGTTGCTCAAAGCCCCATCCAAACCAGCCTTGAATACCTCAAGGGGTGGAGCATCCATAACTTCTCTGGGCAACTGGCTCCAGTGCCTCACCACTCCCACAGTGAAGAATCTCCTCCTAATATTTAATCTAATTCTACCCATTTTCTGTTTAAAGGCATCACCCCTTCTCCTATAACTACGTGCAATTTAGTTGTATGGCATAATAACTCTGAAAGGGTTGAAAGTCCCTCTCTGGGTTTCTAGGAAGTTCCCTTTAGGGGTCTGAATCCTCACAAAGAAATGAAACTGCCAGTTTCTCTTACTGGGAGATGCTAAAGCAGAAATGCACTATGTAATTCCTTGTACCACCTCATTAACAAAGAATATGGAATGCATTACATTCACCTAGCACCCTCTACTAGTAAGTAAAACTGAGCAAGTCCTGTCAAGTGTCACTAATTACTACATAGTCTAGGTTCATTATTTCTTAAGACCTTAGGTGTTTGGTTTTTTTTTTTTTTTTTTTTGGAATGCTGCTGTATCTGTATCATCTCCAGTTTTCTGTTCCTCTTCTTGAACCTCTTAAACTCTATCTCCTATTTCCTTTTCCTGTCGGGGGCTGGCAAGCACACCAGATGAGAGGTGATCCCTATCTTTCAGGTCTTGAAGTTCTTGTCTGTGACATCGCCAGTTTCTTCTTCCTTTGTGCCTGCATATACTTTTAAATGGCCTAACTGTAATCAATATGATGAATAGATTAGATTAGATTAGATTAGATTAGATTAGATTAGATTAGATTAGATT